>VXAL01016011.1:207901-281325 GCA_013399475.1 Chauna torquata | reverse complement strand
GTTGGTTTTCTTTGTTTTTAATTATTTTTGTTGTTTATTTTTTAAATACGGGCTCCATAGGGCCTTGCTGTTGGCTCTGTGAGAACGTGTCCTGGGGCTACAAGTTTGTAGGTGTCAGACACACAGGGAAGTGTTGGTCTATTTATTTTGGGCTTTTTGTTTTGTTTTGTTTTCATTTTTAACTAAACCTCCTTTAAAAAAATATAATTTGTTCAAGATGCTGATTTTCAGAAGAATAAGTGATTGTGCAAGAGCTCCATCCCTGGAAGCATGACCCAGTGCCCCTGAGCCCATCGCGTCCTCAGCCCTGGTTTCCTTTTTGAAGCGACCTCCTGTCTCCAGTCCGACGTGAGCAGCATGTCTTCCACCTGTGTCTGTCATGCCCAACGAAGGACGTCTGGCAGAGCAGTTCGTCTGGCAGCTTTTGCTGTAAGGTGGACGTACTTTCCAAAACACAAAATGGGAATGTTTAATTTTACTGTGCCTTCCTTAATATCCCTGGTCAGGGTTTTTTGGGATTCACAATGGCATTGGCATATTTCGAGTCTGTCAATAAAGAATGAAAGGCCTTCTTGTGCCAAATGTAGCAGAATCTGTTCAACAATTGGTTCATTTGTTATTTTTTTCATCCTGAGGACCAATGCATCACAGAAGTGAGCATTTCTCTATTGTTTTGAGCTTGTGTCTTAATATTAATTCTCTGTTTTCTACTGATTCCTTGTGCTGTTCTGTAGCTTTACCTCTGGCCTCATGATGTACAGGTGGCACTTCAACTTGACAGCTTCACCACTTGGTAGGAAGTCAGATAATCCCGGTCAGGCGGGACCTGGACTTCACACTTCTCTTTCAGAATAATTTGGATTCACACAATTGAAAGGAAATCAAAACCGGAATTCATTTTAAAAGCTTGCACGCTTGAGGAACATCTCACCATTGATTATGTAGCAGAATGAGAAGGGAGGGTATGAAAGGTCCTGCTACTGTCTATTTTTAGAAGTACGGAGAGCCTCACTTGACTCCCTGTCTAATGAAAAACTTGGTGGGTTTTTTTTGTTGGTTTGTTTTTTTTTTTTTTTTGCACCCACTGTCGATTCGAGGTCACCTCTCAGAGAGGAGCTTGGGAAGGGTCAGGCGACCGGCCACTCTTCCTCAGCTTTTGAGAGCAGGCTGTGTGGGTTGGGAAGTGGGAAAGCGAAATGTTAATGGAGTTGCTTTCCACCACAAATGTCTGCCAGGGCTCTTTGCTCTGGCTCTTTGCTCTTGGACTTGTATGTGAGCAGGTCTCTGCCTGCTTTAGGTAGTCCCAAACAGTCTGTCCTCCATCCAACTGACCTGTGCTGATCCTTCCCTTCCGTGGTGGCTTTGCCGTCCCAGGCGTCTCACATTAGCGAGGTTTAGCTGCCTTAGCCAGAAGGAATGCCTGACCATAAATGATCATCCAAGAAACATAATTTCTTTTGGCTGCAGCCCAGCCTGCACTGGGAGATGAGTGATGACCACGATAGCGAACAAGCCCGGATCTTTTCCCCTATTTGGAGACTTGCATCTCACATGCAAGGGCACGCGGGCTGTGTTCAGAGAGGAGGCGAGGGAAGAGACGAAGCTGTTTTCAGACAGGACTTGATTCCACTCCCATCCAGAGGGACCACTTAATCTCATGGGGTTTTAAGTCTATATTCCACACCCTTCGTGCAGAAATCTGCTTCTAGATGTAGCTTTTTAAACTTCTAACACTCTTGGGGTTATGGGGCATATACTACTTTTGTTTGGGCATCTGTGCTGAGGAAACGGAGATAACAGCTACAAAAGCATTTGTATTTTGCATCTCTGTAGGCTGTTGGGGTGAAAGCAGTAACCAGACCCAGCCCAAGTGACGCCTGTGCATCCCAATGGCTCTGTCCCCAGTCTGGCCGGGGCCAATGTCTTCATTCACGGGTAGCGCTTCTACCCGGACTCAGCGTTGCCCCAGGTTACTCAATTGACTTTTCAGGTAAGGCTTATTCGTGCAAGATGTCTTGGCTTTCTCTTGTCAAAACAAGACACTGTTATGAGCAATATTAAAGTATTTTTTCTGCTCACGGGCTGGGGAGAGCTTCTAGCCCCTGCTTGGAGAGAAGTCTTTTTGGCAGTAGACAGGGACTTTGCCACTTCTAACGCATGAAACTTGGCCTCTTGCTGGTGATCTACTCCACTTCTAGCAGAGTGATAAAGAACCCTATTCCTGAGCTAGATGCCCTTTGCCCAAGCTGTCTAATACTGTTTCCACCAGAAAGCCAGCAGCATCGGTTTGTAGCAGCTGTCATCAGCCTATTTGTCTGATAACCAAAAGGCAGTAGGAGTGTGAAAGGGAGGCCCCTGTGACCCAGATTATCGATGGTTTAATTCTGTTTTAGGATTTTTATACTCTCCCATGAGCTCAGAAGGTGATAACATTGTGAATTCACTGTTGGTGAAAGCCAACAGCAGCTGCGAAGGTCCTACTGCACTACACGGAGGCATTGGGAAGGAGAGGTGTGATGGGTTCCTGGAGAAGCCAAAGCAGTATTTCCCATGCTATGTTCTACTGGAAGCCAGAGTGATGAGTGGGGAGAGGAAACCCCTTCCTGTGATTCATGACACTGAAGTACTAGTCACACACATTGAAAAGTTCTTAATATGAGTGTTTTCCAGAGCTGTAAATAACTTATCATATATTTTTAGATATCTTGTTCTCGAAAAACATCATTTGATTGTTGGATGAACACTGTGTTGGGAAAAGAGAGCTCCAGCTTTCATCTGACCTGTAAATCTTGTTTGGATCCCTTTTTAAGCCCACCAAAAATTTTTTGGACAACTTGGGACAAGGAATTATCATGGCACATAATTCTGGCAGGTTCCAGCAAAATCTCCTGTTTCTGCCTCTGCGAACTTGTCTCGTATGGATTAATCATGTTTGTTGCCACAGGAGTCTTCTTTGTAACACAGCATTTTATAAATGCCAGAGCTGGCAGCAAACAGCTGGACAGAAGAATATTAGTTTTTCTCTCTTGCAGATCTTCCAGATTTCATTGCTTTTTAAAAGTTCACTGGCACGTTGAATATTGAGTTGCTTGCTACCTTCTAGGTTCCTATTTGACCTTTTGTTATTAAAGTTCATAAAAGCAATGTCGGGAAACCAGCGGCGAGTACTGCTAACACTTGAAAGCTGTCTAGCGCCTGATTGTCTTGCTGTTGAGCAACCCCAGGTATTAGCTGCAGCCCTCATGTCTGTGGGTTGTTTTATTTTTTTTTTTCCTGTACCCGTCCACTGTTTAACAGGTCAAAGTTATCAAACTTTGGTTCTGTATTTGGGAAAAGGCTACATTCTGCCCTGGGAATTTTCTGACCGCGCAGGGTCCTGATGGCATGTCCTACGGGTGGTGCCATGTCCTACAGGCTGATGGCATTCCCCATGTACCGCGTTGACTTGAACGTGGCTGTGCAACCCAAGCATTGCCCTTAGGCCGGGGGAACAGGGTGCAAGAAGTATTCAAACCTGCCCTGAAGATGGGGCTGGAGCCAGAGTGGTGATCCTGATGGCCTTTTTCAGCTTTTGTGTTTAGGTAATTCTTCGCTCTGCCAGAAGTGCAACAGTCTAGGAAGCCAAACTCTTATTATTCACGTGTCTTGATCCTTATTTAGATCTGAGCCTGTCTTAAGCTGTGGGAAAACATTACCTGTGGATTTAAGTAATGTTTTTTAAATAATGTAAATAGTTAAGCAAGATGCTTTCAAAGCCGGAGTTTCCTTTGTTGTCATTACTTCTTACTACTGCATAGTCTGTTATTGTTAAATACATTCACTGTCATTAAAAATTGAATACCAGCACAAAACTGAATTCCCGTCATAGAGCTAAGTGTATTCTGTAGGAACATTTGGGTAACTCAATGACCACAACTTCTTATTTCTTAGTTTATACCTTAAATATTGTTGAGTATCAAAACATTGGTTTGCATTTGTTTCAGTTTTATTTCCTCCTTGTAAACATCATTTTGATGACTTTTGAACCAACTCCATCTAAGGATTTAACATCAAATGTTGTGAAACAAGATACGGAGCAAGGGCACGTGCTTCTTGATTTAGGATGAAGTTCCGGGGCGTATGTTCCCAGACTTGCATTTTCAGGTGGGTGTTGCTGCGCTTGTTTAGCACTGGTGTTTGCAGAGCTGTTGAGATGGGAGAAGTCAATGTGGGAATTTTCTGAATAACATTTATAGCTTTTTCACTGAGACAAACTCAAACCTCTTTGTGGTGAGAACGAGAAATTTATGCAAAATTCCTGAAAAAAGGCACTGTTTTCCACACAGTGCATGCACATGTGCTAATCAACAGACGTACATAAAATAGAGATGAATAAGAAAAATCAGATGTTACTAAGAACAAGAATAATACTGGATTTTGCTGGGTTCTCATTTTTGTTTACTTCCTTGGGGTGTTTTAAGGAAACAAGCTGATGAGGTCACGATGAGTAGTCATGGTACGGGCAGGCTAGAGAAATAGCTGCCTCATCCCATTCTCAGAGCTTTTTAAGGCACACATCGGCCTCCCTGTCTCCCTTCTTATCACTCCTAAAGCTAAGATGACTGATGTGGTATTTGGCAGAGCCAGAGCTCCAGTTGCAACCCCTGGCAAAAAAACTTCTTAAAGCTCTTAAGCTCTCCCTCCCTCATCATTCAGGCTGCACTTCACGTTAAAAAATCTGCTCATCGCCACTCTGGTTCCCAACACAGGTCCAGCGCGGTTGTGTCAGTATCCCATGCTCTTCTCCTCCTCCTGTGGCTCAGACCCAGTGGTCTCATCTGCAACCCAACATCAGGTGTTGTGTGGCTGTCCCCCCTGTGATTTACTTCTGACTTCTCTCGGCCCTCTTATGTCCGCTTGACAAGTTGCTCGAAAGACCCTTTTCTTCTCCTGATTTTGATGGGATTTGGTTCCCTTGTCCTTCTGCTTCCTCTCCAAGCCACCCTACCTGGCCCCTTGCTCATCATATCCAGTGTAGACAAAATTGTTTCCATTTCCAGGACATCCTATTTGATGCTGAGGTTGTCCCGTACTAGTCCCACCAGTCCCATGACCTTTTAGAGCCCAGATACTGAAAACTTCCAACAAATAACCATTTCCTATGCCTCCTCTTGCTGGAAGCCACCCAGAAACTCACACACAAACACTTTGCTATCATCCTACAAATGGTCACTTAAACACCTGACAGCTTACCCAAAACAACCCCAAACGCCCCCTTGGAAAGCAGAGGATGCTCAGGACTGACTGGTGGCATCTCCTTCAGCTTTTTGTGTGTTAGCCCATCTATTTGCCCCAGCACAACCAGAGTCTCTTGTTACTGCTGCAATGTACGTAGAAGAGAATTTGGAAATGCTGATAATAGATGATAATAAAGGACAACAAAAGAACGGGGAAGATACACTTTGCATTAAAGCATGTACGTGCACATACTGCAGGCGTAGTCTTGAAGCAGAAAGGACACATGCCTGATGCGAGATAGCGTAAAAGAGAGAAAGAGCAGTCCAGACCTGAAGTGTACCACCCGCCAATGTGTATTTGGTAAAAAAACAGCTCTGTCTGCTGGATTTTATTTTTCTCACTGAGGTACATGTTGCTCTTAAATAAACATGATTATACCCTACGTGGAGCTGCAGCTTGGTTCAAACACTAAAAATAGCAGGCAGAAAGTAGAGACTTCAATTAGATGCATACTGCTCAACAATTTAACTTCTAATTGGCTTGTGGTTATCCCCCAACTAGGAACCAACCCTGTTGTGTTTAAAGGATTGACAGTCTAGCAAAACAGGGACCCAAAATGAAATTTTTTTTTTTAAAGTGAAATGACCAAAAAAAGAGGCCCATGTGTTGCATGTCGAGGAACTCGTATGCTTGTGTGCCACTTACCTTCAGCTTAGAGCTTTTCTGTGGCTATTCTCACCATCGTAGGTTTGACAGTTAGGTTCAGCTCTTTACCCTCTCCTAAACTCCATTTCAATGGTCCCATGAAGCTTTTCTAACCTAAGAAGAGTTAAACTTGATTCCATATTCTTCTCATGGTGCACTACTGCAGGACTGATGGTTGGAGGCAACACAAGAGCATCTTGTTTTCTGCCCTCTGCTGCTGCAGTCCAAAATCTCTTCTCAGCTGGCAACAGCAGAGCTTCTATCATCTTAATTCCCTTAATCTTTATTTGTATTTAACTCTTCTTTTTGACTCAGCCTGGGTTGGGGGAAGCAGTAGAGCTCAGCGTGTGGTTTGCCATGGCATCAAGAAATGAGAAGACTTGTGCCTAGCAAAACTCATACCATGTTTCAGCTGATTGCGCACACAAACATGTAACACATAGTGACCCTCCTCATCACAGGAGTCATTTGTCAGGTGCTGGCATGACCTGACAGTCCTCAAAGCACATTCAGCAGAGTGCAGAATGACAAGAGGACGACAGGGCTCAATTTTTGGCCGAAGAGCAAAGCCACACCACTGCCCACGTCCCAGTTTGGCAGAGCTTTGAGCCCAATTCAGCCCTGGTGTATGGTGGCTTTAGCAGACAAATCTTCCAAGGGTGTGGAGAGGTAGAGGGGTGGATTTCAAGGGTACACCAACAGAAGTCTGTAGAGCTGTCCATGCACGCAGCAAGAATACAGGAACCTTCACATCTGCCTACAACCTGGATGTCAGTCCCTCTTCCCCAGGACACAGGATAGTCCTTTTCTGCTCTTATTTCCAAACTGCCTTTTTCTCCAACTCAACACCCAAAGAAAATCTGTCTACTGTAGGCCCATTATCACCAAGGTCTGGTCTTATACACATGACTGTGACCTAACTGGAGGAAAGAATGAAAAAATAGGGGGAAAAGAACTGTAATCTGTAAGCAAAAGTAGCACATGCGTTACCACATCTACTCTATAGGTGGTTAGAAGGTAAATTCTGGGCATCTTTCCCCAGTGCTGCATCCCGGGGGAAGCCTAAGAAAGCATTTACACTGTTGCACTGGGGAAGAGCACACACAAACAGCACCATGTTTGGTCTGGTTAGGAAGAAATTAAATTCAATCCTTCTTGCTCAAAACCATGTCTCAGCAGCCAACCCTTCCTCGTGTGAGTAGCTTTCACTCAAGCAAGAAGCTTCCCAGAAACCACAATGGCCTGAATGGTTTCAATTTTGCATTATTCAGTGGAGTTCAGCTCTATAATTATCTGACTCCTTACCAGCGATGTCCACTTACTCAATGCTCACGCAACGGGGCGGGATAGCAATGAAAATTATGTTTTTTGACCGTGTTCAGTTTCACTGAAAGTGAAACTATGCTGTGTGTCACAGTGGTTGATAGAAAGCAAAGGCAAGTGTCTCACTGCCCTTGAACTGTTCACTAATTTAGTAATGAAGCTACTGTAAGACGGAAAGTACAGCTTTGGGAGAACAAAAATGTTTAATGTAGCTAACACTAAAGGGTGGAGGATAGTGAAGGGGTTCAAGCCAGTGTTTGGCCCCATTAAAAAAATGTATTTTTCTAATATAGGACTTAGCTCTTTTACTTAGAGACTTGATACCTCTTAATTCGCTGCATCAGAGGTTTCACTACAAAAAAAAATAAAATAAATAAAATAAAATAAAAGAAAATAAAAATATTCAGACCTCAAGTTTATAATCTTTTTTTTTTTTTGTAAAGTAGTAAGGTGAAAGAAAGTGGTGAAAAGAAAGTATTACGCTCTGCAAGCAATGAACCGAATTAAGGCGCAGAATTGAAATGATGATTAGATTAAGCATGGCTTGATGATTAGCCAAGGGATGCTTTTAGTTGCAAAAGGCGAGACTGGAGCGTCATCGTGTAGCAGTGACACTCCTGCTGTGTGGTCGACGCTCTGGGAGGCTCCCGTTTTCAATTGCTTTCTTGCCAATTGGTGCACATGGGCTTGTTGGTCTTTCTTTAACTCCAGTAATTTTGCATATAAAGCTGGATAAGAGCAAAACTGCATGAGGGTCCTTTCTGCGAGCAGGTACAGCATGTGCATGAGTTGCTTCTGAAGGCAGACATAGCATTGCCCCGTGCTCAGCCATCGTACATCTCTGCTAATAGTCGTCCTGCGGTGTTACAGCAGCGCAGCATCCAGAGGACTCAACCACTACGGCAGTTTCATTGCAGAAATTCATCCCTGCATCACCATGTTTGTTGGCAAGTGTCCTCAGGCAAGCTGAAAAAAAAAAAAAAACCAGCTAATTATTTCATTGTATACAGTAGGGCCAAGATTAATACCCAGAGGTTCAGAGGTTTAGGTGAACATGCATATTCTTTTGGGGACAACTTCTCAGAAAATGTGGTTTTGGCTTCCTCTAATATGGATTATTTGCCAGAGTGCCTGTAGATCTGGTATCCAGATCTACGAACCGAAGTTGGAGAGCCCACATCCCACTCCTGGCCACCACCACAAGCCCATCTCGGGGTTTCAAGTGGTAGGGCTGGTTGCCAGAGTTCACAGAGGGGAGGTCATCGTCCTGCTCTCTTACAGACATTCCAGCCTAAACAGAAGAGGTGTCTGCTGCTAAAAGCCTACTGCATTAACTCTGACAAACGTAAAAGTAGCTAAATAACAGGAACAGGAAATAACTACCCAAGGTTTGCCAGCTGCCAGCCAAATTCTAACCTGCTCGAATAATTTTCGAGCCCAATTTACTAAAAACTGTGATCTGGAGTTAAACATAGCAAGATGCAAATAACACAGGGCAAGAGCTGGCTTGGGTTGGTTCTTTGCTTTGGTTTGCAGACCTTGGAATAACTCTCCTTGTTTATTTGGGGCCTGATACTGCAAAGCGCTGAGGGACTTCTGGGATCGCCTGCAGCTCCCTGGGAGCTGCACCTCCCAGGATTTGCTCCACATTTCACAGTATCAGGCCCTTGATAGTAGGTTACCAGTTCCCCAGGATGCACACAGTATACTTAGGGATGCGTTGAAATGAGAGACTGCAGATGAACAGATTTTGCCCGGGATCCTTTCATTAAACCCTGGATGGAGGCGCACAAAAACTGAAGCCCATCAGCCATGGAGCATGAGGTAGCTGTTTCCAAACCTTGTTACTGGGGATCCCAGTGTGGAAAGACCTGGCCAACAAATTTTAACACCGTCACCATTTCTGGCCGATCCCGGTGGCCTTTGGTCATGGCCAGTAATACAGAGCATCCAAAAACTGGCCCTGTGTTGACTCCTTGCTCTTTGGTAGGTGAGGTTAGAGGTATGAGGGGCAGTTATGGGAGATCCGGGCTCCCTATAATGAAACGGTTGGGGTTTAGACCATGAAATGCTCTGGATTTAGGCCCATTGCCTCTTTTCCCAGATACGGAGTACAAGCTCCCTCTTGAGCTATCACTGGCACCCAGAGCTCACCCCAAGGCGAAGGGCGAGCCTCTTGGCTTCGTAGGATTTCAACACACACCAATGGGACCTTTCAAGTGCACCACTATGTGGCACAGCTAAATTTTCTTCAAGCAAGACCATGCAAGCTCAGTTCAATTTGGGACCTGTGGAGGTGAGGAATGCCCATGGACCTGAAGGCTTCATGCACTTTCCAAAGTAGGGATTGGGAAAAAGGATTTTAAAGAAAATGATATTGAACTGTGGTAATTAACGAAGGTGCTAGATGGGCACATGCATCCCAAGTGTCCTCAGGCTTTTGTCAAACTCGCATCTCGAAATACCAGGTTCACAGGTATTAAATGGTGAAGGGGGGGTGTTTCCCCAGGTGCACAGCAAAGGACCCTCTTGCTTGGAAATGAACATTTAATTTCTGGGGCCAGAAAGATGCTCAACCTTCAGATCTGTCCAGAAATTTATAGTTAGGAATTTAAATGTCACCCAATGAGCACTGGATGCCTCATTCTCCGTGAGATGCCCAGTTTTGCTGGACTGTGGTGGTGTCTGTACAGAGTGGCACTTAGCAATCTCATTTCCACTTTGTAAGACACATCTAACCCGGCAGGTCGGGCTGTCGCAATGGTGTGACATTCCGAAATCAAAAAAGTTTGGACCAAGTACTTTTATTTCAGTTATAGCAGCTTAGCACTTCTTATTTCAAGATTTTAAGAAGCACCCAGTGATGGGTGAAGCAAGCAGAGGGATTGCAGACACAAATATATCCAGACAACGAGCAGGGACAGTCATTGCAAACATTTTAAATCATTTCTATCATCATCAGCAAGTTAGCCTAAGGAAAAAAGATGGCATGGAGTGATCTCTTGGAGAAATATGGTATCTATCAGCAATTGGAAAGCTTCAAGAGGCACGATTATTGCTTTTACAGTGGGTAGTGCGACTTGCAGACTTCAGCCTGGTTTGCCAATGAAAAACAAATGGTTTTAGCAACGATTGTGCTGAATACATGCAGTTCTTGTGAATCTGTGCATCTCACGCAAGGGCCCACGGGAGAAAGAGGCAAGGATAGAGAAGCAGGGAAAGGTAAGCATCTCCTCAGACTTTTAATTATGTTAAACTATGTATTTATTTCAATTTACTGACAGCTCACTGGTTAGGAATATACTTATAAATGCCAGGGATGATTCACCAGGAGGCCTACAACTGCCAGCAGCTGCTGGGATCCAGCATTTGGGAGCTCAGGGCTCCACAGCTTCTTGTGAAAGACAAACAGTTTGTTCATTAGTCCCTTTTATTTACTTGTTTGTTTATTACAAATGAACCTTGTGGGTGTCATTCATTCGGACTGAAACATCACTGTCCTCATATTTCAGGTTGGTTTTTTTTTCCAAATCACTCCAAGATTTTTCCCGTGACTTAAAAGCCAGCAAAACATTTATTTTCTTTTTTTTTCACTCAACCATAAATATCCTCTGCATGCAGATCTCAATATATTGCAGTGATTAGTGTGTTCAAATGACTGGTTGGCATTTTTAAAGCCATGCTCCTAATTCCTCCTTAAATTTGACTCCAAGCGGATAGTGGCAATAAGGCGATGTTTTCTCTCGTGATGCACAAGAAATGAGTTGTCAAACTCATACACAGATTTATAAAATGGTGACAAAATTAGAACAGCAGAAATTGTTTGGAAACTAATATCAAGGCACAGCAGAGCAGGTGGCATGGATGGATGAAAGATGCTGGTGGACACTATGGAGGTCTAAAAGTGATGGACAACTTCATGGAAGGGACCAAAAAATGCCGACCTCAAATGCCTGAATTTGCATTACAGCGGCTGCAGTCCATAATATAAGTTGCATGCAGCTGGAAATATGAGCACCTAAAGATGGAAAACAAAATAAAACATGCAAGCCAATCGCTGTAATGTAGGCATACCTCAGTGCTCAGCAAAAATAAGTTATACTACAGTCAATGAAACTGCAGCTTGGCAGCTGAGGCATAACCCCATCAAGTGGATCAGAACAGTGCTGGGTGCTGTGTATGTAAATAAAGTGATGCTGTTAATAGTAAACAGCTCCGCTGCTCTTTTAAGAGGCGTATTTCTTCGACACATGCGGAAAGTTAAAGTTACAACTCTGTGAAATTTCAGTTTGTGCCCTCATCTGTTTATCATTTACTCTTTGGATGCTTGCGCGAAGAATTTAGTCTTTCAGAATAATGTTTATGGTAGGTGGTCCCTTCAAAGCTGTTTTGTTTCACTGAAACATTTTGATTTGCTGTGGAAGACTCATGCAAACTTTTCCTTTAACTGTATCCAACACCGTGATGAACCAGTGCAAGAAAAAGTCCTGTTGCAGTGTTTCCTGCCTCAATACAGTCAGATACTTTGAAGTGTAATTTTTCATTGAATTTCAGGCCAAATAACTTGTTGGGTTTTTTTCCCCTCTTTCATTCCTAAGTGAAAAAGAAAATGTTTATATGCATGATGGTACTCTAAATATATCGATATACGATCTAAATTTAGATACATACTGATGCTTTCATAACATACACATACACGTATTGATGTCACAGTAACTACCTTCCCAGTGGGTCTCCCAGTCACAAAATAAAGGAATACTTTGTGCATTAGACAATTATTTTTTTCAAAAGAGATTTAAAATCATTATGGTAAGGACATGGGATATCCACACAAAAACTAAAATGCTTTCCATCTATGTGTTTACCTGAAGAAAGTAACATCACATTCTCTTTAATAAGCCATGGATGCTTACATCAGGATGTTTATTTAATGTATAAAAGAAAAAAGGTGTGAAAAAAGAATTTAATCTTTCTTTATCAAGATTAGTATCAGAAATCAATGCGGCTGTGGGGACACATGAGGCCATGGGGACTCCTCTCTCACATGGACTGGAGTTTGTTTGTGCCAAGAGATCTAACTCAGCTGTCATCCTTTTTACATGGGCAATTGCTACCTTTGCTTGGCTCAGATGTGGGGCAGGCGTAGACCCAACCGCATGGAGGCAGTGGAGGAAAACCCAGCAGGGGCAAAGCAGGTGGAGGAGGATGACAGTTGAACCACCAGGACGATGGGCAGCAGAGGCACCAGGTTCCTCATGAGATGCATTGCTCCCAGTGCTATAGCACAGCACCGCCCAGCAGCATCCCCTCTAAATAAAAAGCGATGAATAATAGAAGCAAAATATCAATGTGCTGATTTTTTATTTATTTTTTCTTCCATCATTGCTGGCTGAAAAAATACAGTGAATGCCGCACCATGCTCCCTGTGCTGCGGCCTCATCTGCGTGGCAGCTCAGCCCTGGCAGCCTTGAAAGCGTGGCGGCGGGAGAGCTCTGACTTCCTCCGAAAGCCTTTGTGCGCTCCGGCGAGCCCATAAATCAGCCCACTCACGCTGCGTGACCTCCTGCCACGACCAGCCGACAGGAAGATGGGGAGTGTGAACGACAGCGCCGCTCAGCAGGCGGCCGCCGGCTCTCAGGCTGTAATTGAAGAGCCTGAAAAACGACATGTCAAAGCGTCGCGCGCGGAAAATCGGACACGTTTCGTTTCCCTGCCCTTTGCAGGACCAAGCATCCTTGCCAGGGTGGTAAGAAAGCATGAGAGTTACTTATTTTCTTCCAATTATAAAGTTTTTAATTTGATGTAATACACCAGATGTCATTCACATCCATTTTCTTGCCCTCTTGCCACGGATGGGGAATGCATTGAGAGTGACAACCAAAGCGTTGCAAGGCAGGGAGGGATGCAGGGGTTGTCATCCTACCCCTTCCTCCAAATATTTCCAGCCTTACTGTAATTTTACCTCTTTTCCTTTCTAAAACATGTTTCCCTCACCCCCTCCTCTCATCCACCCCAAGCTCGTGAGAGCTTTCTCAGTGATTTGGGGCTGGAAAGAAGCCAGAAGAAGAAGTAAAAAAAATGTTCATAAATTCTTCCTTAAAGATCCTTCACCTATGGATGATTCGCTCTGTAGAGCACAGAAAGTCGGATGGCCGTCAGCTGAACCACATGCTGAAATTACAATGTTTGAACTGTTCAGAAAAGTGATAGAAAAACAAACCTCAGTGTCTCTGAGTACACTTTGACTCAACTTCCACTGGGCAAACATGGGTAAAGAGGAAAAACTTTTTTTTTAAATGGGGAAAAGTCCTGACTTCTGAAACCTCTACCCCACAAGGAGTAGGACTTTAGGAGCACGGGACTTTCCTTGGCCTGGGTATGGGGGATATGGGAGAGCCAGCACTGGGAAGCCCCATGTAGGTGGTGGGGATGGAGCTTTGCTCTGGAGATCAGAGGCGACAGCCATGCACCTGAAGCCAAAGGGAGCATCCAGGGGTGACTGAGGTGCTGGGAAGAGTCTTGGTGGAGGAGCTGGGACATGAGGATGGCCACGTGCTGCTGTCACATCCCTTAGGTACTATGAGGCCACCAAGAATCACATGTTGAGTGGAAACAGCAATATCTACTTTGCCATCATGGAGATTAGCAAGGTCAACAATTCCCCCCAGATGTCTTCTGCTACCTTTTCCCACACCTCCTCATTAACCTGGGGAAAAGGCTGTACCCGAAGCACCCCCTCCGCGTGTTCCCGGCATCGCTTGTGGACGTCAGTGGCACAGAGGCCTGTCCCCGTTGCCTGTTGCTTACCTTTCCCACTCAGACGTTAATGGGATAATGTCAGTCAAGTGCTTTGAAGATGAAGAAGAAAGACTAGGCAAACAGGGGCAGATAAACAGAGCGCTTCATCTTCCGAGCAGCGCTTGGCAGAGAGCACTTCCAATTATTTTTCCCAAGCATCTTCACGTACAAGAGAAGACACAGATCACAGCTTCTCCCACAACTCAAAACATAACATTTGATCTGTCCCTGCAGGATGCTGCCGTGAAGCACACACTGATGCATCGCCTGAGCTGCCAGTTAATTCAACAGCCATTAACCTAAGTGAAACTATAACCCGCTGAGTAAACATTTCCCTATTGTTTCTAGAGATTACTGTGCTGGGAAGTCATTAATAACCTGGAAGTACATTCCATTTATCTTTGTTTATTAGCTGCTTTTGTCAGACACAAGTATCGTCCTCCCGCTATTGAAGTATCACACTACGACATTAGCCCTGACTACAGCCTCTGTAAAGTCAACAATCTGATATGGTCATTAATCTCCCACATCAAAAGGGGAGGCAGGAGATTGAGTAGGAATATCTCACATCTGCTCTTCCACTTGCTGTTTGCTGCAGCCTGACATCAGATAACCCAGGAGCCCCTTATGAACACTTACTCATTTTAACTTCCAGCCAAAGAGGACCAGCAGACACGATGCAGGACCTGCAGGAGACCTGTATCCTGAGGAACAGGAGCTGGAGATGTTCCATGTACCCCACAGCACCTCAAATGACTACACTTGGCTGACTGAATCCCACCACTAGTTTCTAAGTTTCAAACTGCATAGGGACAAACTGCACATGGATACAACAAGCAGAAGCTCATTTTGACCATCAAATTCCAGTTTGGTGCAATTGGGCCTGGTGGGTCCACAGCCCACTATCATGTCTGTGGCTTCAGAGGGCGCTACGGCTCACCACAGGCCTCCTAGGAGCTGTGGGTAAGCGAGGACCTCAGCTGTGAAGGTCCATCTCCACGAAGGTTAAATAATAAGCGTCACTCCTCATCCATCCTCACCACTTCCTTCATCCATTACCCATCTTTCTGAACAAGAGAGAGTTAGGAAGTCCACTGGACTTGCTGTAGAAGCAATTTGGCTTGCTGGTCAACGTAGTGCTTATCCCCCCACAGGTACCACCTGGACACCCTTCCACTCCCATTGGAGTAATGAAAAAAACAGCTTTTGCTGAAGAAGAGAGTTAAAAATCTGCAATTTCTGGCTGCAAGCAATGTTGTGAGTCCCTTGCCACGCTTGCATAAATGCAGACGTTACGCACATGTGCTTACATATGACAAGGTTAAATTCAGGCCTTATTATTGTGGAAGGAATGATTTAAAATACTGTTAAAATCATAAATTTTTCACTAATGGCAATTATTTCATGTATTTTGACTACTGCTAATGTTGCCACACATCCAAGACACAACTTATTGTAACAAACAGAGGAGGAGAGGCAATGTATAAAGTGTCCTCTGTGGTTAAAGCAGTGGCACACTGGAGCCAGCACAGCCAAACCAAACCTAGCATCATTTTTCTGGGCAATGTTTGCTGAATGTGCTATGAGCATTTGCTTTCTAAATAATTTCTTTCCTACCATCCCATAACTCAGGGCATTGGCTGGTAGCACAGAGCATGGAAGATAAAGCTATGCCCTCCGTGTACAGAAACCACTCTTCACTTGTCCTGGGAACATCACTCGCAGCTCTTTCTTGGGTAGAAGGAGTTATTTAACAGCACAGAAGAGGAACTTCATAAAAAATACTCCAATTTCCCCTCTTCTTTGGTTTTAGTCCTCTCTAGTTACAGCCCCTTACCATTACAACAGCCAATGTGACCATGTGTGCGTGAAAGTGCGCTCACTTGGCCATGTATAATGCAGCTTGTGCTTCTTCCTCTCTTCAGCTGATGCTGTAAAACGGAGTTTGTGTCTGATGTATCTGACCTCTGCCTCCAAAGCCACCTCACCTAATATGCCTTTTTTGTTTGTTTGTTTGTTTGTTTGTTTGTTTGTTTTCAGGTACAAACCAATGTTGAGGATTTTACTGCTCATGGTTCTGATTGATGAAACAATGAAGTCTCCTGTCAGCTGCAGAGAGATGCTACTGCCAGGACAGTGCTTTCACTGCCACATAAACAAACGCACTCTCAGGATTTATCTCAGCCCAACAGAAACGTGCTCTCTGCAAAATGCAACGAAAGTCCACTTTGGTGTCACCAGGATATTATTTCTCTTAGTTATCTCTTTTAGCTCCATACGTGTAAAGGAAGATGTCGACTCTCTTCTTTGAAAGTATGACATACATGCCTATCGGAACACTTCTGTTTCCTTCCCATTTTAAAGAGAGGATTCGTTTTTATTTTATTTTACCCAGCCCTCTAGGAGCTGTGATCTGGGGCTGGGTAAGTGTGGGGGAGATCTCCTCTCCTCCCTCCCCTCCAGCTCCTGTGCCCGCTGGGCTGGTTGGATGCTCTCCTGATGCTGGAGATTAGGTCCCAACCCCTCCAGGCAAGGAGGAACTTCAGTGTGTATTTCCCACATCCTAAACAGATGCTTCAATCCCCAAGATGTTGCATAAGGCGAGGGAGGGTGCCTTTGGGAAGAAAGGACCTTTTCTTAGATTTTTTTTTTAAAACATGGTATTAGGTCAAAAACCAGCAGCGGCTGATGTAAGATCTCCTAAGTGATGAACCCTGTGTGAAAAGAGACACTCATCTCTCTGAACCTTGCTACTACTTGTCTTTTCATCATTTTTTACTGGCTGGCTTACATGAATCTTGATCAACTCCTTTCCAGGTGACCCTAAAAAAGATCTGGTTGTCTGCTGAGATGGCTGGTTGAGGCCTGAACACCTGATCCACTTCCTCTACGCCTTCATCATTATATCTTTTTTTGTTGTTGTTTTAAACACTCTGATGCTTTGTTAGTGACAGGCACCTCTATATAAAACACTTCGTGTACGATGCATGACTTTTAAACACTGAGAGCTGCAGCATGGGTGATCCAGCCCATGCCAGCGTACCGCACACTTTATACATATCCTGAAGATGTTGTGTATAAGGTTTTATTTAGCCATAGCTATTGCTCATGAAAATACATGATGCTCCATGATATCAAAGGAGAAATTAAAGCAGTCTTTTGATGAAAACTGTCTGATCTTCTTTTGTAAGACACTTGGTGACTGTGTGCTGTATTTCAAGCCTGTCTATGGATACCAAGCAAAATCCCTTCAGTCATGGTAGATAGCAGTTTGGTATTAAATATCCTTTAAAATTGCACACAATGCAATATATTTGTTGTCATAAGCCTTGAGAATATTTTACTGCTTTCACCATAAGCTCCTGTGGGCAATGAAAATAAAAACAAAAATTGCCGTATGTCTGCTCCATCCTGTGAGACAAAATATTTCCTCTCCCAGCCCTGTCCTGTAGGACGGGCACCCAGACCTTCATGCCTGGAGGCCTGGAGGCTGCAGCAGTGGAGAACTTTGGGCAGTAAAAGCTGAAGTTAATAATGTTTATCAGACTAAATCTGTCGAGCTGGGAATACTAACTCAGAAATTAAAGCTTTTGGATGTCTGCCTGTCTGTTGGTGTAGCAAAGGCACCACCACTTTCAGAGACCATGGAGATTCATTATTAAGAGCATTTACAGCACTTATCTTCCCATTCATGATTAAAATATGAAGGAGGAGGGCTGATGTTTAAGAGGGGACTGCTGTGTTTTTGTGGAAGATGCCTAGGTTATGGCAGAAATCCTTCCTGGGGTTTGGGACGTCGTTTCATCACTTGCTCTGTACCTGGGGGAAGACGTGAGCAGGCCAGGGGGGCCTGGGTGGCTAAACCTGCCAGTAGGTAAAAGAAAGAAAAGCAACATCTTTGATCTCAGAGAAGTGCTAATTGTAAGATTGGGTGGGTTGTTAGGGCCTTAGGAAGCGAGGGCCAGCACATCAACAAGGGCACTTATCTGGCAGGCCATTAATGACACATTACTATCTCCACACTTACTCATTTACACAAGTGTTTGAAGACAAGACTACGTGTCAATAAAGGAATTAGACCGGACACCTTGAGCCCATCAGGTTTATCTCGCTGTGCTGACAGGAACAGTAGGTGACACTGGGCCAGGGCGAAGACTTCAAAGTTTCGCAGGCCGAAGTCTTGCACCGAAGACAAACAACCTTTACGGCCCGGGTAGGGACAAACAGCCAGGCGGGGAAGGCAGCTGGGAGATGAAAGGCTCGTCCCCTTGGCATATTCGCGGCCTGAGCTGGCCTTAATTCAGTTGGGGAGGTTGATTTTAATTGAAACTTTCATCTCGGCCCTCCTGAAAGCAATGGCGTTTTAAAAGGAAGAGGGGAGGATGCGAAGAGTGGAGAAGTCACCTGCTGCTTGGGCAAACACCACGCTGGGGCAGAGGGACGTTCCTCCACCGTCTCTCTCCTCTGGCCCTTTCTCCAAACTTTGTGTTGTTGTGGGAGGGATAAAATACAGATTGTATTTCTGAAGGAGGGGATGTTCTGTGCAGCCCTCCCGCCTGGCCAAGAGCATTTTGATTATAAATTATAATTACAAATTATACTGAAAGTTGCTTTGTTACACAGCCCGGTTAAGATGATCATGAAAAAGATCTTAGTTTGAAGCAATACAAAACAATTTTCCTGTACAAGAAGGAAGCAAGGAAAAGAAAAATTTGAGAAGTAGAGACAATTTGCCCAACATTTCTCCTTCCTTCTGAACCTCCTTTGCTCTAATAGATGCTGTGAACCTCAGCCCTCACGCTTCCACAGACCTTCGTGGTTACAACCACCACTACTAAATCTTGCAGCTGGGTTGAAAAGTCCACTGAACCATAAAAACCGCAGGGTAGCTTTCAAAATTTTCACTTTTAAACAAACAAGGAGCCAGGTATTATTTTCATGGTTACGTAAAATGCTGATCCTTGAGGCTAGGTTTAATGGTTGAATCAGTAAGTTTAACAACTCATTTTTTGTTTCCTTTACCTGTTTGCAGCTAAAAGGTATTTACATGAAAAGAGATTACCTGAAAATCCTTTAAAAATAAGTATATTTCACCTGTATTTGTATTGCATGCTACCAAGGACAAATACATCAGGACGAACAGAGTCACCCTGGCTGCACTCTGATAATACCCCTGAACAATATCAGACTGAATAAAGCCCTCAATAACATCCCCAGATATGGGGCTACTTTTAAGGAATCATCGTTATGGATCTGACATCTAAACTTATTTTTTCATCAGAGCACAGAGCCATGCAATTAAGCAGTATGCTTGCAGCCCAAATCCTTTCCCAGGCAAAGCACACATTCGTTTTGGCGCATGAGGCAGCACTGGCTTTCTAGCAGCATGTGGAAGTCTAGGCAAAGGTGTTTATCTGTGTGTAAGCGTATGCTTCTTATTGTGACTGGGAAAAGCAGAGCAGAGGGGCTCTGCAGGGACAAACTCCTTCCCTTCCATGTCAATGCTGTCACTGCCTTTTGCTTGGCTTTTAAATCCATCATTAAGCAACTTCTTTGATTTCCACCAAGGCCTTTCCTTTCTCTTTAGTGCTCGTCATTCATTACTGGCTCATGCCGTTCGATTACGACACTGGGATCGGGAGAAGCAATGCAATGAATGTCACGCTTCCCAGAGGTGTCAGATAAGGGCATGAGGCTGCCAGGACTGCTGAAGCCACCTTGTTGGGTTGGAAGGAGCACCTCTGCCCTCTTCTGGGACAGCCACAGCCTCACTTGACCTCTACAACAATTTAAAGCCCCTCAGATACACAACTCGTAGCTCCTGCATGGTTGGAGGAGGAGGAGAGAATGATGCAATTTGGGAGTTTGCAAGTGCATCCTTTCCTTTGGCCATCAGCAAGCGCAAAGCTCATCCGCGCTTCAGCTTGTGCATCTGCGCCTGTGTTGATCTCACTCACTTGTGGTCCGGGCTTGCTTTTTGTGTGTTTTTTTTTTTTGGCTGCCTTTAATTTGTGGCCATTCAGTAACCACTAGTTGCAGGCCTGCTGGGATCAGCCCCCTTTACAGAAGCTGCTCCCTGCAACCACAACCATTTTAGAAAAATCAGGATGTAATGGAATATTTACTCTTTGATTGTTTAACAACATCTGAGAATTCGAGCAATTCTCGTAAGACCCTGAGGAATGCAGAGCCAGAGGAGGAAAAGCCCTGCCAGAACTGGCTTCTGACAATAATGTGCGAGGCGCTCTATTTTATTTCTGTTGGGCTGTGGAAATCAGAGCCGAAGAATAGCTGGGATAACGAAGCATACTGTTTTTAATTAGCTGCAAGCCAGTGCATTTCTGGAATGTGGGGGGCTGATTATATTTGTTTAATAAAGAATAAATAAGGAGCTGGGTGTGTGTGTAGAAGACAGTATATAACGCTATAATGTACTTGGAATATAATGAATGTCACAGCAATATCGCAGCGTGATCACATAGCTCATGGAGTGACACAGCTGTGCCCATCCCAAGGAAAATCTGTAGGATCTGGGGTAGGCTCTTTGGGTTTGTTTCAATGGGGCAAGGGAAGGAGCTTTTTTGAAAGATGGTGTTGCCCATTGCAGTGCACTTACGGAAGAGATGAGCAAAGGGCTGCATGGAGCGTTAAGCAAGTGGTTTTCCTGGTAAGATGCTTCACAAAGGTCCTTGGGGTGCCACGTGGTGTTTACACCCTCTGAGTCGTCCCTTTGCACCTGTTATAGCACACAGCAGGGAGTGCTTCTCTTCCATGGCTGAAGCAGAAGTATTCACCAGCACATCTGCAGAAGCAGAGCACCATCACACTGGGACAACCAGCCCTCACAGTCAAAAGCTATCAAGCAAAGCAGTTGGTCCAGGGAACATTCACCCTTCATACCCCAACCACTCCCTGCTAGCCAAAGAGAAGGCTTTCAGTACAAAAGACCAGAAGCCACAAAAATTTGATGGCATTTTCACTGCCTGGCTCTCTGTGCCAGCAAGATGTTCGTCAAATAACTTCTCAGGTGATCCTGGTAGGGGAGCACGCTCTGGTTAAAAGAGGTGGTGAAGCCCCAAACCCAGCACCACCCAGGTGGCTGGGTGAAACGTGGCCGTGATCCCAAAATTAGTGTGAGCAGGACAGAGCCATTGCGCTGTTACTGCAGAGGACAAAAATCCAAGCAACCAGGTGAAGGCTCAAAGGATGGGAAAAACTTTGGGGTCTCTGTGGACAGTGGTAGACATCTGGGATTAATACGGTGCATGCACACACCGCACGCACATATATTTACATATATATATATACAGCGTAATAAGCAATAATGAAGTCTTCTTTGAACTGTACTGGGGGGGGGTATCACAAACCATATATACCCTGTGAGTGAAGTTTTTGGGTTGAATTGCAGAATCGCCCTCCCTCCTGCCACGCAGTCCCTCTCACATCAAGTGTCGGCTGGGGACAGGTCGTGTTTGACATCCCCAGCAGCCATGCTTACTGGCCATTGCAGAAGGCCAGTGTACAGATTTAATAACTGCTTTGCTGAAGTTGTGCAGCTGTGATTGTGCGGTATTGTATTTCTAGGTTATATTGGTAGTTGCTCTCCGTATGATTGCACTTCATTTAATATGCGACTTGGTCAAGACGAGAATACACTCTTGCGACTGACTCTTGCACCCAGAGATTTCAGTACGAGTAGCAATGGGCACTTCGCAGATCATGCTTTCCTCTCTGCCCTGTTGATCTTGTCTGAATGATCTGGAAACCCATCAGACACATCATTAGAGATGTATGATTTTGCATGCCTCGCTTGTGAGCCACCTCTGATGTATTCCTGTTGTTTCTTTGCTTGCTGGTGTCCCTTCTGGTACAATAATGACAACTCTGAAGCATATAGCCATGAGAGCAAGTCATGAAAATACACTGGAAATCATGGTATATTGGAACAGAAATGCAAAATACGTTGAACTCCAATAAAAATTATTTCAGGCACAAAGACACAGCAGATTTAAGACATGCTCCTGAGGCTTGGTTACCAACGCAATATTCTTTTACCATCTGTAGGACACAGGTATAGCTTGCATAAATAGATGAGACCAAAATAAGACAAATATTGGCCTCTCTTTTCCCATTCTAGCTCATTTTATGCCGAAACCTGTGGCAAAACCCATCTCTGGCAGCGCGTTCAAGCAGAGAAACTGCCGATTGTGTGAACAGGAGTGGTACATGCTCCCTGCTAGTGCTTGCTGCTGTCATCAGCACATAACATTGTAGACTGGAACACTAGACAGGCCCTGTAAGCTGCAAACCACGACCATGCCTCCGAGCAGCCTCGCCCCAGCCTTGCAATGAGGTAACCCCATGGATTTCAGTGGTTATCACAGCTCGGTCAGAGCAGCCCAAGGTCCCACATTGCTTGAAGAATACACAACTGGCCTAGTACCTTCAACTCCATTTCCCTCTCTCACCATGTACCTTTTAAATTATATTAAGAAATCCCCAGCTCGCTGTGGTAAGATAGTCCTTTATCATGCTTTTCCCTTCTGGCGCAGCAGTCAAGAGCAAGGCAGGCTTGAGTCCACTGCTATCAGCCTCTCTTGAAACTCGAGCATCTGGTTTTGTATCTCGTGGCATCCTTTCAAAAGCTCAGCAAGGCAGCTGCAGCACACATGTGTGAAGGCAAAGCGCTGCCTATTAGCTAAAGCAACACTATAATAAGACCTTTCGTGCTCTGCAGTGCTGTCGTGGGGGACCATTTCATCCCCCGTCCAGCCCAATAGTTTTGAAAGCCACTGAAAAGTGGAGGTGCTCAGACGCGTGGGTTATGCTTCAAAGTCAGCATTCAATGTTTGGTGTCAGGCCATAGGTCTCCGTTGCATGGGAAGCACCTGAGTTGCGCTGATGTCTGGGGAAAATAGACATTTTGAGGACATAGGTGATGCCTGGCATAGCGAAAGCAAGTGGGACCAAGTTGGGGAGAGCTGCAGAAGAAGGACTGGCCCCGCTTCCCTCCCTGGCCGCAGAGCTAAATATTGGTAAATGCCCCACAGAGTCCAGAGCAAACATGGTGGAGCTCAGCTGCAGCTCTGGAGCTCTCCCCAGAGCTATCGTAGCAGAGGTGCCACCCTGAGCTTCCTAAGAAATCATTTAACAGCTTCTAATTTGGGTCAGTGAAACCCACATTTGTGAGGTGGATGCAATAACTTTGTTTACTCATCTTCTTTATTTTCTCGTTATGGTTTTGGACATTTTTTTTGGCACATGAGTATCCTGTTTTTCGGTCCAGAGAAAGCTCAAGAAACTGGGGTTGAAACTATGACCTGCATAAAAATGATCGCCTATCGCAACCGTAAGGGCTAGACCCAGAAGACAATGGGGAGATCAGCTCTGGGTCCCAGCTGTGGGGTCCCCAGTACAAGAAAGACAGACTTGTAAAAGCAGGTCCAGAGCAGGGCCATGAACATGATCAGAGGCTGGAGCACCTCTGCTATGGAGAAAGGCTGAGAGAGCTGGGGATGTTCAGCCTGGAGAAGAGAAGGTTCCAGGGAGACCTCATTGCAGCCTTTCTGTATCAAGGAGCTTATAAGAAAGATGGAGAAAGACTTTTTACTGGGGCCTGTAGTGACAGGAAATGGGGCAATGGTTTTAAACTGAAAGAGGGTAGATTTAGATAGGAAACGAGGAAGAAACTTTACATGATGAGGGTGGTGAGGCACTGGAACAGGCTGCCCAGAGAAGCTGTGGACATCCCATCATTGGAAGTGTTCAGAGGTGGATTGGATGGAGCTTTGAGCAACCTGACCTAGTGGAAAGTGTCCTTTCCATAGAGGACATCCATCCATAAGGACACGTTAGCTGTTAAAGATCTTTGCTTCCAGCCCAAGCAGCAGCTGAGAGCAGCAGCCTCTTTTGTATGAGTGCTTATCCTGGTAAAAAACTTCCAAACTCATACGTGATTGCAGTCCAGGAGGTGGGTTTGTCTCCAGCAGTGGAGCAAACTGATGCTGCAGAGGGAACTAGGGGAAAGAAAGACCTCTCAACCCTTTCTGAAGATATCCCCAGCACAGATGCAGGCACAGAGCTCTGGCAGGCAAGTTGGAAGCTTGTACCTTGAGAAAGTTGCTTTCTCTGGGGACGATCCTGCGCCTTTCCTCAATTCATCCATTTCCTTGTGTTTTATGCATAAACCACACAGCATCAGAGGTCCATTGCATCCCCCACACGCTCCCTTCCATTGCCCACCCACTCTCTCTCCCTGCGCTCTGGCCGGAGCCAAGATGCCCACATGCCTACAGCCTCTTCAGCCTTGTATTTCTGTCATAATTTCTGCGAGTGAACTGAAGTTTGGACTCAAAATCTTACAGCAAAATACTGTAAATGCTGCTGCATTCAGGGAGAAAGCTAAAGAATACAGCTGTGGAAATGATGCTAGCACCAAAAGGCACCAACGTGGTTTGGGCCTCAAACAACCTGGGTGTGCAGCAAGATTTTGGATGTACAAGGACAAAACATACCTGTAAAGTCCCAGGATCCTTTACCCATCTTAAAATGGGGTCTAAATCTAGCACTTTTCTTGGAGAAGAGCTATTGTGGGGAGGGTTGGTGGTAAGGCAAGGTTTGCTCCATGGAGGAGCTCCTATTTACTGAGAGCCTGCGCTTTGCATGTCTACCCAGGGTGGGAACATGTAACTACGCATCTTGCTGCCTTTCCTCCATTACTTTTCCCCCTTGCCCATTTTTCCCCATCCCCATTTCCTCTGCCCTGGGAGGATGGAGCACACCCTGAGTGCACGAGCAGCCAGGAGGGTGAAGGGGGCTGGAGGAAACCAGCTGCCTGCAAGCAGAAGACCTTCCCTGCTTCCCTTCCCACACATGTACACATGCATCCGTGGCTCAGAGGAGGTTACATCCAACTTCCAGCTCTGCAGAAGGGTGGGATGTTCCAGGTTTTCTGGGGTGACGGAGAAAGTGTCCTCTTAGGCTAGCCATCCTCCCAAGGGGACAAAACTGTATTTCCCCTCAGGGTAGCAGTGCAATTTGCAGAACTGATGCTTAAGCACGTGCTTTAGCAGGATCTGGGGTTTGCATTGCCTTTGTAGTGAAAAAAAAAAAAAAAAAAAAGGAAAAGAAAAAACAATAGGAAAAGCAGAAGACTGAAGCCTGATCTCACTTTCGCTGATTTAATTCCAGTGTGACACCACTAACTTCAGCAACACCAGCCCTGCTTTGTGCAGCGGGACAGCCTCCTGCCTTGCCCCGTTACTCTGTCCAGCCAAATATCTCACCTCTGGGAAAGCAAAATGTTGTACGATGTGTCCAGCTTGCTTTGGTAGGGAAAAAGCACTACCGGTTTGCGAATGCTTAGCACCCCAAGCCAGGAGAGTTTGGTATAAGTGCTAGAACTAATGTAAACAGAGAATTACACTATTACAGCTGCATGTGGTGTTATAATTACCCAAGAATGCAGCTCAGCCACTGGTGCATCACATGCGCCACACTGTCGCCAAATTTGCAGATGTTCAGTCTTACTTTTATTAAGCATGACAATGCCCAGCAGGATCTATTTTCTCTGATTATACTCAAATGGAGAGGAATATTAAAAGGCAGGATAATTAAAAATATATGCCTAAACAAAGGATGTGTCTACAATTCTTTTCCTAGCGCTTTGAAATAATTTGAATTTCTCGGCTGGCTCATGTATACAGGGAACCGAAAGGATGTCTTAAATTCAGACATATGTCTTCATTCTGTTTAATGTGCCAGAACAAAAACACAGCTCGGGACCACCATGAATTGATTTTTTTAAACGACAGCTCAGCAGAGAAGACTCCTCATCCTGCTCTGCTAGACTCTGGGGCAGATTTTACTGCTAGAATATAATGATTTCTTGTAGGGGAAAACAAAAATACAGAGCCTATCAGATGAATTTTACAGTGGAGATATCGCATGGGGCGGGGGGGTGCTTTATGAGCTGGCCTCTTAAACACTCAGGTATTAACTCTATGTTATTAGGCATTATTTTTTAGAGTAGACTCTCAGAGAAGCACAGATGCAGGGATGCTACGCAGAAAGTCTTTGCAAGTGGCATTTCATTATATCATTGATCAAAAGCCAGAGGATGGGAAACAGTTTTCCCCAATTGGGAGCTGAAAAATTCAGAAACAGTGTATTAGACATCGGAAAGGGAAACTCAGGCCAGGAAATGTGTTATGTAAGTGCACAAAAAACAAGGGAAGAAGTTAAACTTTCCAAATTTGTGCATTTTCATAAACAAGTAAGAGACACAGAGAACAAAGGGTCTCTGGAGCTGCTGCCATTGGGGCAGAGGACAGAGGTGAGTTGGAAGGACGAGGAGCGACACGCTGAAGGAGTCAAACTAAAATGGGATTTAAAATAGCTATTGCTCCGTGGGTGGTGCTGGATGCTGCCTGCGGAGAGAGAGGCAAGGCTCTGACTTGCACTTCATCCGCCCCCACCCCAATAACAAGCCATCCGAAACCCAAAAACAAACCCCCAAAAATTCAACCTTTGTTCTATCTGTATGCATTCACAAATATCTTGCCACCCAAAGGAAGCTGCAGCAGAAAAGTTGCCAGAATGAAGGGGGAAAAAAAAAAAAGAACAGAACCCTCCATAAATTCCCTCATTTCAGCACATTCTTGCGGTGGCTGCGGATGCCTGACAGCACGATCCCAAAGATCTCGATGGAAAGGGAAAGGTAGAGTAAAGCTGGCTCAGCTGGCGTTCACTGAGCTATACTATAGGTCATGCAATGGTCAAACAGAACTGGGATTCTTCCTTCAAAAGCAGCATCCCTAATAAGTTAGCAACAAATTAATTCATTAACTGGCAATTAATGTACTTAGCAAAACAGACCTAATGCTTCCAAATCCTTGTCCAAGCCTCAGGCTGACACCTCTGTCCCCAGAGAAGCCACTGGGGTGCAGCCCATGCTGCAAAGAGTGATGAAAAAAGTGAAAACCAGCTCAAAAATGGGTTTAGGAGCCTGGAGAAGCACTCAGGCAGCATTTACATGCTGAAACTCCAAGTGCTGACCTTGAAAAACCCCAGCCTCCTGCATTATCTACATGGACTGAAACCCCGTGGCACCTTGGCCATGATCTGCCTGGGTTCGGCAGGGTGAAGTGGTGACGCGTCATGTTTTTTCTGGAGACTTTTTGGTGTCAAACAGCCAAGGAGCCCTTGGGGAGGAGCCAGGATGCTCCTCTCCCCCTCCCTGCTCCCAGCGGCATTCTGGGAAGCAGAAAGGTTCAGTCACCTCCGTGTTTTTGGTAGGGCCAGATTCAGAAACTAAGAGTTGCTTCGGATGTTGAATGTCTTCTCGTTGATTGAAAGCATTGATTCACATGTGCAGTATGAAAAGAGAACCTTTTTTGTTCATGCTTCTTTGAATGTGATGCTCATCATGCCCAGTCTCCCACAGGCTTCTGCAGTGCACACAACGTTAGCCGCAGACCCTCCAGCTGCACTTTTTTTACCCTGCCATAGAAAAAGTGAAGGCAATGCGATTTTAACAGGTCTACATCACTTCCACAGCGCTGCAGCCTCGAGCATCTGTGGCTCACACCTTGCTCAGTGCACCGCGTGTGCAGCAGGAGATGTCCTCCTGCAGTCGCGCTCAGAAATACATCAATGGGCTGTCATCCCACCGCAAACCCCACGTTAACCTAAGTTTGCGGTTTCTGATGTTTTCACTTAGACTCCTACAAGCATCCTAGCTGTGATGCCCAGGGCGATGACTTTACACTGGCTGGGGCTGGCCTCACTCCTGCAGACCCCTTGGAACATGGGTGACCAGCACCAGATTTCTGAACGCCTTCCTCTATCCGTTCTCACTTCGGCCCATCTAGAAATAACCGTTGCTCGGTATAACCTACCCTTTATGGAAGACTGTGCAATTGTAGGATTCAGTGAGAGCAGCAGTGGGAAGCTGTGGAAGGTGAGGCTATTTTCAGCACTCGCTGCAGAGAGGAGCGGGAAGCGGTCTGATAGCCAGCAGCAACAGCTGGAACTGCTCTTGCATCTCGGATGGCAAAGCTGTGTAGGATGCTAAGCGCTCCCCCCAGCCGAGGAACAAAGGAAGTGAGGAGAACAACAGAGAGCAAAAAATAGGTTATGCCAGGAGGAAGTCTGGATTAAGCAGCCAGATTTCCTCTACATAAATCTCACTGTGAAATGACTCATTAAAACACAAGCTCTTTCCCCCTTGCTTCCAAACACTTCCCTTGCTCAGAGAGGTCCCCGGGATGGAGATGAGCGTCTCTGAAATGCTTGCAGGTTCTTCTGGGTGGAGCAGTTGGGGTTTGGGTGCCCTTGCCCGCAGCCAGCCCTGCTGCATGGCAGGCTGGTGGTTGGGCCAAGGGGGTGAAGCTGTGGGTCCACCTCACAATTTGCAAGCAGCCCTTGACCTCCTGGAACACGTCCATTTCAAAGCCAGGAGCACTGAAGGACCAGGGGAGGTTTCTCCATCGTTACCCCTACCAAAGCCGTGAGACCGCATCTACTTCCTTCACAAATCTCCTTTTAGGTCCTTTGGCACCTCAGTGCAAAGATTTGGGGGTTCTCTTCCCCTTGGGCTTCATGGAACCAGCCTGGAAATAATTTGGGTAAGATGGGCTCACCTTCCCCAAGTGAAGCAAAGCCGTGTCTCCCGGAGATGCAGGGCACAATTCTGGCAGGGTCACCTTCCTACCTCCATCCCCCAGTTATTGCCAGCATGGGCCAATAACTGCCTTGGCACACATACATACATACACATATATGGATTTCCTATACTTTTTTTAGACCATATTTGTTTGTACACACTCAATATATGAGATCAAGGAGGAAGAAAAAGCACCAAACCAAACACAGGCCTTCATCCTTTGTTTTCTCCCACAGTCGTTAAGTGTTAAACCAACATCTGGATGCTCTATAAATGTGTTATTTAAGGAGAAAGAGTTCCCCAGAAGTGTTTATTTGCAATGTCTTCGTCCCTGTGGCAGAGCGGCTTTTTGACGTGAGGCTCATTGGCAGCTCATTGCATTGAAGTGACTCTTTTGTAGTCTCAGTGTCTGTACAATTGCCAGAGCCAGAAGATTACCACATTAAAAATACACGTCAGTCTCATTAAGGAGCGGTGTCTAGCAACATCCGGTGGGAAGCTCGCTGGTGGAAGGCTTGATTTAAAGGCAGGATTCACTCGCGCAGACGGGGCGGGAGCTTGTGGCATCTCTAGCACCGTTATCCCTCTCCCTTTTTGTTCAGTGGCCAATATGGTTTTGCTTGGTGAGGAGAGAGGGGGATGCTTAAGGCAGGTTTTGCTCCGCTGCTTGCTCCAGTTCCCAGGCTCCGGCACAGACTCCCCTAGGTAATGGGGGTCCAGACACTGTGCAAGGCGGCTGATGCCTGCAGGCTTTGATTTCAGGCCCCTTAGTCACCTTGAACAAGTAGCCCTGGTGGCATCTTTGCCCTGGGGAGAGTTGGATACCACCATGTCTCACCGCATTCATGACACCGAAGGCGGTGGATGGGCAGCGAGGTGCCGGGGGGGACACACAGAAGGGATGCAAGAGGTTTCAGCTGCTTATGTCCAGTACAATGATCAGGGAAAATCTGCTGAGTAGTTCTGGTTGGTGTCAGGTCCCTCTGGCTGGCATGAATGTCCACTCCCATGACAGCCTTGAATGGTCTTGAAGGCCCTCAAGACAGCAATCGGCTCCAGTGAGACACTATATAAATTGTAGTCAAATGGCACAGAAAGGAGCCTGTCCTTCCACTTTCTCCTTCAAGTGCTGTGCTTCATCAACTTGTGGAGGAGGGGAAGAGCAACGATGTGCTCCACAAACCTGGGAAATGGCTCTGGTGTACGCAACCTGCCAAGAGCATGGAGGGAGCTTAGATGATGTCTTCTGGACAAACAAGGCAACAATTCATCTGTACATCATTTAAAACAAATTGACAAGTTAAAGAAAATAGTGTAAATGCATTGCACCTATCCTCCCATGTTGGAGCAATGTTGGACTTCAAGGAACAGCAAGACAGACTGCTGGGAAAAAAGGAAATGAGTCACGTGGAAGAAACCAAAACCAATCACATTGCTGTGAACATGATTCCAGCTTGAATTTTACACGTAACTTGAAATATATGGTTATATTTTCTAATGCAGCGATTAAAACTAATTGGAAACACATCAGCTTTATTACACTGAAGCTGGGTGGCAAGGAAACATGGCACGCTCAAGGGAAAACTGCCGTTTATAGGACACGAGACACTGCCATCCTCGGTCAGTGATATCTCGTCGAAACCCTATGGGGGAAGTAAAATGATGAGCAAAGTGCAAATCTTAATAAAAGAGTTTTAAAATAAGCTTGAGTGTCTGCTTTACCCCAGCTCTCAGATGTCGATGGGCTTTGGTTCGCATCATCTCACTGTGTGCCAGGACGGGGTGAGAGCTGCAGATGATATTTGCTGCCTCAATGCAAGAGGAGGAAACAGCTTGTCAGCCTGCCCTGGCTTTCCAGGAAAAGGTGCAGTTTGTACAATAGGCGTGGTTTGTACTGTAAATAATAACAATAATAAAAAATAACCCCTCCTTAATGAGTCTTAGTCCAAGGGAATGAGTTGCACAGCATCAGGGCTCATGCAAAACATGCTTTTAATTATTTCCCGTGCAGACCATATCCCAGCTCTGGAGAGAAATTAAGAGAGGAAGGAGTTCTGTGTGATTGGATTTTTTTTGTTTGTTTGCTTTTTGTGGGGGGGGAAGCATATGGGAAAGCACATCATTTTGCAATACCACTATCATATATTATAAAGCAGTCTAGCTACAACCAGATGTGCTGCAGGGAAAGGATTTCTGTCATCTTTTCTTCGTTCTTGGCACCGACTCTAGGGGGAACCTAGGAAAATCAGCCTCACAGAGAAAACGCTGGTCTGTCTGTGCGCCCATCACTCCACCCCGCTGAACTTCCTCAGAAAACCACTTCGCTACAGCCTGTCAAGAGTGGTTGGTATGAACACACCTTGCACTGCATTAGCTATGCTGGACGCAGCACCCGAACTGTAGAGTCTTTATTAAAACAAGTTGTCAGGTATTTGACAACACACACAGCCCATCTCAGAGCTCAGGGTGCAAAGCTTTGGTTTCTTTTCTTCTCTTCTATTCCTAACAGCACCTTTGAAAAGCGTTTGATGGTAAGTGGTCATACTAAGTGGGCTACGGACGCAGTGCCATCGGTAGCATCGGTGGCACCCTTCGCAGGTTTAATAGGATCAGAACTGGGCCAAATCTGTGCTGCTTTCATGGGAGCAGGATTTGGTCCTTTCCACTGAGAAAGCTGGGAGCAAGTTGAAAGGTGGCCCTCGCTATTTCATCAACATCTTTCTTCTGTTTTCAGGTTTAAGCAAAGCTGAATGAGAATTAATATACGCTTCTGCTTGTCTCCTTTTTTTAATATTATTTTTAAATGCAACACCACGTAAGATGTGCTTGTGCTGTTTTGAAAGGAAAGCTCTCAACAAAATTTAGCAAAAGGTTTATGTTTTATGGGTGGCATCACTTTCCTTCAGGATTCTAAGGTTGATCTAACAATCTAACAACGGAGAATTTCATTCCGTCATCCTAATGACTTTCTACTAAGACATTTCTATCACAGTTAGCTATCCCAAACCCACTGGATATCCTGGCATTTATTAAAACTGCATCCAGCTGTATATGGAAAATCAGTCCACTATCTACCTCTCCTACAAAGTCATCTGATAAATTTTCTGATGTGCTCCCCATTTTGCCTTGATACTCCAGAGTGCACTCATTTCAACAGGAATGCATATGTCAAAACCACAGTAAATGACTTGGAAAAAATAATGCATTCCCTTGCTCTAGGTGTGATACCGCTACTTAGTTCATGTTTCTTTTTCCCCCTGGAAATAGCAATGGAAAAAAAAAAATTTTTTTTTGACTCAGGCTCAGCTTTGCCTTTATTACTTGTGATAAAAGAAGCCAGTGAGTCTGTAACTATGGAGCATGTATTTCATTGCTGCAAAGAATAACTTGCCAAAAAACGGAGTCACATTTATTAAATTCCTCCTGTGCTCATTTGCCTTGACTGTTATACCACACTTACTCTCCCTCCACCATACAGGCAGCATTTAACAGAGATGTGAGCCATAGTTCCACCAATTTACTCACCCAAACCAGCACGTTACAATAATACATGGCTCTCTTCTTCTCTGCCTCCTCCTCCAGGTCATCCCTGATCCTCTGTCCCTTAGCACTGTGCCTTCATTTAAATAGACTCATGTCTGTGAAGACTCTTTCTCCTACGTGGGCCCAATACGTTGTTTTGCATTATTGGCATGAGGATAAAAACATCTGGGGTTTCAAGTGCTGGGATTTCCAGCTCAGCAATCAAATGGCTTTTACGGGGACAACAAGATGCAACCACAGGTAAGAGTCTGGAAACAACAAGATCAGTGAGAGGGGACAAAACACACAATGCTCAGGACAGCACTGGCTTTTTTGGCCCTGGTTTACCTTCCATTACCTATCATCATTAAACCGGTATTTAAGTATACATTTTTTTAATGTCAATGTTGGAGCAACATTTTAAGCACCCATAGTCTACCATGCTTCGGAAAGAGTTTGAAAGCAAACAACAACCTCTCGGTAAAATCATGTTTGCATGCATGGCGAGTTGAGAAAGTATTGAAAGACTGACTCAGCCCTTGCACCTCTTTGGGGTACCATTCCTTGAATTTCACAGTTTTGCTGCAACAATTTATTTACTCTAAATTGCATCTTTGATTGACTTTTAAATAAAGACCACAGAGCAGCTGCTGCCAAGCTCTCAGGACTCTTCTACCCGCAGTTCTCAGCTGCCAAAACCTTCGTCTCCTGTATTGTGAATGTGTAGTGACTTTGTGAGGGCAAGATTGAATTGTGAGTCCCGGGCAGTGACAGTCGCCACGTTTTCAGACAACCCAGAAGTAGCCTATTGTTTCTTCCAAGCTATCGATTCGGCTGCTTCTAGTGTGGCTGCACTGTCCTCAAAGGCAGGCGGCAGTGCCGTTACAGGATTTCCAAGCCCTCCGAGCTAAACTATTTGTAGTGTCTTTAATTTTCCATCAGTTTGGGTCACGGTTTGACTGATTTTACAGGTGTACTGCTAAGGTTGTGATCTCCTTTATTTTTATAGCACTAGACTTAAAGCCTGCTCCTAGAGGACTTTGAGAATCTCCACACTTCCAGAGCTAGAGAATCTAGTCAATGCTCAAGCAACACTTCTGGTTATTTTTTTTCTGAAGGTCCAGAGCTGTGTAGTAGATGGTGCCAAAAGTTTCCACTGATTATGTCTCTCTCACAGGTTCAGCAAACATTCATGTTTCTAATACCCTGTGCAGGTCCCGGGCTCACACTACAAGGTTCAAAGATGCCCTTCACACCATGCCGGGGCTCAAGTTAGCGGTGGGAAAACTTTGTGGTGCTTGAGGTTTTGTGAACTTGGCACAGCCTGTTTCGGGTTCACGGAGTTCGCTTGCTAATTTAGGGTAGAAAAGTGTATTTTACCACCATTTCAAATCATATTGTTTTCATCCAAGGTACACAGTTTACAAAAAAACAAACATATTTTTCTACCTCAGGGAAAGCAGAACACCTTGCAAAGTGCACAGCAGCACAAGTAGGTGCTATATTTATTGACTTATTTATACAGTTTCCCCCCACACTTTCTAAAGTATCTCTTTGCCTGTTTTTCACATCACGCGTTCTCTAGGTTTTTTTCCTTGCTTTTTCTCCCCCTCCTTGTTTTTCATAATTTAAGTGAAACACAAAGCTAACCCCATTTTGGTTTTGGTGAATCAGAATGACCGAGTGCTTTGTAGCTATGGGGAACATTCGCTATCCACTTTCATCCCCCAAATATTCCAACTAAATTAAAATGAGCTCACATGCCTGGGAGCTGCATCTCACTAAAACGAATGGAGAAAATAAATAGGCTTGTTAAGCCTTTATATCTTTTTAGTCAATGTATCCACAGAAAAAGTAAAAATGCATCAAGTGCCCTTGCTTCAGTTAGGGCTGGCTCAGTCAACCCCATGGGTTTTCCATCAAGTACTTTTCTGGGTTTGAGAGTCAGCATCGCAAGCCCTGAAGGCAACCAGAGCGGCTCTAAAACCTATCACTAATCAGACCAGCGGCAGCACGCAGCATCAGCCATTCATCAAGGCAAATATCACGCACAAATCATCGGCCATTTCAGGACCTGGAAGGCATCAGAACTGGACCTGGGATCAAGATCGCTTTCATTGGTGGTGGAGAGGGTCCCATCCTGCAGCCCTGCAGGGGAGCAGGCACCCTGATTGGGTTTTGGGTAACAGGTACCCACATATTTCTTTGCAATGCTTGCAATCAAAGGATTTGCCACATTTCTTCAGAAGGGAAGCTGCTCCAGTTGTGAGACAGGGGGATGATTCACAGCTTTGTTCAGGCGCCGTTGTTCTCACAGTTAGTTCTGCAAGCAATATATCATCTCCTGGCTTAGATGGGGCTACATCCCCTCGCATGAAGCGTCTCTGTTCATCTCGCTTCATGTTTTTGCCTGTCAATGGGAGCAGAAAGTAATTAAGCCAGAGAGTGGGAGCATTTCATTCCTTTTCCTCTTCAAACGGACTTGTCTTCCTGAACTGACCGTTACATCGTGTGCTGTGATCTTAGTGCTGATCGGAGCTCCAGTTGCTTGCAGAAACCTGTCCCCTTTCTTCAGAAGATAATAAGTACCAGACCTATGAGTGTCTGCTGAAAAGAGGAGAAAAGCTGCTGCTGGCCTCCCAGGCAGAAATCCTTGGTAAAGCACAGGGCCGTGCGGACATCCCAGCGGTAAGGGGAACGCAAATACATGCGTCAGATTTGCCATCCAAGTTATAATTAGTTAAGCTAAGTGCTACACTCTCTTTGAGCATTTTTATTACTGCTTTTGGTGGGTATGGGTATAATAAGCTTATATCTAAGCCTTACCAACAACCCGATGGCTCATGTTTCCAATGATTTCAGCGCTGCAGAAGAGCAGAGTGGCTGCTAAAGGAGATGGGGGAACAAAGACCCCTGCCAGCCAAGACGACAACTTGTCCTTGGAGCTGGCATCAGGTAGAAAGGTCTTTTGGAAACAAAAAGTGAAGCATTAAAAAAAAAACACATGAAAATGTGGGGGGGAAAAAAAAACCACCACATTATTCTGGCTTTTTCAATTGCCATAAATTGTTTGGATGAACTCAAAAATACAAGGGAAAAAAGGGTTTTGACCTTAACTTTTTTTTTTTTTTTTAGCTTTCTAATGGTGCTTTCACAAATATGACACCAGCCCAACTTCTTTGTGAACATTTCCGATTGAGCCCTCCACTCTGAAAACACACAAAATGGTCTTCTTTTTCCCATGATTATAATGAGTGGATTGGGCTAGAGTTGGCAGAAAGGCAAAGGAATAATGTGCTGTAGAAAATGTGATGAGCCTTAATGCCTCCACATATCTCCCTGCATGCTGGCCCTTCTTGTATGCATGCAGCAGAGGACATACTGTCTTTCCTCAGCCAGCCTTCAACTGTGTCATTGTGCCTCTCTTTCACATCACTGGGGAGCGTTTCTAGATATCCAAATATATATATACACATTCCTAGTTCCAAAATAACTCACCTTCAGGAAAGTGAAATGTTCATCCTCAAGTTGCAGTTGCTACAAAGACTCTATAGAAAAAAACGACTGTTTTAGCTTTGCAATAAGATAATGTTTTCTCCTTAGAAATGTGATATGCACTTTCCACTACAATAGCAAGAGTAGAAAGAGGTGACAGGTTTGGTGAGACTTTCTCACCCCCTCTGGATTTTAAGCACAAAGATGAATTTTCTGCTGTTTTCCATCAGTAGCTTCCTTCTCCAGTGCTTCTGAGTTGGAGAAAGAGGTCCCCTCAACAGGATGCTCATTCATAATTTCCCAAAAACTGTGTTTCTGAAGACAGACAAGTTTTGGCTTTCCAGTGATGCCTCTTTGGACACCATTCAGTCAGATCAGTTGCTGCTGCTGCTGCTGGTTCTGTGGTTTATGTGTGCTGGAGAAAACAAGAAGATGACCTCTGGCTGAAGACACACAAAATCCTTACCAACTTTAAGAGGAACAAACCCAGACATTGCTTCTGCTGCTCCTGTGCAACATTAAATTTGTCTTATAATCCAAGGCCCCTCTCCCACAGCTATAATTACTTGTCGTGGTTCATTAATATCTCTGCCCCATACATGATACAAGTAACCTAATTACAGCTCAAGACCTTATCCTGTATCATTAGCAGGAGCTTTTGCATTTACTGCTGAGAATGACTCAAGTGAAGAGCTGCTTTCTCTGACCTGCCATAAATAAAGGATCATTATAATCAAAACTCCAGCCTTGATTTATATAGGCTGTTTGCTCAGGCAGCCGAGATTGAGCCTCTTAATACCTATTGTTGCCAAGGGATTTTGGTGGCAATTGATCTAGTTTAATCAAAGACTTGATGCTTTTAATAAGTTTTAGAAAAGTAGTGAGAAACAAAAACAATCCTGTCTGAATAGATTTCTCCTACTCTTCATGTTAGCTCCAGTCTTGGATTATTAATTGCTATGACTGTAATATGCTTTGATTTATTTAAATCAAAGCATGCCTCTTTGGCTTCAGTTGCTCTCAGTTTAACTTTAAATAGACATTGATACAAGACATAGTGATATAAAGAACATCTGGCTTTGATAAATGACATCCGGAGATGCATGGAACTACTGAATGCAGAAACTCCCAAAATATCTGCAGGTTACTTTGCATCATGATACACACATCTATTTTGCTGACAACACCAAAAGCAAAACAAAAGAATTTATGCAGATTTGTGCATGTGCACCTGGACATCCTAAGAACGAAAAAATGACCTCTTCTTATAAATGTTTATTAAATAAACACCAGGGAGGCTGAGTCTCACACATACAAAGTCCCCAGATACTACTCCGACCCTGCATAGGACCTCAAAGTACATATAATTATGGCTATATTGAAAAGGAGCAGAATTGTTGATACTTCCTCCTTAAATGGCTACTGTGAAAAGCAAATTCCGAACCCACAAAGTTACCCATAATACCCTGAAAAATTACTTTCTGTAAGCAGGAACCCTGGGCAGTATTTTCCTGCGCTGACTCCGCAGCCTTGGTGCAGGTCTGGAGGCAGGACACGTTCCCCATACCACCTGCCAAGCACAGCAAACTGGGCTGGTTTGAACAACGGAGACGACACATTTGTCTTCTACATATCAATAATTGGCAACCTACTACTTACAACTGCTGCAGACTGAGACAGATTGCTCATGACTAGGTATCTCCCATACTTCAGTGATCCCTCACCTTCTGTAGTGTGCCTTTGGCTTCCCCAACACACACTGGAGCACTGCGCCGTTGAGCTAAGCCAAAAGAGGCTGAGGTTATTTTGTCAGCTCCAGAGCTATGGTCAAATTTCCAGGGCTGTGAACTGTGATGGACAGTGGGAGGTAGGGTAGGACTGGAGCACATGTTTTGAAAGTAGGACTGGAGTTAAGGTTTTGGTTCTGGCTCTTGCCATTTTAACCCCCGGTGTTAAAACTTGCTGCTTCTTGCTAATGGTATTGGAGGGGAGTCTGGGCTAAACGTGGCCTCGTGGTTTTGGTTCTGCCTTTAGCAGTATTTTTCTTATCTTTGTATGTTGCAAAATACTAAATAGACATACAAAACTTCCATGAATAAAGACAAAAAAGACTTACTTATTTCACTTGACATTCCTCTCAACCCCATCAGTTATTTTCTTTGCTTTATACCAAGCCACTGGCTTACAGGAAAATCTATCGAAAAGCCTGGATCGTCAGCGTTTCCTTGATTTTAGAAGTCTGAGTATGAAGGGTTAACTCGTGAAAGGTCGTTGGTGTGGCATTTCTAATCCATGGCATTATTTCCTTGTTCCTGGGTCTCCTGGGCACAGGGGCTAGTCACTGCGGATAACGTAACTCAAACACCTCCCTGCTGTCGAAGGCAGAGGAGAAATGCAGAAAGTGGAACACTTTGCAGAAACCCTTCCATATGGCATTGGCCAAGAATGAAGTTTGTGGCTAAATAGAAACAACCTCTTTAATCTGCAGGGCACAATCAATAAATGATAAGGATCCCAGCAGCAGGGCAGGAAAGTCCTGTAAGATAACGCTGGCAGTTCACAAAGGCGGCCTTTGCAAGGAGAATTAAGACGTGCCGTAGGGTTCACCACCAACCACCTGATCCTCTCTTAAGTTGTGGAGTTTCGGTCTAATCAGTCGACCAGATCATTTCCTGGAGAGCTATTCTCATTTTGACAAAGGCATTGGTTTCTCTGCAAATTGTTTAGTCTCTGAACTAATTAGCCTCTTCAATGAAGTTATTAATGCTATTAGCAAGAGGAGCTAAACTATAGCTGGAGAAGGTAGAGTCAGTTTTGCTGAAATCCATGCCAATATATCATCTTCTTCTAGGTCTGAATGTGGTTTGTAACTTGCAGATAAGGTCTTGACCAAAAAAATACTGCTTGGCTGTTTAAAGGCATATGGGAATTAAAGAGGCAGAGAATTTGTCTAACAGGCTCTGGGATAGGGGAAATTGCAGTACCCGTGGTTTGCCAATACCCAAGATAAAAGCAGCTGTCGGTCGTCCTTGGTGTAGAGCTGCCAACTCAACCTTTGCTTTACGGGCTGTGATCTACTCCCTCTCTTCCCCTGTCTGATGCTGGAACGGCTTCAGAAGCACACCTGAGGACCTGAATTACAAATGTAATTAGTAAACAAAAGAGAATCAGATCATGAAGATACAGAACAATGAATTCCTGTTAAGATGTTTTTATGATGTCTTTTACAAGTATAAGCACTTCAGTATTTCTCCCTGCCCATATACTAAACAAATTCAGCCTCATTGGTAAAGAACAAGGTTTCACCGCTTAAGGACAGATGACGGACCAGTATTAGAGCAATGTATTGCTTCTGACCAGCTTAGAGCATGTTCTCAAATATCTGATGCTTCTTGTTGTCACATAAAAATGTGTCAGGACAAACAAAATGCATCTAATGTCAGCTCATGTGACTTTGTATGTGTTTAGCGAAGAATGGTAGCTGGATTTGTACGTTCAAACCATTAAGGAAACACCCTGTACACCTACCTTAGAACACAAAAAAGGAGAGATCCCTCTTTATTGACGAGCGACTGAATCGCTGCCAAGATGAGGGACTCCGAAAAGGGCGCTGCAAGGGCGGTGAGGACAGTGGTGGCTTACAGTCATAGTGGCTGAACTGCGGCGGCACTATCCTGAGACAAGGAGGCTTCAGGTCAGTAGGAAACACCGTCTGTAAGACCCTGAAGCCTGGGAATTGCCTGGCAGAGGTGGGGGATTGCAATCTTTGAGAATAGACACAGCCACACAGCCCCAGCTAACCTTCTTGGGCATCACCTAGCGTTGTGAGGCTGGGGCAGACAATGTCCACCCAGCCTGGGGAAGGGATTCTCATTAACTTCTCCTCTGGGCAGGGGAACAAACCCCCTCCCAAACCCCCTCCCTGACTTTGAAGACAGGCCTGTGATCATGGCTATTTGCACGTTTTCTAGATGTACATATTCAAAGGGATTTACCCCAACACAGCTCCTGAATCCCAAAGACTAAGACTAGCTTATCTCAAACCTTTCAACCTATTCCCATTATTTCATTGTTTGGAGGTATTTATAAAGGTGGGTACAGAGACACACCAGCGAAAGCTTAAGTGAAATCACTTAATGTTCTTTCTGCAAATAGTAAAAGGAGGTTTTGAACCCTGGCTTATTGCTTTTGCTAAGGGATTGTTTGGATAAGTAAGGATTGCTCAGGATAACCAAACTAGCTAAGTGCATGCTTACGTAAGTACTTTGCTCAGTCACAGACTTAACGGACTCAACAGCCCTCATGCTATTTAACCCTTTAGTATACTAAAGCTAAGGTTGTGAACTGTATCCGGCAGGAGCAAGATAGCGGTAGTGAACAATCAGATGGCACTGCCTGCTGGGCCAAGGCCCCAAGAAATGGGCTATGGCAGTTTGGATGAGCAACTTCTAATGCGGTTTGTGTGGCAGTCCCAAATATCACTAATTATTTCAGCAGTGGTCATTGAAGGGCACACTCTGAGCTCGAAACCAGTGCTACCAATTTGCTTAGAGAGCTGGGAGCTGCCCTTTAAAAATGCAGCACAATGCACTCAATGCACGCAAGCTCTTTCGAAAAAGTTTTTGCATGAGGGGGTCCTGAGAGCACGCCTGATGCTGACAGAAGCCATGAGCCAGTCCCACCGCAAAGCCCTCCTGAAAGCAGGAAGGCACTGTGGTCTTCTCTCGCCACCACCATGGCAGCTGAGCTGTGTCTCTGCTTTCAGGGAGGCTACAGCACCAGTCTTCTTCGGGCAGGCAGAGGAGCAGGGCACGAGGGACTGCCACATCGCAGGCAGAGGTGCCTGCAGGAGCTGGGCTCCAGCAAGGCGAGGTTGCATCAGGCATTTCAGGATAGCAATCTGGAGGATCTAAATTCCAACCACGCTTCAGGCATCTACATTCAAGACACCACATCTCTGAGATACGGTTCAGTTGTTTTTGACAAACTCAGGGAATATTTATATTCTTTCTTCCCCCGGAAAATACAGTTAAAATCCTGGCTGTAAACCACATTATCTTTTTGATACCTCCCTAGTCTAACGATAACTCTGCCTGTATGAATCTAAAACTCCCTCTTGCATCCAGGCAGAAGAATACAGCAGTAGTAGTGAAGAGTATAGGTATATTGATACAATCAAAATGAACAAGGAAATCCACCGTCTTACTGGTGTTACTACATATGTACATAGAAAACAGGAAAGACTAGAGGTCACCAAAATCATTTCTTGAGGGAGGTGAGCCAAATTGACTCCTGCATATCTTAATTCAGTTTATTGTCTCAAACTTAGTTCTGAGAACAAACTCTCAGAGGAGATTAGAAAGGCAAGACTGAATATTTATGTTAGACTCAAGTGTTCAGAATTAGACACTTTTTTATAAATACAGGTTCTCTAACTACATCTATGTGTATAAATGAGTACGTATTTGTGTGCGTGTGTGTGTGTGTGTGCACATAAATATCATATACCTACAAATGTTAACACTAAGCTTTATCTTTCCTTGAGCACACCAGTGATACTGCCCGGGCATCCTGGAGAGTACCAAGTGTAACTACAGAGCTCTGGGGTGACAGTCAGGCTATGGGGGCCCACGTGGCATCTCCTCCATTCTGCCATCAAGGGAAAGGCTAGGAGAAGGAGGACGCTGACATGATGTGTCAACTACGGGTTGCTGAAACCAGTCTCAAAGTCTTAAACATCTTTGAAAGACCTGAGGACTGGAGAAAAGCAAGTGTCACTGCTATCTTCAAGAAGGGCAAGAAGGAGGACCCAGGGAACTACAGGCCAGTCAGCTTCACTTTGATTCCTGTGAAGGTGAGGGAGCAGCTAATCCCAGAAACCATTTCCAGGTACATGAAGGACAAGAAAATTATCAGTAGTAGTCAGCATGGATTCACAAAGGGGAAGTCATGCTTCACCAACATGATCACTGTTGTGGTTTAACCCCGGGTAGGGAGCTAAACTCCACACAGCCACTTGCTCACTCCCACTCAAGTGGGATGGGGGAAAGAATTGGAAGGGCAAACATACGAAAACTCATGGGTTGAGACTGAGTGTTCAACAGGTAAAGCAAAGCTAAACACACAAGCAAAGCAAAAGAAGGAATTCATTCACTACTTCCCATCTGCAGGCAGATATCCAGCCATTTCCAGGAAAGCAGGGCTTCATCATGCATGACTGTTACTTCAGAAGTGGTCAGGGGTTCCTGCTATACTACTTCCTGTAACACGCAGTTCAATCATGGGCTACAACAATTTACAGGGATAGCCATGACAATGTTCACCCCTTACCCCTTTGGACCTGGGCACAGGTTTTACCATTTACCCTTTGCCCCTGCTCCAGTATGGGATTATCCACAGGTCACAGTACCTTAGCAGTGTGCCTGCTAGGATGTGGCTTTGTCCATGGGCCACTGCCTTTTGGGGGTACCTGCTAGGATGATGTTTTGTTCATGGTCTGCAGTACCTTTGGGGTGTACCTGCTCAGGTGTGGCCTTATCCATGGGCCACAGTCCCTTTGGGGTTTACCTGCTAGGATGTGGCCTTGTCTGTGGGCCACCATCCCTTTGTGGAGTACTTGCTCTGGTGTGGTCCTTTCAGAAGTATACCTGCTCTGTCGTGGCCTGTTTTGGCCACAAAGCCAAAACACAGTACCATACAAGCTACTATGAAGAAAATTAACTCCATCACAGCCAAAACCACTACAATCTCCTTCTGTGATGAAATGACTGGCTTGGTACACAACGGTAGAGCAGTGGATATTGTCTGTCTTCACTTCAGTAAGGCTCTCAACACTGTCTGCCATAGAATCCTCAGACAAGATGTTGAAGCCTGGGCTGAATGAGCAGACTGAAGTGAATGGAAAACTGGATGAATGGCTGGGCCCAGAGAGTGGTGATCAGTGGCACAAAGTCTAATTGGAGGCCAGTAACTAGCTGTGGGTCCCAGGGGTCAACACTGGGTCCAGCCCTGTTCAATACCTCCATTAATAAGCTGGATGATGGGGCAGAGTGTACCTTCAGCAAGCCTGCAGATGATACAAAACTTCCAGAGGCACCATCCAGAGGGATCTAGACCAGTTGACAGGAACCTCATAAGGTTCAGCAGATGGAAGAACACAGTCCTGCACTTGGGGAGGTATAACCCCATTAAGCAGAACAAGCTGAGGGCATCCCAGCTGGAAAGCAGCAGAGCAGGACCTGCAGGTCCTGATGGACATCACGTTGAACATGAACCAGCAGTGTGCCCTTGCTGCAAACAAGGCCAATGGTATCCTGGGCTGCATTAGGAGGAGTGTGGTCAGCAGGCCAAAGGAGGTGATCCTTCCCACCTACTCAGCATTGATGCGGCCAGATTGGGCTCCCCAGTACAACAGACATAAGGAGCTGCTGGACAGAGTCCAGCAAATGACCACCAAGATGATCAAGGGAGAGGAGCATCACTCCTATGAAAAAAGTCTGAGAGAGCTGTGACTGTTCAGCCTGGAGAAGAAGCCCAGGGTTGGGTGGGAGCTTTACCAACGTATATAAATACGTAAAGGGAAGGTGGAAAGAAGATGGAGCCAGGCTCTTCTCTATGGTGACCAGTGCCAGAACAAGAGGCAATGAGCACAGACTGAAACACAGGAGATTCCCTCTGAACTTCAGGAAACACTTCTTTTATTTGTGAGGGTGACCAAGCACTGGCGCAGGTTGCCCAGATGTTGTGGCATCTCCATCCCTGGAGCTATTCAAAAGCCATCTGGACATGGTCCTGGGCAACCTAGGTGGCCTTGCTTGAGCAGGGTGATTGCATGAGGCGATCTCCAGCAGTCCCTTCCCACCTCAACCATTCTGTGACCCTGGTCCATCCTACAAAGTACGGAACTGAAACACTGCTACCAGGCTACATGAATTCCCGGTTCCCATTCTATCATCCCACAGTTTCCCAGTTATTAAGTGTCTGACTTTACAAATGATGAGCACAACATTTTCAGAACAACTCATCTCGGAGAAATTTTAAGAAATTTCTATTTCTTCAAGTAGAAATCTCATCTTAGATTTGCATTTTCCCATATAGATCTATAATAGGATAAAAACAATTTCCAAAGGTTCCTCTTCCTGTCCTACCATCCTACTACTATTTTTTCTTTTTTGGTGGGGGACAGAAGCCTTGCATTTCACCCTACACAGCACACCTGACAGTGTTCTGAAGGCTGCACAGAATTGTCTACTTTTCCTCTATCATAAAGCCCTCTCCTACACACCCCAGACTGGACACTGAACACGATGGATGTTTAGTCTGCCCACTGGGGCAATTCCTAACTGTCTGTGAATGAGAAACAACTGTGGACATCTCATATTTAGGAATGCCCTTTGGTTCTGCAGAGTACAAAAAATTGCTGGAAAGGAATCATGTTCTTCTAGGATATGGAATATTGCTTATTTCTTACACTGAAAAAGGTAACAAAAATATTCAGTTCAACTGGAACGTGCAGAACCAACATTCTGCCGCCTTCTCTCTGCTGCCATGCAGACTGCTTGCATGTATTTGCTGAATGAGGGGCGAGCAGTGCTTTTCATTTAGTTTGACTTCAGAGTGTATTGGGGGTCCAGGGCCAGGTGTTGGCAATTTGTGGCTGATGCCAAAGTGTGCAAAGGCTGGGACGGGCTGGGAAGCAGCTCTGCTGACAAGAACCTTAGGATGCTGATGGATAAGACGTGGGTTCTGCTATGAGCCTGCATTTGGACCTGTATTTTTCTGAGTCTATGGATATATGCAGTTTTAGGATGTATTCTACAATCCATATTCTGAGATCATACTAAAGTAGTAGATGATATATACTATAGATAATACAATAAAGGCATTAGCAACATCAAGAAACGGGCCTCACTATATGATGTTGAGCTGCTATGTGATAAAAGCGTGTTTACAAGTCCGTAATGGCATAACATGCTTATTTGGATTGCCTTGGTCTTGGAAAGCCAAGCTTCACGACCACAGAGTGTGACAGTGCACATTTGATAGCTTGGCCCTAATTTCCCTTTTTTTCCCCTACAGATTTTTTCTTCCAGAGCACAGCTCCCTGCAGCCCCANCCCTTTGCCCCTGCTCCAGTATGGGATTATCCACAGGTCACAGTACCTTAGCAGTGTGCCTGCTAGGATGTGGCTTTGTCCATGGGCCACTGCCTTTTGGGGGTACCTGCTAGGATGATGTTTTGTTCATGGTCTGCAGTACCTTTGGGGTGTACCTGCTCAGGTGTGGCCTTATCCATGGGCCACAGTCCCTTTGGGGTTTACCTGCTAGGATGTGGCCTTGTCTGTGGGCCACCATCCCTTTGTGGAGTACTTGCTCTGGTGTGGTCCTTTCAGAAGTATACCTGCTCTGTCGTGGCCTGTTTTGGCCACAAAGCCAAAACACAGTACCATACAAGCTACTATGAAGAAAATTAACTCCATCACAGCCAAAACCACTACAATCTCCTTCTGTGATGAAATGACTGGCTTGGTACACAACGGTAGAGCAGTGGATATTGTCTGTCTTCACTTCAGTAAGGCTCTCAACACTGTCTGCCATAGAATCCTCAGACAAGATGTTGAAGCCTGGGCTGAATGAGCAGACTGAAGTGAATGGAAAACTGGATGAATGGCTGGGCCCAGAGAGTGGTGATCAGTGGCACAAAGTCTAATTGGAGGCCAGTAACTAGCTGTGGGTCCCAGGGGTCAACACTGGGTCCAGCCCTGTTCAATACCTCCATTAATAAGCTGGATGATGGGGCAGAGTGTACCTTCAGCAAGCCTGCAGATGATACAAAACTTCCAGAGGCACCATCCAGAGGGATCTAGACCAGTTGACAGGAACCTCATAAGGTTCAGCAGATGGAAGAACACAGTCCTGCACTTGGGGAGGTATAACCCCATTAAGCAGAACAAGCTGAGGGCATCCCAGCTGGAAAGCAGCAGAGCAGGACCTGCAGGTCCTGATGGACATCACGTTGAACATGAACCAGCAGTGTGCCCTTGCTGCAAACAAGGCCAATGGTATCCTGGGCTGCATTAGGAGGAGTGTGGTCAGCAGGCCAAAGGAGGTGATCCTTCCCACCTACTCAGCATTGATGCGGCCAGATTGGGCTCCCCAGTACAACAGACATAAGGAGCTGCTGGACAGAGTCCAGCAAATGACCACCAAGATGATCAAGGGAGAGGAGCATCACTCCTATGAAAAAAGTCTGAGAGAGCTGTGACTGTTCAGCCTGGAGAAGAAGCCCAGGGTTGGGGGGGAGCTTTATCAACGTATATAAATACGTAAAGGGAAGGTGGAAAGAAGATGGAGCCAGGCTCTTCTCTATGGTGACCAGTGCCAGAACAAGAGGCAATGAGCACAGACTGAAACACAGGAGATTCCCTCTGAACTTCAGGAAACACTTCTTTTATTTGTGAGGGTGACCAAGCACTGGCGCAGGTTGCCCAGATGTTGTGGCATCTCCATCCCTGGAGCTATTCAAAAGCCATCTGGACATGGTCCTGGGCAACCTAGGTGGCCTTGCTTGAGCAGGGTGATTGCATGAGGCGATCTCCAGCAGTCCCTTCCCACCTCAACCATTCTGTGACCCTGGTCCATCCTACAAAGTACGGAACTGAAACACTGCTACCAGGCTACATGAATTCCCGGTTCCCATTCTATCATCCCACAGTTTCCCAGTTATTAAGTGTCTGACTTTACAAATGATGAGCACAACATTTTCAGAACAACTCATCTCGGAGAAATTTTAAGAAATTTCTATTTCTTCAAGTAGAAATCTCATCTTAGATTTGCATTTTCCCATATAGATCTATAATAGGATAAAAACAATTTCCAAAGGTTCCTCTTCCTGTCCTACCATCCTACTACTATTTTTTCTTTTTTGGTGGGGGACAGAAGCCTTGCATTTCACCCTACACAGCACACCTGACAGTGTTCTGAAGGCTGCACAGAATTGTCTACTTTTCCTCTATCATAAAGCCCTCTCCTACACACCCCAGACTGGACACTGAACACGATGGATGTTTAGTCTGCCCACTGGGGCAATTCCTAACTGTCTGTGAATGAGAAACAACTGTGGACATCTCATATTTAGGAATGCCCTTTGGTTCTGCAGAGTACAAAAAATTGCTGGAAAGGAATCATGTTCTTCTAGGATATGGAATATTGCTTATTTCTTACACTGAAAAAGGTAACAAAAATATTCAGTTCAACTGGAACGTGCAGAACCAACATTCTGCCGCCTTCTCTCTGCTGCCATGCAGACTGCTTGCATGTATTTGCTGAATGAGGGGCGAGCAGTGCTTTTCATTTAGTTTGACTTCAGAGTGTATTGGGGGTCCAGGGCCAGGTGTTGGCAATTTGTGGCTGATGCCAAAGTGTGCAAAGGCTGGGACGGGCTGGGAAGCAGCTCTGCTGACAAGAACCTTAGGATGCTGCTGGATAAGACGTGGGTTCTGCTATGAGCCTGCATTTGGACCTGTATTTTTCTGAGTCTATGGATATATGCAGTTTTAGGATGTATTCTACAATCCATATTCTGAGATCATACTAAAGTAGTAGATGATATATACTATAGATAATACAATAAAGGCATTAGCAACATCAAGAAACGGGCCTCACTATATGATGTTGAGCTGCTATGTGATAAAAGCGTGTTTACAAGTCCGTAATGGCATAACATGCTTATTTGGATTGCCTTGGTCTTGGAAAGCCAAGCTTCACGACCACAGAGTGTGACAGTGCACATTTGATAGCTTGGCCCTAATTTCCCTTTTTTTCCCCTACAGATTTTTTCTTCCAGAGCACAGCTCCCTGCAGCCCCATATCTCAGCAGCAAACATGGGACTATAATAGATTTATTCCCTGGGACGTAAGAAAAAGAAATAGAAGAAAAGGAGAATTGTCTTAAGGTGGAATGCCACATGGCACTCTGGGATGTGTGGACACAGTCTGGGGACCTGATCTGCAGGGTCAACAGCACACAGTCACTAATTTCAGCAGCTGGGGCTGAGACTGGGGCCAGCTCAACTCACCAGTGAGTTTGCCTTGGTTAGTGTGAGGGTCCAGCGAGCATCTGCTCCAGCTGGCGTTTTGGCTGCCTGGGCTCAGGGCTTGGTGAGAGCTGCCCCCTCACATCGGTAACTTTGGAAGCTCAAGACAACGCTGCAGGAGGAGCTCACCCAGGGCTGGTCCCTATCCCATTGGAGCTACGTCCAAGCTGAGGCTCCGGTGCTTGGCCTAGCTGGTGGGACTGGCTCTGGCTGAGATGGAGTTACGATGTTAACTTTCTTCATAGCAGCCCCAATGGCGCCTTGCTTTGCATTTGTGTCTAGAACAGCGATGGTAACACGCCAGGTTTTGGCTACTGCTGAGCAGAGCTTGCCAGTGTCAAGGCCTTCTCTCTCCCTCCCAACCCAGAGCCAGTAGGCTGGGAGGGGACATAGCCCCAACACCTGACCCAAACTGACTAAAGGGTTATCCCATACCATATGACATTGTACTGAGCAGTAAAAGCTCACGGGACCTGGGGGACGTTCGTGGTAGCATTTGTTTTCCCAACCAATCGCTACGCATGCTGAGGCCCTGCTTCCCAGGAGGTGCCCGGAGATCCACCTGCTGATGGGAAGCAGTGAGTGAATTCCTCTACTTTGCTTGCAAGCACAGCTTTTGCTTTTCTTAGCAAACTGTCACTCTCTTGACACATGAGTTTTGTTTTGTTTTGTTATTTTCCTCCCTGTTCCCCAGGAGAGGAGAGGGTGGGGGTGTTTGGCTGCTGGCTGGGGTCAGCCCACCACACTGGCCATGCACCTAGTGATCTGCATCCTGACCCCAGCCTGCAGGCTGACGGCCTGGCCTGGCCTCTGCCTGTCCCCATCCCCACAAGGTGCCTGATGGCCTGGGATGGAGCCCGACAGCAAGTCCCTGGGTTGGGTCCATGTTGGAGTAGGGAGGGGGTCTCCAGACACACATGCAACCAGGCAGAAGTGACAAGTGCTTTCGCTACCAAACATCAGCTCTGTTCACTATGTTTAGTTGCACAACTCTGTCTGCCGGGCTGTAAATATTTGGGGTAAGGCATCTGTGTTCACTCAATGTGTATAATACCCAGCAGTGTTCAGAGACGGCGCTGCTGCCCAAAGCTGTGCAGTTGTTAAACAAACCTACTGCAGCTGTATTTCCAACGCAAAAATTCACTTATGGCACTGCTAGAATGAAATAGGCTGAGACAGGTGGACCTTAACACAGAGAGCATTTTGAGTCTCCATTTTATTTGATCTTTCTCTCGATTTCCTTTCAGCATGACATCTTTCCAGGAGCTTTTTTTTTTTTTTTTTCCTCTACTGTACTGTAAGGCTCTGGTCTATCATTTGGACCAGGTGTCAAGCAGGTGCTGCTCAAATTCACAACAGGTTTGCAGTCCTGGCACACTACAGCTCAATCTCAGTACAGTACATATAGTCTATATAAATACAGAGAGTTCAGATACAAGGAAATTCAGGAAGAAGGTGGGGACTAGCACCTGCGTCTGTACTGATTAGCCTAAGGCATTGTGTATTATCAGTCAAGTCTGAAAAGTGCTAAGCGAGCTGTCCCCTGACAGCTTCTCTAGACTCATCTGTTCTTTTCAAGACAATATGAAAGCCATGTGATGGAAGATGAGTCTATGTCAGAGAAGAAAGGCATGTGTTTACATCAACTCCATCTACCTTTGTTCTCGGCAATACTGGCCTCAGCGGGTCGGTGGTGTCACATGTGTGCAGGCACCACTAAACCGATCGTCACCTCATCAGCCTGTGACACAAACACAAGGTCACAGAGGGATCCATGTGAAGCTCTTGTTTGGCTTTTACGTTTATTAAAAGATAGAAAAAAATATCAGCAAGCATCAGGTGAATTTGACAGCCATTGGAACGCGATTCCCTATCATCAGTGAAGTTTGTCTTAGTAGAGGTTCCTGTGACTCAACAGCAGCTGCTGATAAAATACTGCCCAGGATGACACGCAGGGAATGAAGGACACTGGTGCCCCACCACGACTGCTGTAGCCCAGGCTGGGAAAGGGAAGGGGAAAGGAAGGTGCGCTATAGACACCCTCATAGTGGAAATGGAAGCGGTTTTATAGATTAACTCTGCACAGAACACCACTGCAGTAGCTTTTATGCTGTGCAGGCAGACAGAGGCACAGCCAAATGAGTTTCCAAGGGTACAAGAGTCCCAAAACACAGGGTGGGAGCATGGGGTGCGTGAACAGTGCAGGTGGCTCTGGCCATGGGCCCAGTGAGCTTGTGGGACTTTGCAGGCGCCAGCTGAATTTGCTCTGATTATTTCATTAAGGAGTGGAGGCTGTGTCACCTGATGCCTTCATCCTGATGAGGGGGTGGGACGTCCTTGAACTGAGGAGGGAATAAAAGGGTGGTATCTCCCTTATCTGGACCCTCTTGTGTCAGTTTGGCTTGGGGGGTTAGCAGGGAGGAGGGCTGAGCAGGTGGGAACCTTTGGGGCAAGAGGACCCTTTGCTGGGGTTAACTGCCCTGGGGCTGGGTGTTGGCACTGGGGACGGCTGTGGAGGACCATCTTGGTGAGAAGCTGCTGGGCTCAGGGCGGCTCCTGCTCTGGGCTTGACAGGAAGATGTCCCCAGCGTTCAGCACGCCCTGGAAAGGCTGCAGCAGGTATGAGTAGCACAACCACAATAGGCAGGGATGGCAAACCAGGCTGCTTCCAGTGCCGGAGAACAGGCAGTATTAAAGGAAGGGGTGAAGGTACACCTCACAAGTGGAGTAAGGCTGAATTTTGTGAAACTGAGTAACTCCTAGCCAGGGTATGTAACCTGTCACTGCAACTGGTGCTGTGCCAGGCAGCCAGAGGGAAGGGCTGAGTGGGTTCCTTGAAGCTGCTGGATAAAGCCAGTCCTGTCAATGACCCCCGGGAGGGGAGAAAGACATGAAATCTCTAGGTCTGTGCCTGCTGCTCACCTGGCCAGTCAAATGCCTTGCTGATGGTGAGAAACTCTGTGATGCTCTCTCACCCCTGAGTGAAAAGGCAAAAAAGGAAGTAGGTGAGTGTCAGCGTAGATAAACATAAGCAATGTATTTAAGGACAAAACAAACCAGAGCCTACTCACTTAATGCTGAGCTCTGAAAACACCCCAGAGCTTACACTGACAGCTTTGTGAAACCACAGCTCAACTTAGTGCCAGCTAAATAATGAACTTCTGGGACTTGCTGCCACAGGAGGTGGAAATATAGCATCACCAGGTTCAAAAGGGGGTTAGACAACATCAATGAATGTCTCCACAGATACTGTGGATGGACCTTAAAAGTGGCTAGGCTCATGCATGTGCCATAAAGAGGACCTCTGATGTCCACTGCCAGTGAGAGCACCCTGATGGGCTGCTGCCGTGAGCAGGGCATTTTCGTATGCCTCAAACGGGACTCCTAAAGGCTTCTTCACTTTAATGAGAAGAATGGCAAAGCATAGCATACCTGAGCCCAGCTACTCCTGTACCTTATCAGGTCAAAGCAAAGCCCTGTCTGGACTAGTAGTAATAATTTCTGACAGCAGTTGACAGCAGACACTGTTTTACTTTGTTTTTGGCAAACTCCTTTCAGTAAGTTTCTGCATGGTAATCGTGATATCTGAGCTCCGACTTGGGAACCCTGCTGTACTTGTGATGAATCACTGGGAGTGTGCCATCTTAGATCATTTAGAGCTACATATTGTAGTGGGAGCCTGCAAACGCACAAGCCAAATTCTTGTTGATGGAGCTGAACATAGATCATCTGCATAATGAACTGTAAGTTGTTGCATAAACTGATGCTTCTGGATGCTTTTTGTAGATGCCAATTAAACCATAGAAATCTAATTGTGCATTACAAGAGTTGTATCACTGTACCAAGGATTAATTCCAAATGCATCACCACTTAGAGAAGGGTGTCTGTACAAGCACGTAGAAATCCAAAAGCAGTACTGCCTTGAATTTTTCTCTAAAAATGAGTTGTCATGGCCACTTTGTTCCACTTTATCAGGGCCACTTCATCAGGGAGTGTAGTGATAGGACAAGGGGTAATGGTTTTAAACTGAAACAGTAGATTTAGATTAGATATATGTAAGGAATTCTTCACTCAGAGGGTGGTGAGGCCCTGGCACAGGCTGCCCAGAGAAGCTGTGGGTGCCCCATCCCTGAAAGTGCTCAAGACCAGGCTGGATGGGGCTGTGGGCAGCCTGGGCTGGTGGGAGGTGTCCCTGCCCATGTCAGGGTGGTGGAACTAGATGATCCTTAAGGTCCCTTCCAACCCAAACCATTCTGTGATTCCCTGGGCTTTGACCTTCACAAGGATCTTAGATTGATTATTTTTTGTCTTTCTGAGAAAAGATAAACTAGGTAGCACTCCTAAACAAATACGAGTAGCTTCCTTTTGTGTTGGAAATCATATGATACAGACTTCCTTCTTAAATCCTCTAGTTCCTTTTTGCTTGTTCATAATATGTGCATAACAACATGACAGCCATAAAGTGTCATAGCACAGCGTTTAAGTCCCTTATCTACTTTTTGGTTAAGTTAAATAAGAAAAATTAATGGCAACTACACTACCTATAATTCCTGTAACTGCTCTGAATTAGCTCAAGAACTATAATTATCAATTGTCAGGACAGCCTTGAAGAACATGGAAATAAAATGTGCAGCATATGAAATATTTGAACGTGTCTCAACAGTTTCTTGCAGTTGTGGAACCTATATTTCTTTAATGTCAATTTGCATACACATAACAAACATAGTATTTTCTTTATTTAAAATAAAAAAAGTTCCTTGGGCTTCAACCGAGCCAGCTTTTCAGCTCATTTCTTGTGTTAAGTCCAAGGCATATTCAGTGGAACCTGTAATACATACATGGACATCATGAAAACTTTCATGTGCCACTTCTGGCAATTGATCTGCTGTTTTACCACGGGTGTGTTAAGTACAAAAGCTGTCCCTTCCCTCTATTGTTCCCCCCCCCCACTAGCTGTGATGGTGCGGAGTAGTATATGGGCTGACATGCTGCCAAATGCCCCACGGATCATACATGCTATTCTGTATGACTGCTGAACTAGCTACAGCTCATTTTGCGCTGGTACGTTGTACTGAATTGCTGTGGAGTTGCAATGAACCCATCCTCCTTTCACTACTTCTGGGTCCACTTCTGAATAAGGCTTCTGGAGCTAGAGAGATGACACCTTTAATCTGACATCTAGGGACATATTGATGGTCTCTAGTGATAATTTCTAAACTGTCAAACCATTTTTACTGTTTAAAGTAGCTAAATTTTCAAAATCAAACTACAAACTGAAGAGCAGAAGTAGCAAGGAAAGGGAGGTGATCTCTGATGAATAAAAGTACAAAAAAGTCCTTGTACACTTTATGCTTCTTGTAACTTTTTTTTTTTTTTGTAACAAGCCCCCAGACCAAACAGAAGGAAAGTTTTTTTCAGGATTTTCACAGCAAGGATGGACTGCTGGACAAGACACTCATCACTTATTTACATGATCCAAACCCTTTAAAAGCACAAAGTTGTATACAACAGCAGTATCAATTTCTTACTGTGCATGGCCTTTAAACACGTACAGCACAAGATGCAGCCTAGGGCTTGGAGTATGTTCTAGCTTGCAAAAAACAAGTGATGAATAATGTGGAAAACATGCTAATATCAGACTCAAGCTATCATGCAATGCTCTGTGTGTGTATATATATAAATAGATGGGCAGGTTACTCACTTTGAGTATAAAGTTTCTCAAACTTTATGGCTTTAGATTGCTGTGCTTACAAACATACTAAATAAAAAAATCAAATACTTGGCACAAGAAGAATCTGTGCTTTTACTTAGTAGCTGATTAACAAGCTGATTAACAGTGTATCATGCTGTCTAATCAACAAAAACACACAAAAAAAGATTTGTTCTACCAGATGGGGGGAAAAAAAATCACGTTTTCTAGACTTGTTAACCTGCAAGACATTTCATACTGCGTCAAATGTATTGGGTCTGTATGGAAGAAACATGCTGCTAGTGTTTCTCTGGCCTATCTACTTCCCATCCAGAGGCTGTCTTGCAATGAGTAGGAGGGCTGGCCAGCAAGAACCAGCTGGACCATGTATGTAGACTTGGCATCTCTGGTGGCAGAAGGTGGGCTGTGCGTTTTGCTGCAGCCCTGTCTGGAGCACTGAGGCCACCCTTAGCCATCTATGTCCTCTACCAACAACAGCGTATGTGAACAGCACCGTCCTCATTGCCCAGCCTTGGTAATTGTCTCTCCCTTCCACTTTGGATTCCTGAAGTATTGATGGGGCAAAAATCCCAGCACAGGTCCTCTGATGCGGCAAAAATCTTAGCTGCAAGTTACTGGTTGTGTGTTTTTTTTGAGGGGTGGGGTGGGAGACAGTCTCTCTAGATAGAAAAGTAGCTTTGAGAAGGAAAAATAATACTCCAGAACCCCAGTGCTATTAGGGTGAGAGAGACAATGTTGAGGAGAATGAGGGAAGATTTGCAACAAGTGTCACTTGAGATTGTGTGTGTGGAAATGGACGTTAGCAAAGGAGGTTAGATCCATGAAATAGCATGATTTACCTAGCTCTACTATTGCTACTGCTTTATATCTTATAGCCTGCCGTCCAGACATAGTGATCAATCTGAAAAGCTGACTGGCAGTGAGAATCGTAGGGATGATGGCAAAAGGAGACAAGGAGCATTTAATGTTTCAACCCTCCTCCCCACCTCCAAGTTAATGCAGTGTGGGCTTTTCTTCATCAAAGTTCCTACCCCACAATATATTGTAATTTATGTGTTTGAGGCATACAATAATGCTGAGCTAATGTGGTTTTGTACTTAAGTAAACATGTTTTCAGAGTTACTAATGCATGACAGAAAGTGCTGGGTCGAAGTATCTCCTGAATTAGGAGAAGAAAGAAAAACAGCTGTATAAAAGGAGTGGCATGCCTGACTGAGTAATGCTGCATCAAAGTCTGCAAATCAGTATCTTCGTCTTTGATAAGGGACTACTTTTAATAATTCTTGGGCTGAGAACCAAACATCCCATCTTACCGGGGATCTTCTGCAGAGCATACAGCTACTGCTTTTGAAATTTTTACCCTGCTTCTTAGAATGGTAAAAGACACAGTCCATCTCAGGTCTTAGGACTATAAGACACAAATATCCCCAATAGGTTTTAGATTAGGAAAAAAAAAACATCACAAAGTTTACCCTAGTTGACAATGAAAGAATAAACTGACGTACTGCCATGGGCAGGACATAGATTAAATACTCCCACTATACTTTTACATCTAGTGGAGTCTCAGCATTTTTTTTTTTATCTGACTAGCATGCAACTCAGTAATACATCATTAAACTAAAAAGACATGTTATTTCTCATTCCAAAAGTTCCTTTTATAAGATTTCTTTGGAGATCTACTTGGGTAGGGGAGTATATCTGCATACATGGCAGCACAGACACAAGGTCCAAGTCCTTATCACTGCTGGTGCTCTTCTACCACTCTCCTAAAATGAGATAGTGAAATAAAATACTGATTTTGTTTGATGTATTTTTAATGTATGTTCTAAAGGATCTCATCTGATAAACTATCATGAGAAACGGACCTTCCATAGCATTTCCTAATACAGCACATGGTTTTGATCTATAAAGTAAACCACAATAAGAAAACCACGTGTTAACAGCGTGGGAACACCAAGAAGAGAGACCTTTCTTAGTGTGTTTTGAACATGATGAGATTTCTAGATAGTTTTGCACCACTGACGTCTCTTTCATCAGTGAGATAGATCCCAGAGCTTGGTCAGAGCAACAAAGACATGTTGAACCAGGAGAATTAGAAAATGGAGTGAAGGGGGGGAAGGAAACTTTGATATAAGCTGGTAAGTTCTATAGATATTTCATGAGTTTATGTGAGAGGATACTGTAATGATGGAGCAGTTTGAAACTGAAAGGCATATGTATCCCACAAACCTCAGAGTAGAAATCCAAGTGGCAGGACCTCTACTTTCCCAGAGTTATGAAAAACACTGGGTTACATGCTAAGGATCCAGATATCAAAACCCAGACAAAAATGTTCACTACAGACAGTACCCACAACACCTAAACAAAGCACTGCTCTCTTGGTCTCGAGTAATGCTGCAATCCTGCCAGGACTCACTCCTGCACGCATCTTCATTGGTGCAAAGAGAACTACTCAAGTGACAAAGTTTTGCTGTGGAAAAGGGGACTCCTACTAAGGAAAATAAATACCTGGGAGGACAGGAGATGTGACAAACACTCTGTGACTGTCTGGGTAGCACAGAGAAGAAGAAGAGGGAACTGTAATCTGCTGTCTCATACCACAAGAGCCAGGCAGTGTCATGCAGAATCAGAAGACAGGAGGTGCATAACAAGTCAAGGAGATGCTCTGTCAGACTGTCGTCCTGTGAAATCCCTGCTGCAGGACAGCGTGGTTGCTTGAGCTCTGCATGCATTCAAAGGCATTAGATGATTTCAAAAAACAGTCCACCCAGTGCAAAAATAACATTGCTGGCTTAAGAAGTCCTTTAACCTCTACATCACTGGGGAAAAGGGAGGAGTATTTTGGATAAGTATCACTGTATGCTCAATCTGATTTTCACATTCTTCCCTAGGCACCCACTGCCAAAGACAGGATAAATGAACCTGACAGGCCTTCTAACTTAGCTGGTAGGCTTGTTTTTATCTTGTTTTCTCCTAAATGTAATTGTGAAAACAAGTAACAGCTCACAATTTGCAGATAGGGGAGAAATGGATGTAAAGAAAATATACTAGATGGCCAAGACAGTGTCAACTAGAGCTTCCTCCTTAACTGTATTCCTGAAGCCAGCTGACAGGTAATAATCTTGTGACCATACAAAACCTCATAGTCACTGAAAGGGTAAAAGTACCTCCTAAACACCCATACACTAAACACAACCAAATAATGCAAGCAGATGGACCACAGGATTTTCCACTGCTTGAAGTGAATGAATTGAAGAAGTAGTCTCACTACAAGAGATAGAAGTATTTCAACTCAAGGACATGCTTAAATTTATTAAGGCACTTAAAATTAGGCATGTGTTCAAGAGCTGTTACTTGAATGAGAAGTGGGCTTAAAGCATTTTCCCAAGTTGGGACTTTGCTACATTGATAGTCAGCTATGCAACTGGTGAAAAGAGGAGTAAAACCTAAAATAGATGCATGCACACACAAAAATGCAAAAAGAGCGTTTCTTTTTATGTCTGTCTGCTACGCTTAGTGGGCTTTCTTGGCTAAGTCTGAGCTAAATATTACTGAAAATAGCATAGTACTGTAGTTATTTCAAAGCACTGTCTGTATTTGTTCTGTGCACTGGGTGGGCAGGAAGCTTCATTTCATAAATCACTTTCAACGAGACAGTAGGCTATAAAAAGGGAGGGTTTTTTTCCCTTTAGTGTTTTTAGTTCTGCAAGTTCTGAACTGGCACAGCCTACATACTGGGAAAAGTTCAAAAAATGTTCCTTACTGCCCTGCAGACCTTCTCGTGCACACAAGAGACCCAGGGAGCCACTAGCAGGCACCCCTGTGCCAGTAGGTCCCCCGGGTCACGGTGCTAAGACGGGTATAAGACATTCGTCAGCAAAACTGCTAAAGCATCATCTCATTCTCAGCCCCATGCAAAGCCCTCCACAAGAAGTTTCACAGTGCGCTGTCAGCATAGACAACCTGTCTGGTCAAATAATTGCCCAGCAAAAGAAAACAGGTTAGTTTTCAGGGTATTCGTGCAGGGATGTGGCGCAGGAAGGAACAGTAGGAGGAAGGGTGTGAGGAAGAGGGGAGGAGTAAGTAGGCAGAAGAGTCTGCTTGATCCAGCAATTCTCCTTGAAAGTTATTTGTTAAAACTTTGTTAGATTGAGCTCTACACTCAAAAAGGAGTCAACTGCAGATTAGGTTGCTCTCTGTGGTACATACTGGGAACAACAGGGTAGGAGAGAGAGAGTCATTCACCTGCAGCAGGGGACAAGGCGCTGCCTGGTTCAACTCACTGAATCACAACTTTTCCCACTCACATTAAGAAAAATTGAGTTCTGCACACCATTACCTAAAATGTGCCCCACAATTTTGACACTGGCTGGACGTGGGCTTGTGAAGTACTATACAGAAGTAAATGTCACTGAGTGAGTGGGTTCTATCAAGGTTGGTTGCTTCTCCGCTTTGTCAACAAAACTTCCACTAACAGGGTTTAGGAAGCTCAGGAAGTTCACAACTGCTAAATGTCATACTGAACGTTATATAGGAACAGCCATAGTTCAGTTTGAGTCAGTGCCTCAAATCATCTTCTCCAGCCTCTGTTTCTGGCTGTCCCCAGTGCTGAAGGCCTCAGTAAAACACAACCAGCAGTTTTAGCACCAGCCTTTCCCTGGGCTGCCCTCCCAACTTTTGGCACTCCACAGCTTACCAGTTTCCTGAGCTAAAGGTTGCAAACAACTGGCTTGCTGCCTCCAGCCAAGCAAGTTTCACACTCCCTTGCAGAACAGCACGCATCTTCCATGTTTGCAGTGAGCTCCTATGCGAGGTCAGCATGATCCACCATCTCCTGTCTGATGCGGGAGTCACTGCAGCCTCGCTCTGCACTTGAAATCGGTAGGTTAGAAATATGTTCCTCAGCTACAGCATACTGCTAGAGCTTCTGTCTCTGCTCTTGCAGTTCAGGGATTAAAACAGTTGCAAAGGCTATACTCTGATCAGGGTTATCCTATTTTCCATATTCTCCAAGACATCTTTATCATCTCTTTTTAAAATAACAGATCATTCTCATTTTGGTAGAAAAAGTTGTGCAAAGAGCTCTGGGACAAATAGCAGCAAACATGTAATGCTTTGGTTTAAAGCAGGACTCACCATTCTTTTCACATCACAAATCCAGCCTATGAAAGGGTAAAATATGGGTGCTTAAAATAATTGTAAACACTCCTCCAGCTGAATCCAACCTGATGGAATGAATACATATGCAGCGTGTTAGTTATGATACTGCCCATATATGAGAAGGAAAACTAATTAAAATTCATATCTAAGGCTACGTCCAATTTACCCTGTGGATTACAGGTAGGATTGCCTTTTAAAACCACTGCAAGGTTGAAAGCTTTGCTTTAATTCAAAAAACAATTTTTAGCACAGTTTTAGTGGGAATTTTGGAACTGGTAAACAAGACAATCCACAATATTGTCCATGGAAAAAAAACATACGCCTTGTGCACTTGGGAATGCTCTGAATTTGCAAGCAGCCATTTGTATAAACCATTTTGTGGACATCAAAACAGAAGAAGCAGCAGCCAAACATTTAACCTAAATTATTTTCAGTTGGGCTGATGCAAGCATGCATTCCACTTTTGCCACTTGACACAACTCCAGCATGTACGATAACTTGCAGAGAGTTCACGGCAGATTACAGCCCTTCAGGTTTAGTGTTCTACATTTAGAACAAAGATGCACTGGAGGAATGATTTTTAAAAAAGTATTCCAACTCCAACCAATATTAGCAACTCTCAAGGCTCATAGGACTTCTCAGTATGACTGCAACACAAGTCCAAAGCTTTTCCTACCACATGGTAGCACTCACTGACCTGAGCCAGTATTTCTGTGGTTGAGATTTCACTCTGTTGTATTAACTGATACCGTTTTAGAAGAGAACATCAAATGCCAGGAAGGCGTCCTTTATAGGCGGATTAAAACTTTTAATTTTCCATGGTAATTATTAAGATGAATCATGAAATTAAGGCTGCCAGCTATGCTGTGTTAGACTGCAGTCTCCCATGTTCAACATTCTCTAGCTGGGTTTAGCTCAGTAAGTTCGTCACTGGATTTCCATGAATTTGCTGAGTGTTGAAGTTTGCTTTTAAATTCTCTCGCAATCATGCAAACCACACAATAAGGCTAACCATTGTAATTTGATTTACAGAAAATGAAAATGAGCTATCTGGAAACCAGTTTTAGCGATGATATATTGGCTAAGTTCAGTGTGGCTCATTTTGTATCACTTTGATCAGAAATAAAATAAAATCTTTGAAAATTAAAGCCAGAAAAAGCTCACCCCAAACCAAGACTCCGAAATGTAAAACTATTGGTTCAAGCTGAGTGATAAATGGCAGAAGTTCTCTGTTTTCCACAATGGTGTAAACAGTTAGCTCAAGAGTGTTGTTGCTATTGTTACATATTTAAAGCTGAAATCCGCTATATATATCACATTTAGAAAAAAACAGCTCTCTCTTAGACAACAACATTTCAGCTCTTCTGTCTCTTAGACATGTATCTCAGGCCTCAAAGAAATACATGCAAGACTGTAGATAAATCACGCTTTATACAGTAACTGTATGCCATAACCTTGATGAGTGGGGTGTAAAGCTATTTTTTCACTACTCTCTCCAATATGCCAGAATAATGGATTTACATTTTGAATTTCCATGCATCTGTAAAATCATTCACCACACCACACAAAGCTGTCACGTTTCAAGATCTGGATATGCTACACCGTATTCTGTTTCAACTCAGGTTGGCCATAACTGTTTTCTTAGAACCAAAACTACCTGAAAAATGTTGCAGTCTGGAAAATGCATGTTTTATCTTTGGCATGTTACATGAGACTTCATCAGAATTAGTGTGAATTGCACAACTCTACTAAAGGCTTTTAAAATAGCACCAGTGAAAGTCATCTGCTGAGCCAGTCTTGCAAGTCACATTGATTTGAGACAGTATTTCTCATATGTTCTCGAGCAGCAGCTTTTGCTGGCCAAATTACCTGCATTTCAAAAATAAAAAGTTGATCAAAGAGCTGACACTGAGGGAGACGTAAATCCCATCCCATCCCTGATTCACCAGCAGCAATAGTAACTGTAATATATGTATTACTTTTAGCAAGAGAGCCTGCAGGTCAGGGTGCTGTTGTGAGCTACTGCAGTGCATCCCACGTTGGAGAGAAACACCTTGTTAGGGCTTAGCCCAGACACTTGTTGGAGACATTGATAGAGGCTGGAAGACTGCAGACAGATACGAAGTAAGCAAGAGAAGAAACTAGGAAATTGGAAACTAGGCCAGTCTTGCAAAGAACTAGTGTGGGAGGTGAAGCCGGGGCCTCCAAGTGAAGGATGCCATGGGATCACAATGTGAGGTACCGAGAGAGACCAGCTCTGAATGCTGGTGTGTGTGGCGTGGGCAAGTTCCACCCTGGAAATATCATTTGAGTCCCTCAACAGGATGAAATGTCTTCTGGCAGGGGAAGGTCAAGAGGATTATAGCTTCTCTCACATGTTCTCTGCCCAGGAAGGCCTTAAGGAAGCAGTCCTCCTTTTTATAAGAAACTGTGAAATGATGCTCTGGAAGCAATTTAAAGAGAGAAATATCTGGGAAGTGGCTTAAGGAAAAACATGACCTCTCCCATGCAGACTGTTAAGGAATTGTGTTTAAAAGCTGCGTGCTGAGCTACCCTCTGGCTTAGCTGGGTGGAAGAAGATGACCAGTCTGAACGCAGTAAAAGGAGGTGCAATGTGTTGGTCCATGCAGCGTGTTAAGGCAAGATTGATTAGATGAGGCAGGCAGGAAGGTGACATGGCTGGCTGGAGTGTCTTGACCATTTTTAAATCGGTATTTAACAGCTATTTTTTCCAGTGCCCTAGGTTTGTTTGAACTCTTTTTATGCTTGATATAATCTTCCCATAGAAAGTGCTCAGGACCTAAGAAAATGTAAGAGCCTCTTAAATCTACATAACTCATTCTGCAAATGCAGGACTGGTCTACAAATCTGCATGCTTCAGGTCCATTGTGAATAATTCCTTGTTATATAATTCCTTGTTATATATAATAATTCCTTGTTATATATAATTCCTGCTGAGCCAGCATCCCCACTCTTCATACTTAGCCCAACATTTCATACATCTCAAGAAGACTTCCTAGATACACATCCAAAAATCACTCCATTCTAATTTGAACCCAGTTTAAGTTACTGAGTAGCTAGATACAATTAATCAAACAATACCCCTCTCTCTAAATGATGACACTCTACATGCATCCCTGATCACCCACATCTTTCTTCCTGACAAGAGGGTCCTAGTTCAAGATACATATTTACACATTAACTCACATCTCTGTTGAAAATAAACTAAACGAGCTTTTCAAAACCACCTCTGGGACTTGGGGCTCACTTCTAAGTAATTTCTAATGGGATTTTAGAGCCAAATCCTTCAGACAGCTTAAGAAAAAAATCTCTATCTTAAGTGTTCATTCCCTTTTTTATTCCTAATGAACTGAATGACCAACAAGCTTTCAATGTGTTTCACAACTTAGCTTGTTCATGCTGCTTATTTTCTGATAAGCTAGAGAATCACTATTTCTCTTCCTTCCGAGGCATAGCAGTATTTTAAGTAGGTCTGAGTGCTCGTTAGGATGAGAAGATGATAACCTAGCTGCCTGCTTACATTTTCTCACAACACAAAACAACACAGTAGCAACCTATCTGTTGTATTTCCTGCTTAAACACATGGATCCATTTTGGAAAGAGTTAAAGGAAATTTTAAAGTTGCTGGTACTCTTGGAAGCTGCTGATTCTGCTCTGGGCTACAACAGCTTATGAAAGGAGGATGACAGAGACCAGACCAGAAAAGAAAGGAAAAGGACAGGGAGGTGATGGAGAGATGGAAGAGCTGTGAGGCAACGCATTCTGTAAACTGTTTCCTCCTGTGACTTGCTGGAAGGTATAATCAGTCATCTGCTGCTCGTTTTTGTGTGTATGGTGTGTGTGTTTTTTTAACTTCCATTGCAATCCCCAAAGACTACTCTCCTGGTTTTACTTTTTTTGGTGGTGATAGTGTATGTTTGTGTAAGGGGTGTCAGTGGACTGAAATTGTGATACCAACTAGCAATTTGGGTGTGTGGGTGAAAATTAACTGTTGTAGTTGGTTATTTTATGGGCCCAAAATATGGCTGTTAAAAACCCCAACATTCACCATATGAGCTTTCTGTATCCAGACCATAAAATGTCTGGGATACATAGACGGGATCCAAGCCGACTTCCTGCCATGAAATTGTGCTTCACTAATGATCACTCCAGCCTGTTTTCTAAACTTGGAGACCTCTTGTTTTCCCCAGAGGATATTACATTGTTTGTCTTTGGGAAAAAGTGTTTGTGTGCTACAATTATGAAGTTTATAGAACTTAAAAATTCACCCGAAATGGGACTACTACTTTACACACAGTTCAGCTTGGGTACAAAAAGAAAAACAACAACAGCAACAACAACCTGCACTCAAAAGCTGCAAGAAAGCACAAAGATAATGGATCATTTTAAAAGCTAGTTGTCTATCAAAAACTATATTTAAACTAAATGCTGGCGGTTCTTTTCTAGATAGGGTTCTTTTTTCTTCTCCCTCATATCCTCTTTATTCCTCAACTGCACCATTTCCCTAGCATCCCCAAACACTGCTTTCCTAATCAAATTTTTAGACAGAATAGATGCTATTTTTTATATTAGGGTATTATATTTTTATATTAGACACTGCACCTTCTGAACTACTGTTCAGCAAGCCTCTACAGAGAGGCTTCTGAAACTGTATCTCCACTGTCTGATGGCTTGCAACACAAAGATCTCCGCTAAGAGTACTCATGCAATACGTAAAAAGACTTTATACAAAAAACAACAACAACAACAAAAAAACAAAACCTGTAAATGCACAAACGCACATTCCTTCCCTCACATCTCAAAGTACGGTGACAAAGGGGTTTTTACGTTTCATCACCACCCTGGTTAGGACTAGTTTCTCTGAGCTGCCTTTGAAGAGCACAGTCATTTTTAGGTGCATATGCCTGTGAGACTTCAGGAGATGGAGTGGAAAGAGGACAGATTAACATCATCACCAGGGAAATAAACAGGTACCTCCAAGACGTCATTACCTGTGTTTTAGGCACTACCTGCCAGTGCTACCTAAAAGTTAAACGATGTTTTAATCATTTTGATTAACCAGGATATTTTTGTAGAAAGAGAAGGAAATATACCTATATTTAGACTCCAGCTCAGTCAGGGTTTTGAGGAGCAAAGATGGGATTTTGGGATTTCTTTTGAATGGAAAGGCAGTGTGATTAATGCCATGCATGCTTGTATGTGACATACTGAAAACTGCAATGCAGTGCAGTCAACACAGGTGTTGGCAGCCACAGTGCATGAACTGCAGAAAGCAAAAGCTCTTAATCCTGTTCACATATTTAAATGTCATTATTTGAATTGCATTGGCTCTCATGCAGGTGTGTGACTGTTAGCTTCACGCATGAGATTCTGTAAAACACAGTCCTGGTTAAGATAGTTCCCTGCTTCCTCGGCCACTCACACTTGGGGAATAAAAATTTTTTCTAGCAACATATAATTCAGAGTAGTTTAGATGGCATTTTTAATTTGGTCACTCCCTCTACTGGAGACTTTTTGCCTAGGTCCTATTCAGATGGTGATCACATTATCAATTAATTAATCCTCATATACATATATATTAATAATTTCTTTAAAAAACAACAAAGCTGTTTAATTTTTTTTTGTAGTTTCCAGACTGCAAGCTGTGCAGAGCTGTATGTGCAGTGAAACACACAGCATAATTGCCTGTCATGACTCTGTCCTAATATATAGTCACAGAGTGAGGCAGTGAAAGATGGTCCATGTGAGTTAGGAGTTTGATGGCATGTTTTCTATAACACAGGAGTCCTTAAAACAGCACATTATTTTTAGCTTCCCAGTGTCCACTTCTGGACCTCGCACTGTCAGGATGCTAAATCCAGGTTACTAACAAGATTTTTAAAGCCAACTCCCTCATCCTTTTCAATATCATTTTATAAGAACCTGAAAACTGAGCAAAGGGCGTTGGAGGATATATCCCAATAGGTTCTAGCTTAAGGAGCAGAGATGATGGAATCACTATGAATTTCTGTAATCTATTTGACTTTCATTGCCTAAACCTAGCAGATTAGGAGTACTGTAACCTATTTGACTTTCACTGCCTAAACCCAGCAGACTGGGAGTACTGCTTTGAAAGCTTTACTTTGCATGCATAATATCAAGTCTGGAGATGGCTCTGTATAAATGGTAAAAGCCTAGACAAAGGGTAAGCAAATGTAATTCCAGCATATTTTGCTGAGGAAGATTAATAAAATGCAGTAATAACTCTAAGCCCGATGAACGGTCAAGATGTACCCCAGTAAATATAACTAATTCCTAGCCTCACTAAATGTTGCTGCTTCAGTAGCACTGCTGATTGATGCAAGAACTTTTTCCTGCCTTAATCTGCTATTAAAATGGAAAGAGCGGGGTAATTCATGAACAGTTTTGATAGGAAAAGGTTTATTCCCGTAAATTCAAATCCTTTTCGATAGCAAAACTACTCAATGACTACCTGGCATTTCTGCTGTTCTGATGTATTTAAATTTCTGTTTCTTTGGTGGCTCCCACTACAACACTAACTATACTCAGAAATTGTATGTCTTGAGCACTGCAAGCTTTTCTTAGCTAGATTTGGTTAAGCAAGGACTGTGTTTAAGCCAGGGGCCAGCCTCTGTTAAACACGGGCATGCATTCCAAACTGCCTTGTTCTCAGATTGCCAGTCAAAATTTTCATCTCTCCCGTCTGGGTTTTCTTCTGAGCTGCCCATCACATTTTTTGTAAGACAGAGCAGTTTTCAAGTGGCTGGTGAATGTTTCCTTTGTCTTCCCTCTGCCTCCCTCCATGTCTTCTAATGCTACATTGCTAATCACTCTTCGTGTGAAGGGACCTTCTCTCAGTGAAGACACCCTGAGATCCACCACTCATCTTAGTCCCACCTTGAGTTCAGCATCATTTTGGAATTCCACCCTCTTTGAGGGATGACAGTCTCGTATTAAATGAGCCCATTATGTGCCCCATGCGAAGACCAGGATGTCAAATTTAATGCAAATAGTCTGAAGTTGGAAATTAACAACAATTGAAGTAAAAAAGCTAGGCCTCATTGTCCAGTAATATCAGGGGTCTCTAAAGAAACCTGTAATCCATGAAGTTTACACCATGTGTCACAGGCTTACGTTATGTGAGTGTAAAAGGATACTGTGATAATTAGAGTTTTGCAGCGGAAATAGGGGAATCTCACAAGCTCTGCATTTCTATTTAATGCAGTGTAAACCCTGGTCTAGAAAAACGAGCAGGAAAAGGTAGATCTGTACCTGGCTTTTCTCCCACTACTTCTGTGAAGAAAGTCTCAGAAATTAGCAGTATAGGATAAACACATCAATTAAGCAAGAAATATTGGGCACATGAAATTAAAATGCAAACTCCCAAGGTGAACAACGAGATGTTCAGATTAATCATAAAGAGGTGACTGGGGAAAAGAGACTGAAAAAGTGGAAAAAGAGTAAGCGTTAGGTAGCACTGCTATTTTAAATGATGTCTAGACAAAAGGGGATGGCTTTTTAAAAAGCTGCTGATTAGTTTTGATTGTAGCATCCAATAACCCCAAAGTTCTAAAAGTTTCTGAGAAAAAATTGGAACCTGCTTAACATCTCTTGATAGTTTCCCATTGCTGTCCTTGAAAACGTTTGCTTATATATAGATACAAGAGTAGGTGGTTAAAGGTGACTGAACATCAGAGGATTTTCCAGTTTCACTATGATTATAGCAACATCCCAGCCAAATATCCTCATGATGAATCAGTGTGTAAAATCACAAGGTCAAGTCCAGGCCTGCTGTGCAGGTGGAGCTCTGCTGTGTGCTTACATCAAGCAGGAATTTGGCTCCTTGACAGGCTAGTTTGTTGCACATTTAGTAGCTACAAAACATATATGAGTTTTATGTTAGGACACTTGAAAACACCACCTGTACTGTTTCACACTGACTATGGTAGCTTTAAAGAAAGCCAAGCAGGCTTTAGATAAACAGAAGAGAAGTCCTAAATATAAAAATAAAACACGACGCAAGGCACAGTAACATAGGCCTGCCTCAAAACGATGTGCTCAGTCAGAAAGATAAGTAGCAGTATGTGATAATCTCATGTACCTGTCACTCAAATTGACTCAGGTGATCTACAAGTGCGTCATCTGAAGTCTCCAAATTTCTCTTTGGAGTCAAAAGTCGATTTCTCTGCCTGGAAGGGTATAAAATGCTGCACCGTGTTTCACTGTCCAGGTTGAAGAACATTGCCTGAGAGCGCGTGGTGTGTTCAAACGCAACTCCCCCCTTCCTTCTCCCTGAAATTGTGTTGTTCTCGCGTATGAAGTAAATAAGCAACCCAAGGGCTCAGACATGTAAATAGAAGGTCAAGAGAAAAACTTTCAGGCAAACATTTCTGCCTCCTGTTTGTCTACATTGATGCTACAGTCCTCTGACTGCACAGCTCACAGCCTCTGGATCTGACATAGGCCTAAAGCTCAGCTAAAATACAAGCCAATATTGCCAATCTAGTTCCAAACAGCTACTGAATTAGGACATTTCAGAGTTGGGTGTTTTTTTTCCCAAATTGTTGAGAACCCCCAACTGAAAAAGGGGCAAAGAGGAGTTGTGAACTATCAGACAAAACTTGCCTGTAAATCCCAGTAAAAGGAATTATGTAGACATTTTTTCCAGTCAAATGAACTCTCTAGTCTGCTATGGATTTTCATACGCACTTCCTCAATTATAAGAGTTTTCAGGCTCCCTCATCTGTTCCCAACTACATCCTGTAATTTCCAGTGCTGGATGCTGCGCTCTAAATCTGGTCAGCACAACTTACATGTACTTATCAGTGACTCATCCACATATTTGAAGATCTTAAGAATGAATCACATCTACATGTTTGCTGAATTCCTTCTGCTGCCTGTGAAGGAAGGCTCACACTGATGGACTGTAGAACAGAGCTCAAGACAAGAGACTTTGATGTTCAGGGACTTTATATGAGTGTGTTCTCTGAAGAGAGGATTTAAGTCAGTTTATTAAAGCATGACTGACTTTGTTGTCAAGCTCAGGCAGTGACACCTTAAAACGCATCCTTCAGTTTTTTGGGCAGTAACTGAACGTGAGATATAATTAAAATGTTTGTTTTTAAATCTGGCATTTAAAATATGTTGTTGCTGCTGTTAGAATAGCTCTCCGTCAAATCAGATCAGAGGAGGAAGTGTCACTCAGCACAACAGGCCACAGTCTGCGCACACAAATTGTCTTAAATCGTCTCTTTCAAATGTCAGCTGACAAATCAAAATGAGAATAGGCTATGCAGCATAAATACCAGTTATACATTAAAGACTTAACGCAGGGCTCCTGTCTACTAACGTCTGAGAGCTCCAAACGCAGAGAAACCACACAGAGTTAATGATAATTGATATCATATGGTCTTTATCAAAGCTTCCTCAAGAAAAGCAGCTTAAGGGAAAATCCGTAAATGTGTGTCTTGACCACAGTCTACCAATCTTCTTCCGCATTGGAGCCTTTAACTAATTTGTTGGTTTAATTACTGAGGCACAGGAAAGTTTGCAAGAGTGATAACTGCATATTCTCTCATTGCTGATCATTACATCAAGTGGTCGTTATGAATTAAAAATAAACCCCAAGTGCAATACGTGAACCTGGGAAATCAGCCTGTGTCTAAATCAGGACATATAAGCCTACTACTACTGGTTGACAGCACAAAGCAAAAAAACAACAGTGAAGTTCCAAAAACCTGTAATTGCTGTGACAGTTAACTGCAGCCTATGAAAATTTGGGATTCAAAGTGGGGCTGGCAAGATCAATGAGACGGCGGGCTCTTGTTTGAGGAGAGTTTAGAGGCTTGTTAGGTAACTTCTAATGTGCCACATACTTACATCTTTAATTGGACAGGGTAGCATAGCCTACTGCACCGTCCTGAGCCAGCGCCAGAGGAATTACTAGAAGGTCAAACGGAAGAGAGAGGCAGGGGGAGGAGGAAGTGGTAATTGAAGAGACAAGAAATGATTGTGAAAGTACTTGGAGGAGCCTGTGTGTCTGGCAAGACGCAACGGGCCAAGCTACAAACAGGAGGCAAGTCACTTACCGGAATAACCTCTTCCCTCACTTCCCTCCCAGCCTAGAGCAATGCCATTACCAACTGTCCCCAGCAGCTGCTGAAGCAACAAAGCACGGTAGCGACTAATTAATTGCAGTATCTACCCCAGTGTAATGTCCAGAAATACTGGCTGTATGTACATTCATGCAGCAATCAAGTGTGTAACTACAGATGGCTCTGCTGAAACACCTTTGTCTTCAAGAGAGAGATCAACTGAAATGAACAGATGAGAGGAAAAAAACATAGCCGATATCTGAACAGCATTCTTTCTGTTCTGGCTCAGTTTAGAGGAGGTCATCTCTGTTCACAAAAAGGAGCATCTTATAAATGCTTGCATCTTTCTGCAGTAAAATTTGGTCAGTGTTCACCTAGAAACAGGCCAAACCTTCAGCCATTATGCATCAGCACAACTTTTCATATGCATTAGTTTAGAAAAACTAAATGTAGCCCAAAAGATAAATTTGGAGGAAATATACTAAGTAAACTTATGTTTGTTTTTCAATCATGTCGGGAAGATAAGAAGGTGACAAGTGGTCATGAATGGCACTATGGACATAATGGAGGAGTTCAAAGTTTAACCTGAAACACACGTGGGAAAGAGGGACTCACAGAATGGGTGAGGTTGGAAGGGATGGCTGGAGGTCATCTGGTCCAATCTCCCTGCTCAAGCAGGGACACCCACAGCAGGTTGCTCAGGACCATGTTCAGGTGGTCTCCAGGGAGGGAGACTCCACAACCTCTCTGGGCAATCTGTGCCAGAGCTCCATGACCTGCACAGTAAGGAAGGAAGTGCTTCCTGATGTTCAGACAGAACCTCCCGTGTTCCAATTTGTGCCCACTGCCTCTTGTCCTTGCACTGGGCACCACTGAAAAGAGCCTGGCTCTGTCCTCTTTGCACCCTCCCTTCAGGTGTTTGTACACACTGACGAGATCCCCCCCAAGCCTCCCCTTCTCCAGGCTGAACACTCCCAGCTCTCTCAGCCTCTCCTCATAGGAGAGGTGCTCCAGTCCCTCAATCAACTTGGTAGCCCTCTGCTGGACTCTTTCCAGTATGTCTGGGTCTCTCCTGTACTGGTGAGCCCAGAACTGGACATGGCACTCCAGGTGCGGCCTCACCACCGCTGAGTAGAGAGGATCACCTCTCTTGACCTACTTTGCCTAACACAGCCAAGAATACTGTTAGCCTTCTTAGCAGCCAGGGGACATTGCTGGCTCATGTTCAACTTGGTGTTCACCAGGATTCCTAGGTCCTTTTCTGCAGAGCTGCTTTCCAGCTGGGCGGCCCCCAGCACATATTGGTGCGTGGGGTTGTTCCTCCCCAGGTACAGGACTTTGCACTTCTTGAACTTCATGAGATTCTGCTCAGCTCTCCTCTCCAGCCTGCCAAAGTCTCTCTGTATGGCAGCACGGACTTCTGGTGACTGGGAGTACATGAAAGAGCGCCTTATGTCACAGACAACTTGAAGCGCAAAAACCTCAAAAACTAAAAAAGATTGCACTGGAAATCAGGAGTGATAGCAGAATTTGGACAGTACCACTAGAGATGGAAGTGTCTGAGAGCCCAAGAGACATCAAGAGAGAAAACTGCAGTGTTTATAGTGCTGTGGGACAACACAAGAAACTACACTCGAAGTAACATAAATCAAGAGTCTGGTGATTACAGTTCGTCAGAGCAAACAGTAATGAATCCAGAGTAGCATGGATCAAGGAAGGGGTTTGAATAAGTAGAAACCACATGACTGAACACCATCAGTTACACGGAGAGACAGACTGAGTCAGGCACTGATGGTGGTATTAGAGACAGACTTATGAAGGTACTGCTTTTATGTCAAATGTTGAATGCCTAGTCTGCCTGACTGCGAGCAGACTGTTTACCTAGGAGGAAATCTGGCATGTTCTCACCCCATTTTTACAGCAACCCTTATTATACCTGTTTCTTGGATTTCAAAGGATTGCTCGTGCAGATTAAATGGACTCACTATTTTCAGCAATTCTGCTAACCATTGTTCACCAGTGTTACCTTATACCTGAAAAAGGTTCTTTATAACTCCCCCAAGACATGGGGGAGTAAATTATCACAATCTCCAAGCTGTGTAGGTAAAATACTTAATCTTCAGAACTCCTCCTCAGACCTCCATGCACCACCTTGATCTTTTATACACAGACCCCTCTGAAGAAGCTATTCTGACATGTAATAGTAAATTCGAGATGTCAAAGCTAGAGAGAGAGAGAGAGAGAGAAAATGCAGAGTTCCTTACGCAACACACCAAAATTTGATTGCAATATTTAGTTAATTTGAAAGCATCAAGAATACAACAGCAGCATTACAGCTAAAGCCCCTGTACTGTTTGGAAGTTTTTTTCCTACAAAAATATGGGGGATGGAATGCATAAAAACAAAAGGGTTTGTTACTTGAACTTTTTTGATAGGTGCTTTAAGAGCAATTTCAGTTTTCAAAAAGAACATACATTTATAATTAATGCAACATCTGTTTTTAATGAGTTCTTTTGTGTAACATGCACCTTCAATACAGCTACGATTTATCTTTATAACACACACCATTTGCTAAGACAGACATTACAATCATAAGGAAAGAATCTTAAAGTGTTTGTGTAGTATTTTTAGAGTTGTACTGTAAAATGCAAAGCCACAACAGTATCATCGTTATAATTCAAGTTTAAGGGCAAGAAAATTCAATATTAAGTACTTTCTTCTACAACTGCTCCAAGACTGATGCATTGATATTCCACTGCATAAAAGTATAGACAGCATTTCAGCTAATGGGTTTTTAAAGCATGCACCAAACCTTAAAACACTTGGATGTACCGGCTTTTTGCTTGTGATCCATTCCACTCTGCTGTGCCGTCACCCACGAGGCAAAAGATATTGGCAGACTGAGACCAAACTTGGAGATGTTGATCAGAACTAGGAAACCTGGCTACAAAAAGAAAAGGAAAAAATATATATTTATAATCGGCATTGAACAGCCAGTCTGTAGTCACCCTCTTTATGACACTCCCTATTTCACATACTTCCATCATATCATAGAATGGCTTGAGGTGGAGGGGACCTTAAAGCCCCCCCAGCTCCAGCCCCTGCCATGGCAGGGACACCTCCCACCAGCCCAGGCTGCCCAGAGCCCCATCCAGCCTGGCCCTGAGCACTGCCAGGGAGGGGGCACCCACAGCTTCTCTGGGCAGCCTGTGCCAGGGCCTCCCCGCCCTCTGAGTGAAGAATTTCTTCCTTTTATCTAACCTGAATCTGCCTTCTTTCAGTTTAAAACCATTACCCCTTGTCCTATCACTATATGCCCTTGTAAAAAGTCCCTCTTCTACTTTCTTGTAGGCCCCCTTCAGGTACTGGAAGGGCACTGTAAGGTCTCCCCGGAGCCTTCTCTTCTCCAGGCTGAACAACCCCAGCTCTCTCAGCCTCTCTTCACAGGAGAGGTGCTCCAGCCCTCTGAGCATCTTTGTGGCCCTCTTCTGGACTCGCTCCACTAGGTCCATGTCCTTCTTATGTTGGGGGCCCCAGAGCTGAATGCAGTACTCTAGACAGGAACTATAGTGTCTCACTCCTTCCCTGAGTGTTATTTCCAGGGTGACGAGTTCTCCTATTTAGTCATTCCTCACACAGAAGTCATGCCAGACCTCTGATTAGCCCATCAACCTTCTCTAGACTTTTTCCAGTCGCCCACATCCTTTTGGGGATGAAGGGACCAGAACTCCACACACTGCTCTACACAGACCTTCAACAGATTCACTGCGTTACAGTGGTCTCCACTTCTGACATTTGATTTCCTCATTCAACTACTACTACACTCAGCCAATGCCTTCATGGCACCATTAGTTACAATACAGGTGTAAAGAGTCAGTTTAGAGTTTGTCTTTGAAAGCATAAGAGTGAGAGCACTTCCTCCACACTGCTGCATACCGCCACTTTACTTGCTTTGTATGGACTCCTTGTGCAGTCCACTGTGGTTGGTCTTCAACTCCGTTCCCCCAAAATGCTTGGTATCATCAACACACTTTGTCACCATATGGTTCATGCCCTCCTCCCACTCATTTCTGAGTATACTGAACATGCGAAATCCCTGCACAACCTGCTGGTGATCTCCCTCCTTTCTGAAAGCTGACTGCTTATTCCTGCTTACTTTTTCCTGTCTTTTAACTAATTATTCACCATTTAAAGACCTTTTCTCTCATTCCCTAATTCTTTTAACTGACAAAGATGTCTTTGAGAGAAGTATTAACAGAGATAGAGAGAGAGTCAAGGGACACATGAACAATGGGGGTTCCCTCAAAGAACTCCAGCAATGTGAGACAACCTGCCTTCGCAGATGCACCACTGGCTCTTCCCAGATGCACCACTGGCTCTTCCCAGCTACGTGATGTTTATCAAAGCATCAGCTAGGTCTGGTCTACAGGACATTCCCTCCTTATTTGGCCTGTTCTTACATCAGTCTTGCCAGTTCGCAGACCCCTGTAGCGCTGTTTTCCCTATTCTCAAGGCTAGGTGACAGCGTTTTGCCTTGAATTTCCAAAACCGTGCCCTTAAATCCTGTCTTCGGAGTTGACAAGACGCCAAAGCTCCATTTAAATAACCATTTTGTAAAAA
>VXAL01016011.1:154046-207885 GCA_013399475.1 Chauna torquata | reverse complement strand
AAAAAAAAACAAAATTAAAAAAAAAAAAAAAAAAAAAAAAAAAAAAACATTAAATTTAAAAAATAAAAAAAAAAAAATGTAGTTCCCCTTTTGAAACAGAGTAGAACAGCAACAGATTTGGGGCCACTTGCTGCACATAGAAGAAAACTGAATTGACGTACATTATACTTGCTGCTGAATGGTTTGGTACTCCCCCAATATCATTCAGGTTTCTAACACTGGAAAGGCTTCCAAATTTGTGAACAATTCCATTCCTCTTCTCAAACACTCCTCTACTCGGCTGCCATTTGTGGTTCTCCAACAGGATGGTGTTTCCCAGCCTTTTTCTTAATGGACCCATGACTTGTACAGTTATAAAACTAAGTTTTATCTTCTGCCTTTCCTTCCTTTCTGTTTAAAGGCACAACCGTTCTTCTTCCTCTACCCTCCCTCCCCTCATCCACACTGGTAATTTGCTGAAGATCCTGGTTAGACCTTTGTTGTTTTACTGTGGAACAGGCTATCAATACCATCTGTTGATAGCACGACACAGGGGCAGGAAGTATTTTGTTTTGGTATTTTTGACGTTCAAGTTGAGCCTCACTGGCTCCTGGCGAACGAAGATCTGGATGTTGGCTTCACATCTTTTCTATACACAGCCCAGAAATCTATCAGGAGACAATGTGACTGCTTCTCCCAAGTCCATTTGAGTCTGTTGCTCTCACCAGGATCACAGCTGGTGGAGGGATTTCTTAGGACCTTACAGTTTCATGCTAGGTCCAAATAACTTTTTCATATGTAACAGTGGGCAATAATCTGTGAGTAATAATTGGTTGGTAATAATCGGTGGGTAGTGTTAAGGGAGCCAAACAGTACTTACACCAAATAAAAGAAACTGTCTCACATATGTTAAGGTGCAAACTGACTTTTGAATGGTTAACCTTATTCAACACTGTAATGAAATTATCTGAGCAGATTGATGAGAAAGTCTGCTAACAACACCCAGCAATTTAAGGTAGAAAGGGCTGACAAGAATTGTAGAAGGACCTTACGAGACTGACAGGCTGGGCAATAAAATGGCAGATCAAGCTCAACATCGACATGTGTAAAATGATGCACAAGGGGGAAAAAATTCCTAACTACATACACAGAAATGGTGAGATCTGAGCTGACCATCACCAAATCTTGATGTTATAGTCAAGAGGTCCTCAAAAACGTCATCTCAGTATTCAACAGAGGTCAAAAGACAAATCAAACATTAGGAACTATTAGTTCCTAGGAAGGAAACAGCAAATGAAACAAAGAACACCATTCTGCCGCTATCTAAATCCATGGTTTAACCACAACCTGAATACTCTGGTCTCCTCGTCTCAAGAAAGGCTACAACAGAATTATGCTAGGATAGGGGAAGTCTTATTAAAAAAAAACCACAGAACAGCTCCTGGGCAAGAAACAACAGCGTAGGCTGAGACTCTTCAGTCTGGAAAGGAAGTAACTCAGGGAGGTAAGACAAAGATCTACAAAATCATACACAGCAGAAAAAGTGAAGCAGGAATCGAAAGTTCACTGGCAACCGTCTCTTGAGCTTAGCAAATACACCACTTCTGGACACAACTCCACAGCCACGCAGAGGCTGGCATCAGTGGTGCCTCTAGGACTCCGCCAGTCATCCTGCAAGAGCCCACTGGGAGCACTATGACAAGAGGAAGCTGTGCTTGAAACCATCTGGTAGGAAGCAAATCTGGAACGCAAGCCACAAAAGCACTCTCAAACCTAAGTGTTAACCTAAGCTATAGTAAAACACACACCATTATGCACCGAGGTTTAAGCCAGTTAACACTTCCATGTTTGTTCATTTGTTTTATATGCCACTTAATTGCTTAGTGACTTGGGTCATGCCTTTTCTCTTGCAGAAACAAAAAACAGCTCACGATCCGCACACAAATGGTTTCTTTCTTTTTAGCTTCTGTTGTACAATGTACAAATTCCTCTCCACTGTAATTCTCTGGCAGGACACAGCCAGATTGGGATGTCCTGAACCTTGGCAGAGCAAGACGTGGAGGGAAGACGGGGGCCACCTCCATCTCTCTTAAGACAGGTCTCTTACATTTTGGGAAAGAAAGCACCAAGCAGATTATATTTTACAGTAGCTCTCAGATTTTCCCATGTTCTTTGGTTTTAAATAGCCCTGCCACCTGCCTGCCCCTCTAAGACAGCCTGTCTGATGAAGCAGGATGGAAGAGAGACAATCTCAGCCTGCTCTACATGAGTAGCCTCACTGCAGATCACAAGCTCTACTTCTGCCACTGAATTTTGACAGCCCACAACCTCTGTAGGGACAGACATGCCTAACCAGGGACCTGCTCTTTTACCAGCCCAAACAAATTTTGCTATGAAGTTAGCTCTCCAGTACTCCATTAATGCAGAGTTTGGTCTCCCTGCACTAAGTATGGCATGGCCAGCATAGCATGGAAAGGGCTGCCACAAGAGGCAGAATCAGGGCAGGAGTGTGCTGCCCTGTGCTTTGAGCTTCTTCATCGGTACTAGGCATGGCTCTACATTCCTCTCCCACTGAACCACACTCCACAGTGGGTGTTCATAACGACTTTTTGCTATTACAGTTTGGTCACGTTACCACGATCTTGCTGAAAGTTTACCTAATCCTTAAATGAATTTGGTTACTTTAGCCTGCTATGGGGGTCTGAGTCTGAGGACTCTGCGTTTGCAACTGACTGTTTTAAATGAATTTAAACATATCTGATTTAAATTGATATTCAATGGGAAGAAGTTAATCATTAATGATATCCCTACATCTAAAATCGAACATAGACTGATAGGCTCCCTATCTCAATAAGCTTCTGCCATCAGCAGATGTAAGCGGGTGTAAATGTAAGTTAAAAGAGAAATGTAAGTTATATGGTTTATTAGCTTACGTACCTACTGGGGCAAAACTGAAATGCTTCTCATGCTTCCTAGCCTGCTCTGTGGAATTGAATATGTTCATCCCTCATATAAAACACACACTTAACATGACATATAATGGGGTCCTAAACATGAAAGAGGATCAAATGAACATATAGTCCCCTCTCCCTATATTCCTGCACATTAAGAAACAGACCAAAATCCTGATGACCTACTAGCATAATCAAAGAGCAAACATTTTCCCAGTATATCCCACTGTGACATGTGCTCTCCGTCACAGATAGGATAAACTTAGTGGGCTGGATGCCAAGCACATTCAGCGAGATAAAAAATTAGCTCAGGCATAATCTCCAAAGGTGTTTAAACTGAAACAATATGTATCAGGAATCAGGTTTTCTTAACAACGTTAAAAAAAAAAAGCCACAGCAAATACACGCATGTTTGATTTTTATCTTGCTGCTTCTCACAAATGGCAAAACTACCACAAAAATTTAGGGTCTTCCCCTCACCAAGACATTTTATATTGAACTGAATATACTATAAATGAAATCCTGATTCCTGTCTGTACTCAAATACCAATATGACATTATTTCTGGAAAGAAACAGTCCCATCCGTCTCTTACATTAAATTGATTAATTGTTTTTCCATTTGTATTCTTTGTGATGTTCCTCCAAGTACTCCACAAATTATCTAGCTCTTAGAAAGCCAGAAGTTGTTTGGTGTTTTCTCCCCCCTCCTCTTTAAACTTGAATGCAGCTTGAGAGACTTAAGATCTCACATTAGGTTTAACTGCTTCACTGTAGACCTGCTGGCACCATTGACAAAAAGGGAGGGCTCCAACACACCATGAAGATGCGCTCGTTTCAGTGGCCAACAAAGAGCCAAAGACGACCCCTATTATTACTGCTAGTGAGACTAGATTTACCGTATTATTAATCATTAAAGTCTGACTCAAAATTCAGACTGGCTTGTACTTACTCCATGGGTCAGGGAGCTTTACCAGAGCTCATTAACTGCACTGGGCTTCTCATTTACTCTTTCTGCAACAACCTTTTTCCTAATGCATGAGGGGAAAAATGAAATACAGGTGATTTTGCTGTTTGAGGGGTATTTACTGCTTGATCACAACAAATAGAAGCAGCAGGAGTATTTTGCTTGTCAAGGGGACAGTAATTCTTCAAATCCCTCCAAAGAGATAATGAGTGGCAGTGTAATGCTTTTGATCTGTCATAATTATAAAATAAAAGAGAACGGATGCAAAGCTCATGTGCCATGGGAAGGTCACTCACTTTTAAACATCTAGGATTCCCTCTGTGGCTAATCCCAGCATGTCCTGAATGCAGGCTATTTTTAGGCACAATAGTGGGTCCGTTAGACATCCTGTCCATATAAAATGAATGCCTTACTGGTGAGCTTCTCCTGTAGGGCAGCTAATAAGTAGGTAGGAAAATGACGTCTCTGTACTTTTGACTTGCATGCTATTGCAAGGAAGGACAGCAGGAACGTCTCCTCTCTGGCGTCGAACAGTCCCCCTGCAGCATACATACAATTTAAATTATTACAAGGCAATGTTACAAGTATGAACCCTGGCACAAAATAAAGTAATTACATTTAATTAGGCAGCCAAAAAAGTGATGGCCTGAGACTGACTGCCTTAGATGTAGCCTTTTGTTGACTTAACACAGGACAGGTAATGAATGAAACTTCAAAGTGTAAGCAAGTAAATTGCTACTTAATTAGCAGAGCCCTACTCGAAAACACAGCAAAACAAAACAAAACAAAAAACCCTCCATTTTCTTTTGTCAGAGCAATTCAGACAATGATCCCATGTTTCACAGAAACCCTGAAATGAAGGGTTATTCAATTAAGAACGTGTTTGTGTTCAAAAGCACAAAGTCGTACTTTGTTTTTGTTAATGCAGAGCTCTTGAAAGGTGCTAGATCGGCAGCCCTGGAACCTGATACTGCCCAAAAGGGGGCTTGGAGCAAACAAGTCACTAGCTCACAAATCTCACTTGCCTGCTAAGCATCAAGTACAGATATTTAATCCTTTGAGCATTCTGGTCTGCTGGCACACCCGCGCCAAGCAACCTAGCACAGAGAGACAGCTTTCAGAAGTCAGAACCGAAGGAAGACATAGATAAAGAAAAGTAGGTAATGTAACACTGGAATGTACAAAACCCTCAGTTTTGCTTTTTCATATCCAGGATCGCACAGTTTGCCAGAGCTCATCTCTGGAAGCCTCTTATGCTTCCATAAACATCTCGCTGCTTTGTCATATAATTAAAAGTGGAAAAAACAAAGTAGGTCTGAATAGCATAATGAATTACGCCAGCCTGTCATCTCTAGGCCAACATTTTATTCTAATTCCAATCAGAGATGAAAACAAGCTATTTATTCTTCTTATCCCGTTCCCCACACGCTTATATCAAACAATCTGGTATCAGAGTAAGTCTCCACTCCCAAGAGGTGCTTGGGATTGTCTGGCAGGAGCCTCAGCAGCCAATGGAGCCTTTATTCTATATCTGCCTACAACCACGTATTTGCTGGTGAGACCAGCTGGAAGGTAAAATAACATCTATTGTTGTTTTAAAACCTGCCTCAGGTTTTCCCTCTCAGCCCTGTTCAGCTCAACAGACCCTTCACCAACAAATAACTGGCAAAGGTTTGTTAGGGGACTTCATATTATTTCTCTGATGCCACATACCAAGACTGACAGCTGCTAGTTCTGGAGTAATAGCTCCATATCCAGGATTTATTAAACAGCTTGTCTCAGCTGCAACTCAGTTTGTTTTTACTTTGTGGGGCACAAGGAGAGTCTCCCCTTCTCCATTGTTCTTCTATATCCACTGAGATAAGAGCATTTTCATCCCAAACCACATTTCTCACAGTTTGCCTTTTTGCTGGAAATAAAACCATCTGAAGGAGGCACATCCTTGCTCCTCCTCCTCTCAACGAAACGTGACACGGACGCTACTTTCTGCAGGGGTGATGTAAAGATCAAAAACATGCATTTGACAGTCCTGTCTGGTTTTCAGTACAAAGAGTGGCAGCACTGGATCTGCTCTACAAAGATATAAAATTAGTATCTACAAAAAGCAACGCTAGATGTTCAGTAACCTTCTTCCGATCACGGAGCACAGCACTATGGACTATGCTGGACTTACAGCTTTACCTATCAGTATACTCTTTTGTCAACAGAAGTGGCAATTTGGAGATAATTCAAGTCCTTCACTGAAGCCAATAGTCCTGTAGTCCTCTGCACTGCTCCTTTTAAACACAGTGTCAGAAAAAGACCCAAGTGTAAAATAGAGAGAAGGGAAGAAAAGAAGCAATTCAAAAGAATTTCAGCAAGTTCTGGAACAGATAAAGCGAGCGCGAAAGCGACACTAAAAGCAAATATGGGCGGGATGTAATTGGATTTAAATTAGATTCCTCGTATCTTTCACCAACACATAGGAATGACTCTTCTTAAGTGTTACTTGAATTTTTGTTACTTGAATTTTTGTTTTCCAGATATGATAAAAATGCAAATGCAGGGAGAATGCTGCTACAAATCTGTGTTCACTGAGGTGCACTTTGCTTACAAAAAGAGAGAAGCGACTGAAGCAGTCCGGCCCTTTTTCCTCAGAGGAACTCAGAGTCACCGGGCTAGCAACAGAAACATGTCTACTTGGACTGCGCACACTACTGTACAGGCAGAATCGCAGCGTGTTAGAGGTTAAGAAAAATTTAGAGAATGTAACAAAGAGTACTTCTAACAACTTGTGCTTTTTAACATCTAGCCAGTGCAGAAACCTGTACGTCTCAAGGAAGTCAGCATGTCACCACCTCGCTGTCTTTCCAATGGCATGGAGCCATAGGCTGTTCTCCAAACTGTTGATTGACTGCGTGTTCTACAGCATTTACAAATAATTATAGACCAGCTGCCTAGTTATACCATTCATTTGGTAAAAATAGACTGAAATATTAATGGCAGCGTATCAGAAACCTTTAGTAAAAGAAAACATACTTGCATAAATCCGTAATTCTCTTTCAAATCCCTTAACGGTCCTCTCTCAAATCTGTGCGTAAAGCTATGGAAGCATTTCACATGTCTAATCAGTAAAAAGCCACAGATCCAAACCTGTGACCGCAAAACATTCAGGCTCATTGAATTTGTGCCAGGACACTTTTTCAGTTAAACACTGAAAGTATCAGACAGAAATCGCTGCAAACAAGCTCTCTCTTCACTCTTCCTTCTAATCCAAGTTAGTATCCACTGTTGAGGGAATAAACTCCAAGAGGAACACCAGCAACAAGAAAACTCAGATGAGGGGAAGGTCATCTGGAGACAAAAAGAACAGCATTATACAACTGCTTCTGGCACAACACACATTAAGTGACAATCTGAGATCTCGTGGGTACACTCCTTATGCCATAGCCTCAGCTCTGGGGTCATTCCTCCAGAACACTTCTCCCACAGGCAGAGTAATGCGCGAAGCCTTGCTTTGTGGCAGGACATCATGGACAACACTCATCTGTCCTTTCCACAGAACTGCAGGCAGAGGGCTTGCAGCCACTTACTGTACGCAATCCAGCCTTGTTGCTCTTCCAGGCAGTAGCTTTCCTCAGGCTACTATTATGTCAGAGATCCTGACTGAGCATCCATTGTATTTCCCTTCACCTTCCTTGATAAAAACCTTGTTTTGCAAGGCAATACTTTCTGGAGCTAGATATATACAAACACCATTATTCTAGTTGTTCCCCAAAAGTCCTCAGGTTTCCATGCTGGTATCCTTAAGACCTATAGAGCTTGAAGAGGTGCATAATCTCACAGAATAGTCATCGTATCTGATTAGTGAAACACATACATACAAAACCCTTTCAGAAGAGCTAGTCTGGAGCTTTTCAACAACACGGACAAAATGAATCTTGCTGCCTTGGGGAGGTAGGCTCAGGGACACCCTCCTCCTGCCATGGGAAGGGCAGCAGTGGAATAGAAATTTGAGAGAGGACTGGAGAGACCGACGCCCTTCTCTATGAGACTTCCCACAGGCCTAGTGTTAATATGAAAGGAATCTGATTGCTCTACAAATTTTCTCCTCCCTCAGTCCAGTCATTGCGGTTGTGAGATCTTACCTGCTCAGAGGTATCTATCAGATTACAGGAAATAGAGATGTAATTGCTCTTTGCTGAATAACCTAACGAGCTACAATCCCAAGACAAGACCCAACAAACTCCCCCATTCGTATTTCCCAGTTTCCACTTCCTCCTCTCCCCAGGGCATTCATCATGCAGAGTATCTTTACTCCTATAGAAGTCCACACAGTTCTGCACAGCTCATGGCTCATTTTCTGAAAAACAGTGATTTTACAGCTCAGTTTCCTTTTTCCTAACCTTGTTCAGACTGCTCATCATTTTCCATTTCTTGTCAAAGGCTTTTTGGCATTTTTCTCAACGTTCCATGCAGCTTCCAGTTTGATACTGTTGTGTCAGCCTGTTGACCTTCTTCTCCCCTCCCAGAGGGTGCCACTGCATGTTACTCATTCCCCATCAACAAAACTGGCCAGGTTCACTTTCACAGATTTCTGCCAGCCTGCTGCCTCTAGAGCTTTGCTCTTTGACAGCCTCCCACCATCAGCCCCTCTTCCTGGTACACACAGAACACGACAAAATGATCACATGTGCAGAACAGTCGTTAAAGAAACACTGCAATTTCAATGAATAGGACATAGTACACAGAGGTTATTTGGGAGCAGATCTCTGCTCATCTACCAATCTTGACCTATTCATTTTCAAATCAAAGGCTATCTTCCTTTCGTAATACCAGGTCTTTGGCTTAAAGGAAGTTATGACTTGTCAGAAAAATATTCTAATATAACTGAAGTCGTGGTTCCTGAAGGCCGTCATAAACACAGTTATTCTACATCATGGCAAGATATTTCATTCCCTGTCTCATAAATTTCATGATTAAGTTGAGCAATTGTAGGTACATTTTTACAAGCATTGAGCTGAGTATGAATGCACATTCCCAGCAGCCAGGCAGTAAAACTTTCCACCTTACTGCTTACAGATATTTTGATGAAGGCTTCTAATTTGCTTTATTTTTTATGCTTCAACAGAGGTAATAGTCTTGTTAGTCATTGTAAAGAAACATTAAGAACAACATATTTGCTCTCAGCTATTTGTAAAAGCATTACAGGATGGGGATAATGCTAATACTACCCCTTGATTGCCACCATTATGAATGGGCATACAGATACAGTGTCTTAAGTAATCACACACAGAGCAGCTAGAGAGCAGAACTACTTTTGGCATTTACTGAAAATGTCTGTGAGGAATCAAGTTCAATAGGCTTCTTACAAGGAGAAAATGGTACTGTCAGCAAAAGGTGGTTTCTGGACAGTGTACAATCATTTCAGGATAAAAACAACAACAAAGTTCTGGTAATCATTAGTATCCCAGTACCCCTCCAACACCGAGTTTTGTTGGTACAGTTGAAGAGAAGCATTTTTCATGTCAAAAAGTAGAGATGTGGCCTTTCTTATTATGTCTTTATGAACACGAACAACATTGTGCAACATGGCAAGATTATAAGGAAATTGCATTCATTCAGAAACATCCATCAGTGTCACCTTTTGCATGTCTTTCAGGACCATAACTGCTTTCTCAAACAGTTTATCACCTGTACCTGCCCTTCCCCTAAGAGGGCCAAGGTGGCAGTCAGGTAAGACTCAAGAAATCTGCAAACCCCACTAGCCCTCCTTTGCTTTGCTCGTACCTAAACTGCATGCAGGGTAGAGGAACACCTAACCCCACATGCAGGCTTAACTTCCAACACAGTCTGACAATTGTAAACCAAGGAACTACTCAGATACTAATACAATAGTCACAATATGAACCAGGAAAAAAATAAGAAGGAAAAGAAATAGATGAAACAGAAGTTTGCATAGAAAGAGTGTTTTCCTTCTATATGATAAATTTTGTGGTATTTAGGGTAAAAAAGGGGGGCCCATTTTGAGAGTCAGCCTTAAAACCCAGTAGCTTAATATTTCTGCAAAGCTGTCTGATTCTATATGCAGCTTTAATGAACAATGACATAACTAAGTTAGGAGGCCTTCAGTTGATTGAAATTCACTGCTCAGCGTTTCAGGGTGACACTAAGAGAATTGCTTTGCTCGTATTCATTACAGTGCTATAAAAACGTTTTTGTCTTCTACAAGCTTTTTGTGTGGGACAAAAAGGTTTGCAGCCAGGAAGAGTTCAACTGTTTAACAGCAACACCAGCTACAGCCCACCCTTAATGTACATGCAAAAATTAATTAAGAAGTGACAGCAAGTTTTAAGCCAACCTTGTGCTTTGGAGAGAAGACAGGCTGAGATCACTTCAAGGACAGGAGCACCCCTGCTTGACCACCTCAAGGAAACATTCTGCCAACAGCACTTACAGTGTCTGACTCTCAAGTGCTAATACATCCATGCTGCTGAAGGTGGATCAGTGCTGTCAGGGATAGATGCATGTCTAGTAGAAGGAGGAAAAAGATTTTCCGCAAGGCTTTCATACAGAAAAACTACAATAACCTGTTTCTCCGTCAATTTTTTTTTCTTTAAATTCTTTCTTCTGTCTGAGCAGACCAGCTTAACTTTCAGCTAGGAAAGGTTACGTTCTACCATGTAATTTCACTATGTATCAGTAAGGTCTCTGTCAGAGTGCTGTGTCCTTACCTTTCCTGAAAGGTAAGAAGCAGCTGAAGCAAGTCCAGAAAGTCTCTCCTGTGGCATCCAAGAGGAACAACCAGACCAAATCATTCTAGTGTACTTAGAGAAGGGACTGGCAGAGGAGACACACAATAACCATCTTTAAACAGATAAAATGCCACTGCAGGCCACAAGGAAATAAACTGCTTATTCTCTGGGTCGGTTGTGGGTAGGATAAGAAGTAATGGGTTTAACAGATTGCAAAATACTGGAAGAGCATCCAGGAAGGTTACAAAGCTTTGGCAACTGAGATGATGCAAGAATCTTGCAGGAATGGCTTAGACATAATCATTTTTTGACTCTGCACAAGAAGCGAGCCTTGACGACCTCTCTGGAGGTCGTTCCAGCTCTCTTTCACTCCCAGTGTTTGCCCACTGATGAAGGGTAGGGCTGGGAGGAAAAGCCAGCACAGATACTGGAGAGTAGGGCATTCTCCTGCTGCTGCCCTTAAGGCAGGAGGTAGCAGCTGCTGCTGTGGGGAAGGCAGCAGGCGTGCCTCCCTTCATACCTGAACTCTCGCTACACAGGCAGGACGGTCTTCTGCAAGGCTGGCCCAGGCAGTGCAGTCTCTGACTGTGCCCTGAGCTGGCTCGGGATGGGGACAGCCTCACCTCAGGCTTGAATTTGCAAGCTCAGGGTGTTTGCACCCAGCTTTCTTCTTGCAGGGTGCAAATGGGAGCTTCCCTCTTGTGGGCTATGTATTGTCAGCAGGTATATAACAGCAGATACCTTTCACTCCACGCTTGCTGATGTTTTAGTGGATTCATGCTACTACCACATTTTCAAGACAATATATAAACTAGGCTTGAAAAGGTCCAAGAATGAGAAAGATGAACATACAGAATTAAAGGTAACCCTTAATCGTCCAGCTTTGTGTGTGCAGTCAGGCACATGCATTAGGGGGTGCCCTTGTGATACTTTGACAGCTTGATTTAGCTCTCCCCCTTCTGAATAATACTACATATGTAAAAAACAAACAAACAAACAAAAAAACAGACTTTCTTCTTGACATAGTAACCCCCTCTCCCCTAGGTTAGTAAAGCCTGTCTATGTCAGACATGAGCACATTTTTCCCAAAATGAACTGGCCACTTGCCAAGAGGTGCAGATAAGGCACAGGTACAGCTGCAGGGAGGTGGGGTGGGCAGCAGCCATAAAGCAATTATTGAATGGGAGATGCTGTGAATTTATGCTAAAAATACATCATGGAAAAATGTGTCCCCAGCACCACATCCAGGTATTGCTCTTTGATTCTCCAGCCCACCATAATGCTGCCTTTATAACTTTCCTTCCCAGTTTGTTCTAATCCAAATTTCTGAATGTGGGCAACCCTACAAGGTATGGCTATTTGGAAAGCAAGAACGTAGGAGCAGATGTTTCCAGTGAATCAGTTCTGCTTCAAAGCCAGCCCAAAGGCATCTTAGCATAGGCCTGTACAAGCAAGAGGGAAGGATTAGCAGCTCACCCTACCCTCAGAGCAACTAGCTCATCTCTTCAATCGTAGGCTAACGCAGCAGTTTACCTCTCTACCCTTCTGCGCTAAAGCCAACTCTGAGCCTACAACCAAAAACACTGTGTTCTTTGCAAAGACAAAAATCAGAAGTGTACTTAACTCTGAAGCGCAGGAAAAGCCAGGTTTGCTAGGCAGGCACCAAGCAAAGGGATACAGCGAATTGTGGAGGTAGGTGTGTGCAGACAGGCAGCCTGACACATCTTGTAATTGCTGATTATTTCCTTATTCCAAGACAGGCACACAGAACACACAGCAAGGCACCTTTGTAGGGATGGTTTCAAAAGGTGTTTTCCCAAGCTGCTTGTACCCTTGTATCACATAAGTATCCTTCCGTCTCAGCACACTGCACTTTTGGGAAGGAATACACTTCTACCTGAATTTGACAGGTATTTACAGCTCTGATAACAGAACCAAGGTACTTATCCCTTCAGCAATACTCTGTGACATTAACACAGACTTTCTCTTTTGTCACTGCAATATGGGCAAACAGATTTAAAGAGGCAGCTTTATAAATACTCCTCATTCAGGAAAAAGCCAGGGTAATAAAACAGGTCTCAGGAGACATAAAGTAAGATGATTATTTTCAAGTTATTGCAAGGGGAAACAGTCAAAACTGTGCCCTTTTAAAATAGCTTATGGCACCTTTTAAGCACCAAATTAGAGCACTTCTCTAAAAGCAGAAAACTGCATAATGTCTCAAAGATGTACAGGAGAAAAGCAGGCAGCTAAGCGGAAAGCCAGACACAAACTCTTGTGCACTGCGGACAGGGTATGACAATCATTGACACAATCTATGATGTCAGAACAAGATACTGGAGGAGACAAACGAAAGGAGGAAAGGGAGGTTTTTCAAGCTACAAGATCCAGAATACTCCTGTTCCCCACTGTAAAATCTAGGGACTGGCACCACAAAGTCTTCGCATATTGAAGAAAACGAGCTCTTTCCTGTAAATCAGGATGCTCCTTTCTCATGCAATATAATTTAATATTAGAATCAATTAATTGACAGTTTCCTATCAGGCATTTCTGTGGATTATGTGGTTTCATATAGCTTAAAAGACCGGATTTGTTAAATTTTGAGTATTTCATAGCTGCAGTTGTACACCTGACCTACAGCTGTGAGCAAATATAGTTTGAAGAAATTAGCCTGAAACACACCTGGGACTCAACAACTGAAATGCAAAACAGTTTTTATTGAGAAAGGTTCACCTATACTTTCCCACTTTTTACATTGTCTTAAAAACTTAGGCACAGACATCTGTTCTTTGAAATACACATTTTTATGATCGCTCAATATTCTTGCTTAGAAGCAACTCAGTACTGCTACAAAACAGTTCAAATGCACAAAATTCTCCTGGTATACCAAAGAAAAAGGAACTTGCTTCATACTGACTAGAATTAGCCAAGTGAGTAGTCTCCAGTGAGGTAACACTTCACCAGGCTGCCAGACTATTACCCTAAAGACCTTCCACAATTACCTATCAAACATGGAAGATGATCGCTTGTGTCCAAGATCACTGTGACATCCACATAAACAGGCAGCCTGTCTCAGCTGGGGACAGGGGTATTAAAATGCTTGCAGAAAACAGAACAGGTCGGCTGGCAGAGTCTTCTTCGCCACATGTATGGGTTAGAAAGCAAAGACAACAAAGTAACAAAACATCTATGACTTTTGTCCTCATACAAACACTGTTACAGAAACCTCTGAAGTGTAGATTTGGCTTTTGCAAGCCAGCATGGTGCTCACACACACTCCCTCACATTAAATATTCATTTTGATTTGTCTTACTGGAGTATACAGGAGCCATACAAAAGAAACAATAAGAATTAAAACCCTAAGGTCAAAATCTCTCTTTTCCAGCCAGTATTTTTATACCTCGAGCCAGTACTCATGGAGCTGCACAGTATTTGGTGCGTGCTGCTTCCATCCATTTTAACAGAGTCCTTCACACTCAACAATTTTTAGCCAATCCTTTTCTCCTGCTCTCCTCATCAGACAAGGCCTCACCTTCCAGATTAAATGCAGGTGTTCTTGCCTGACTCAGTCATTTGGGGAACCAGGGTGACTCTCCTTACTGCTCATACAGAAGGTACTGCTCATTAGGTTCCCAAAAACATAAGAACACATCCAGAACCAGGATAGATGCATACCAATAACTAACATCCACAGGCCACTGGTCAGAGCAATGCTACCCTTGACAAAGAGATGCTGGAGCTACCTCCAGCTCCAACAAAACAGCATCAGGAGCTAAGATGCAGCACTGTGTACCCATGGGGGTATTTCAAGGGCCTGCTCGGACTTGCAGGAGAGCCTCAGCACCTCTGAGCAGAGCCAGTGCCATGCTTGCAGATCCAGGAGCACCAACAGCTCTGGCACAGGCTCCACAGAGCCAGCATCACATCCTGGGCTCTAAACAGCACTGCAGGCAGGGAGTGAAGGAACCTGATGATCTCTCACTTCTTCCTTCAGCTGCCATCTTACAGTGCACTGACATCCTGCCCTGTGGACACTTCACTGCTATCATCTAGGGGATCGTAGGATGGGCTATCCCACCCTTTCAGACTGACTCAGATGGGCTTGAGAGGTGGGCCCACGTGAACCTAATGAGGTTCACCAAGTCCAAGTGCAAGGTGCTGCACCTGGGTCAAGGCAATCCCAGACATGAGTATAGACTGGGAGAAGAACTCACTGAGAGCAGCCCTGCAGAGAAGGACTTGGGGGGTTCTGGTGGACGAGAAGCTCAACACAAGCCAGCAGTGTGCGCTCACAGCCCAAAAGGCCAACTGCACCCTGGGCTGCATCAAAAGAGGCATGGGCAGCAGGGCAAGGGAGGGGATGTCCCCCTCTGCTCTGCCCTCGTGAGGCTCCACTTGGAGTCCTGCATCCAGGTCTGGGGCCCCCAGCAGAAGAAGGACGTGGACCTGTTGGAGTGGGTCCAGAGGAGGCCACGAAGATGCTCAGAGGGCTGGAGCACCTCTCCTGTGAAGAAAGGCTGAGAGCTGAGGTTGCTCAGCCTGGAGAAGAGAAGGCTCCGGGGAGCCCTCATCGAGGCCTCCCAGTACTTGAAGGGGGCCCATAAAAAAGACGGAGAGGGACTCTTTATACAGGCAGATAGCAACAGGACAAGGGGGAATGGCTTTAAACTAAAAGAGGGGAGATTTAGATCGGATGTTAGGAGGAAGTTCTTCACTCAGAGGGCGGTGAGGCACTGGCACAGGCTGCCCAGAGAAGCTGCGGGTGCCTCATCCCTGGAGGTGTTCAAGGCCAGGCTGGATGGGGCCCTGGGCAATCTGATCTAGTGGGTGGCATCCCTGCCCATGGCAGGGGGTTGGAACTGGGTGGTCTTTATGGTCCCTTCCAACCCAAGCCATTCGATGGTTCTATGATTCTATGAAGGTTATGAGTAGAGCAGCCTGCCACCACTTTTAATGGGTCCTCAGAGCTGCATCTGCAGCCAAGATGTGATCAGCCACTTTCTGAGTGCTGTACTGAAGCTTTTGCGCTACAAATTCGGAACAGCTCACCTAGAGCTAGGGTTCAGTCTTGCTATCATAGGTGTTAGCAGTTTTACACTATAGAGTCTGCAATTCAGACAGAAGATATGGCCTCTTCCCCAGCAGATGGGACCAGGTCAGCCTTTTAGCTGCCTTCAGTGAAATCTGGATCAGATTGAGGGCTCTCACTTGTTCTGCATCCCAAAGTCCAGGCTAACAACTGTGTACTCTCAACTTGCGACTACAATATCTAATCGATACCTCTCAATCCAGACCAGGTTGGGAAAACCCCAGGAGATCTCAGCATCTCCTCTCTGCTGTTGTGCACACTCCACAGCAACGGGCAGGTGGTCATGCATTTGCACAGAGGATCTGAAAGCTATGATGGCGCTGCTATTAGCTTTAGTAACGAGCAGTTGTGCTACTCTATTTTTCAGATGCCAAGAGAAACTAAACAGCCCTGGCCAACCCAGGCAGAGAGCTAGAGACCGGGAACCACAGGAGTGTGCAAACTATAAAAGGAGCACAGAAATGCAACTGAGGTGATACTGGTCAACAAGGTAAATTGCTTTGCAGTGGCTGCCAAACCACTTGTTTTGCCGTTTGCATATTACATCAACAGTATTTATCATCTCTGCAAGCTTTACAGAAACACCTCAATTTTCTTTTCCCGTACTTCATCTATTTTTCTTCTCTCTCTCTCACTTATACACTTTGCCTCATACTTAAACGTTCTTATGTGGTATCTTCATACACATCTTTAGACATCACGGCAACAAAGACACTATCCACAATCTTAGTGATGGATGCAATTAAATTTTAATCATTTCCTAAATAGAAAAACTCACAGAAATCTTCTCTGAGAAGTTACAGCACTGCTGGAAATACTGAATGGATTCCACATAGCAGAAGCAAGTTTAATTTCTTGTTTTCCTAGAAGCATCAAATTTTAGTCATTATTGCCTGAAACGTTTGGAAACCCACATTAAAAATTGTTGGACATACCAGGCTCCACAATGTCTGTTTGGAAATCCAACCATTTCAGCACAGGAAAAACGCCACAGGGGGCAGAACAGAACAGAATATTCTGAGTTGGAAGGGACACACAAGGAGCATCGAGTCCAACTCCTGATGTAAAAATCAACTCCTGAAACGTAAAATGTACTTCAAGTGCAACAAGTGAGTTTTTCACCACTGTCCCCCTCCCAAATTGAATCAGCAAGCACATGTTGCACCTTGACTTTCTTGCAAAAAAGTGTAGACCTGTAAGGACAGACATGGACCAAACCATGGCACCACAACAGCTCTGAAGAAATAGCACCGAGCATTCACACTGAGTTTGCACAAGTCTGGTACAGTATCTAAGAAAGGTGTAGGTTCAAAGAAAAGACCTGCAGTTTAGACAAGGATTGGTGAAAGGATGCGTCATAGATTGCCAGGCTTGGTATAACACAGTAGTAGGTCAGTCTACCTTCATAACGAACCTTATTCAGAGCAGCTAGCATTTTTGGCCTCATCACTGCACCATAACAACCACAAAGACGCTTCTTAAAGGCTGATGTCTCACTATGATATATCACTGAGCATTAAAGTGGTGATTTGTACTAAATTGGATCATCAAACCACAGAGCTTTTACTATGGCTGCTGCTAAGTATAAACATACACACCTCTGGATCTTGTTTCAACCACACAATCTTAAAGTAGCTATTGAAACCTACAGTTCATCTGACAAATGGGAAAAAAACATCTGACTGGAGATTTGTATTAATATACAAATTTGTCATCAGAATCAGGAATGGAGCTTCTTCATCAACAGGAGACCCATTGCCATTAGCAACCGTTATTTGTATTTTATCTGTTGAAGCAGTTGCCCCTTTAGCTCACCACTGCTCTCTGTGGAAAGCAAAACACCAGTGTTCATAGTAAAACATCAAGGATTCTTTTTCTTTCCTGTATGGATGGCCATAGTGGGCCTGGTGAGGTCCACGTGACTCAGCACCCTGCCTCTGCCCACAAGGCAGAGAAGAGTGACCACCTAATGAAGAGGAAACAGCCAACCTCTGTATATCAACAGTGCGGTATCCACTGGTGTATTACTCCAGTGAAGGAAACCTCTGCCTCATGACAAGCACAAGCTGTATAAACACACCCACACTTTGCTCACACTCCTGTCAGCTTTATCAGCTCTCCTGCATGCCAAGGACTGTTCAAACATTGCTTGAATAAGGACTGATTTCTGACAGGATACGGCTTCCACAAGTTAAGCCAAATCGCTGGGTGCATGCGGAAAGCACTGAGCTCCAACTCATGTGCCTACAGCAACCAAAACACTTCGCTCTTTCCAATATAGCACTCCAACAAGATTTTTTGTACTGAAGTAAAACAGCAGAAGTGAAGCAACAGGATACTTTATCTGTCATTTCCTTTTCTGAGATCTCAGTGCTGTACAATGGACTAAGCCTAAGCAAAGAAAGCTTTACAGTTTCTCTCCTCATTCCTTGTTGAGACATTCTCATAAAACCCTGGCATGATCTTGACAACACTTCCCAAACCACTGGCTACTGAGCCCCAGTTCAGGAAAATGTCATTGCATCCTAATGTCCCCCTACATTACAAGTATACAAGTCTCAGATCATCTGTCTTCAGCATCATGCCCAACAAGTTCTGCTTTACCCTTTGCTTTGGGCAACACTAGTTCAATTTTTCTGAACAGTACTTCTATTCAGAAGCTGTCAAAGACAGCACAGAGCTGCCATATGAACCCCAGCTAGTTTCTGGGACCTGGTTTCAGATTCTTCACAGATTCAAATATCTGAGCCGGTTGCATTTGCCTTACGTTTTTCAAGGTTGCCTTAGACCAAAGCTTGTTTTCAAAAGAACGAGAAAGAAAGAAAACCAAACCTCTGGAGGGTAACACAGATTCGTGAGGTTTGTGAACAAACCCTGGAGTCCTATTTATCCTTCCTGCAGCAGGTCATCTTTATCTTGAGGGACCGCTGACCTACATAACGTTTATGTAAGACTAATTAGGAGGAAATTAAGAAAGTGTATTGCCTTTAAAATGGATCACGTTTAGAAATAATTCAGAGGCAAAGCCATCCATCAACGCATAGGAAGAATTCCTTTGCAAATAGGTGACATTTGCTTTGTGCAGTAGCAACAAGGCCACAGTCGGTATTTTATAACAGAAAAGTTCTCTTCTTTCATTTCAAGTAAATTAACGATAGATTGACTGAATGTTTGTTTTAATAAAATAAAAGCACCTTATTGCATAACTTTCCAGTATGGGTCAAGAGACTTTGCTCAAGACCAGAGAGAACAGCTGTGAAGACAACCAATTCACGCAGCTTCATCGCTCCTGTCTCGTAACTGGTAAGCTCACTGCAGACATCCAGTCTGACAAGATGTCAGTGTTTTGCTGGGGCACGGTTGCAAGCATTATATCAGATAAGTCTCTAACATCACTTCCTGGAAAAGCCTTGTTGTTAAGAGCTGTAATATCATGTATGATGTTCTAACCACATCCTGCTATTAGGACTTGACAAAGAATACTGCAGTTGGAGACAAACGGACAACATGAATTCCTGTTGGGAACATGACCTGAAAGAACCTTAGTGTCTCTGTATTAGACAAAGTAGTCAGGTGCTAATGTCTGTATTTTATCAGTCAGACTGATTATTAAACTATTAACAGTGGTTATTTTCATATCAAGTATTTACATGAAAACTGACCAGTTGTTATATAAATGTGTTTTCAGATGTTGACTTCTCATCTTGTCCCATAAAAGTATTTTAATCAAGTTTATTAAAATTTCTATTTTTTTTTCTTGCCAGCTAAGGCATTTGGGATTTACTGATGGCTTGAATAAAGTTGCAGTCCTAGCTTCCCATACTATTAGAGCTGGACTATACCAGACAAAGAGCCTCACTGCCTGCTCTGAAAGGTAGTGTAACAGAATGCTACAGCAAATTACTTCATTGCAGAACTGACTGCCAACATCAAATTTAACCTCAAGATAGGTAAAGTGCACCATTCAAGTCAGGCACATAACAAGTCGTCTTATGTGCTCCTTTGACACTAATAGTTTTATCTTAGAAAACATAATATTTATTTCTGAAAATACTGTCTTCACAGATAATCTGTTAGAATGTTTCTGCAGGTTGTTTGCAAGCAGAACGTATTTTTTTTATTAAGATGTCAAGACAAATCCAACTATCACAATTCTAGGCCATCATCTGGTCCTTTATGAATTCTTAATTTTTACTTGTTTGCTTGTTATAAGGGGCTTCCTAAGTTTGCCATTCTCCTTGCACTCCACATATGAAGGACAAGCAGCATGCCTGAACATTTTGGACCTTCTCCTAAACAAGAACTACGTGGCTAATTCAACAATAAAGCATGAACTTCTGCATGTGGCGGAAGTAAGCAACTGGTTGTTCATGTAACTTTTTAACCATAAGCAAACACAACACTCAGCCTAGAATAATCAAACTAAAACATACAAACCTATTCATCAGCTAGAAAAAAAAAAAATTAAGTACCAGTATTGCCAACTGAGTACTGAACAATTAGTTGAAGACTTCCTTGTCTCTGTCTAGTCTCTACAGCAGCATGGTCAGACAAAACTACCGCAGAAGCAATTCCCAATTTGTATGGGCACAAAACCAAAAAAAAAAAAAAAGGGATGCTGAACTTTACCTCTTATGTCATTGTAAATGAAAATCCTCTCAGCAGTACTTCACAGGAGAGCCTCATGGCAGAGAAAGTGAAGTCTGAACTCTACAATGGAGTTCAGAATCACAGAAACTCATTGGGCAATCCTTTAAAGCGCATTGGTATTATGTCTTGATCTGAGGTAACTCAAGTAAAATCATCCCCTGAAAACATAAAGACAGTCAAGAAGTAAGATACTGGCTCAGGCTAGTCTGCAGAGACGGCAGACTCAGGGACCAATGTTCCTAATTTGTGTATAGAAAAATAAAATACATAGTTATCGCTTAGAGTCTTCCATCAGAGTATGTGAGATTAGCTTCAATTATATGATGCCCAGTGTTGCGTCTGCTCCTGCAGCCCTCCAACTGACAAGTATGTGCCAGTAAGAGCCAGGAGCTTGACTTCCAGTGTTGTTTTCTGCTCTGTGTCCCTGTTTTGTGCTGCTTAAGATGGTACTTCTGAGTATCTTTCCAATACTTCTCCAACCCTCAGCCTCATTGTACCTGCTCCAATTCATTATGCGACACTTACTTGGCATCCTAGACACCTGATTTGCTCAACTTAACCACTTGGCCACAGTCAATAATTTTTGATCTCTAGAAGACTGCTTTGTTTCAAAATGGTCTTGAAATTTCTGTCCTGCTGTTTAACAGCACACAAGTCCATGCCCAGCCACCCAAACTACAATCAGCCCTCTTTAAAAGTGAATTTATGGCTATTCATGGTATTGTTTTTGTTAGCAAAGCCAGCTTGGGTACCTCTATGTAAAACTGCATTACACAGTCTGGACATATCCAGTGTACATACAGGATACAAGGGCAGAAAGAGGGAATTCATTGTGGGTGAGAGTGGGGACTGAGACAAAGCCACTACTGCCAACATTTCTCAGCCTAGAAACTGCTGCATCAGGGACTTCCACGCGCACACTGATTGTTGTTAAGCCCACTGAGACTGGCTATGGTAAAAAGACTTCACTTGCACAATCGTAAGGTTCCAGCATCTGGCCACAAGAAAATCAATTAGCTGTCTACCAAGTTCTCTAGCAGAAAACAAAGATGGACTTCCAACGTTCAAATGAAATTGGTTTGTAAAAGAAATAGACTACAAGTTCATGCATTTGGTGCCAAGTCTACTCTATGTTCTCCAGGTTTGCTAGCTGTTACAAGGAATAGAGGAAACAGGAGTTTGGGTTTCTAACAAAGAAACATCCTTAGGGACCTAAAGAAAAAAGGCATTTCCTGCCTGCCAGTTAAACTGAGAACATAGAGTTGATCTTGAGAAGTCTGTATCCTTTCTCTAACGAAAAAAAAAAAAAAAGAAAAAAGATGCTGCTGCTACACTTACTCTTCCCTGAATTACATCTTTCTGTATTCAATTTCCATAGTTTCTGATTGTAGACAGCTCTGTTGAAATTACTGTAATTGAAAACAATACAAAAGGAAACACGGAAGAGTTACATGAAGGTGGTATTGTCAATCAAAAACACTCACTTCAGCAGCTGTGAGTACCTCAGAGATGTTCACAAGCCTCCTAGAACCCTTTGGGTTGGATGCATCAAGACTGTTTTTTTCTTAACAGGAAATCTACCCAAGACAAAGAGCAATTGCAGCAAAGAAATGAGCTGAACCTACTCCTACAGCTGGTGGATTCCATGATGTTATTCCTTCCTCTTCACTGTCAGCACAACGGAGATTCAGCATCTGCAGAATTAAAATCTGAGGCCAAAACCTTGACTCCAGACAGGTCACTGACAAGGCTGCCATGATGTAAACATGCACCAATTTCACTGCACGTCTCCTTTCCCTATTGTCCAATTCCCTCATGCTTAGTGGCAGTAGGATTTCTGGTGAAGGCTGGAAGGGTCCCGACACCTGCTTTAGTAGAAAAAGGTGTGATTTTTGGCCCTGGCTTCAAGGGAAGAGAGATTAGGTTCAAACTTCAAGATGCACCAGAAACGTAGCTACGTAGAAATGTAACAGCTATGTAAAAACTCTTTATTGCTAAGCATAACCTGCATCACTCAGATTAATCAGGATGCACCATCCTTCCAAGGGATGCTTTCTCCATACACAGGTTGTAGGCTTGGGATGCTCAGGTGGCCACAACAATCAGCAATGCCCCTAGAGCAGTCCAGTCTCAGAGAAGCCCCCTGCACAGCTGTCCCCAGAGCGCATGTGCATTATGCATGCCCAGCAGTGACCAGCCACGCAACATCTGCTGCCCACATGCTGCACAGACGGCCTACGCAGGGCAGTCAGGATGCATCAGCGCTGGGTGCCAACTCCTGCACATGGGAAGGCCCAGCTGCGCAGCACATGGGCAGAACATCCAGCTCATCCCAAGGCACCCTGGAGCCACTCCTGACCCTGACCCATTGCTGCATACAGTTTCTGCATGTGTGCGCATCTTTCCGCTTAGGGAATGTCAGGCAAATGTTGCAAAACGACCTCTGCTTATGACAAGAAATAGCTGGAGAGCAGCATGTTCTTTACATAGATTTAGATTCATCCTTTAAAACCCACCACTGGACATTGCTGGGAATGGGATGCTGGGCAGGAAAGACCTTTGTCATACTTTGTAGGGCCATTTTAAAGCTTTCTACCTTAAGAATCCCAACACAGAGTCAAACTGTTTTGTAATTTTATTACTGACTGACATTCTCCCAATTAAAGTGAAGGAATTAGATTAGGTTTTTAGATCAACCTATATCAAGCAAAGCTGGGTTTCTATAGGGTATCTTCGGGGTACAGCTGCGTATCTATAGGGTACAGAATATTAACAGAAATCTATTTTGTATTCCAAGTGATAAAAGTAAGCCAGACCCAGGCTGGCTGAGCAAACTTTGGAAGAAACATGGCAAAAACACAGAGCAGAAGCTTACCCAAGCAGGTCCACAGGAATTCATTTGGGACTGATTAAAAACCATGAAGACTGAAGTACAAGAATTAGTGAAAACCAAAGAAAGCAGAAGCCAGTGGTCAGCAGCTGTCTGCCAAGAGGCAAACAGGCTCCCTGTGTATGCACTGCCTGGAAAGGTAGGACTAGAGGTTATGAGCAAGGAAACAAACAGCAGACTATCTGAGGGAATCCTGCAACTGCAGCCCCAATCTCACCGTTGCGGGTATGATAGTAGACCTGAGGTAATGGGCTGTAGGTCCAAAATCAACACTAACGACTCAGCAACACTCACAACACAGTCCCGTGTTTAAATCAGAATCAGTTCCATCATTCTTCAGCAATTACAGCTTTCCTATTCAAAACAACCAATGCATTTGGCTGCCTGGTTGTAACCACTGCAGTATACGTGGAAGGGTATTCATAAACAACATGGAAAAGGGTGGAATGGTAACTCATGAAGTCTGATAATGACATTAAACTTAAGATAGTAAAAAACTTCAACACAGTAAAGACAAGGGCTGATTACGAAGAACTCTGGGAGAACCTACACAACTGAGTAACAGGATGTTAAAATGATACATCAACTCCATTGTAAAGTGACGTGGAAAAACAACTCTGACTTCACAGATACAATGATGGGGAACATTCTGAAACATTTTGATTCAGGAGTAAGATTTTAGGGTTAGGCAGGATATATAACAAACACATCAGCTCAGTGCACAGTCATAATAAAACAGAAATCATTTAGCTTTCTTAAAAATACCGACATCATCATGCTGCTGTCTAAATCCCTGTTTTGTCCAGAACTTGGATACATTTTGTAGTTCTGGTCCTTTTCACCAACTCTTCAAGAACACAGACTGATACAGGAAAAAAGTTCAAGGTGCAACAACAAGGATGGCCAGTGGTTTTGAAACAGCCCATTCCTTTATACAAGGAATGACAGCATAAACTAGGACTTTCTCATCTAGAAAAGATGATACAGGACAGCAACAGATATCTATAAAATCATGAGTGGCAAGGAGAGGCTGAATAGAGGCCAATTACTCCCTGACTTCCAGCAACAGACCTGGGGGTTATCAAATGACACTATCTGGTGGCAGGTTCTAGAACAAGTGTTTTTTTTTTTTTTTCTCCATGCAGTGCTTATTTAAATCATGCAATTCATGAACACAAGATGTGGATGTGAACAGTTCACATGTCGTCAAGGGGGGGATGTACACATTCATGGAAGAAAAGTTCACTGAGCTACTCAGCACTCAGAAACTATATGAGGCTTCGGAGGTTCCTTGAGTTGAGAATAACCGGATGCTGGGAGAGTACAGTTTTTTATTGCCCTTCTGTTTTTACAAAACAAATGCCATGAGAGCACAAAACTGTCTGTGAGAACTAGCATCCATGATGCACAGTCGAATCTATTTCTTTTTGGAACACTTGCTTAGGCACTAAAGTTCTAAGCCCTTCAACAGGTAACAGCCCCAAAATATACTTTAATTAATGCCATAAAAACTCTGTAATGGAAACAATATTTTACTTTTGTCTTCCTCTGGGTTCACTGAAAATAAGCTACTATTTTTGTCCTTTCAGCTAGAAAATTATGCTATGTGAGATCACAGCATATTTCCAGCCACTACATAATTAGTTCAGGACTGAAGACATATCAGAAAAAAAAAAAAAACTCCTTTTATTGGATTTTAGTCCTCTAGTTTGTATTTTAAAGGTGCTGTATGAGCAAAAGACCTCTCAGCATAAATCATGAATTAAGCTGCTATTCTGGAAAATGATAACAAAATAGGAAAGTGGACCTATTTCAAAGTATCGTTTGGCAAGAGAATGATACCGTAATATAATTTTTGTAATGCATGAAGGTACTAAACTGCTCCAGCAAGTCAGATTTATGAAATACACTAAAATAATAATTGAATCCCCACTGGGGCTGGACTTCTTCACCTTCCCTGTAAGTTTTTTAAGCTGCTCATTGAACTGGCCCTATCAAGGTCCCACACATCACTTTATCAGCATCCCTTTCTGATTCTAATACTGGCAACTAAGCTCAGCCTACTTAAAAATTTTCCACAGCTTCACAGGTGATGTGTTGAAAAACCCAGCACTGTCAAAAAAACAAGTCTACCACCAGCAAAAACAGCAGCCTCACAATTTCTCTCACTAACTCGGACTCATATGTAGATACAGGACAAGATAATAATTGTGGCCAAAAACAAGAAAAAAGAACTGAGAAAAGAACATAACAAACATGACTTGTACTTTGATGCAGACTAAGAGTTGATTGAAAGAGGCCCCGAAGTGTCCATAGCTGAACCTCCCACTCAGGACCGTGCTACTGCCAACTGCTGTCTTGACCAGCTTGGCAAGCCTTCACTGCCCCTCTCCCCTTTTTCCACCTCCCTTTTGCAAAGCTGTACACAGTATTCAGGAGCAGCCTCCCCAGCACTTCCCTTGACTATTTGCCTCCTAATGCAGCCATTTGCCTCATTTGTGATGAGGGCGCCCTCTGGCGCAAGTTCAGTCCCATACCCACCAAAACCGCTTGGCCTTTCCAGTGGTGCAGCCAGCCAGTGCTGATACACGGTGCTGTTTACTTTAGATACCGAGCATGGCACTGCTCCTTGCTGAACTGCATGAGGTTTCCATTGCCCCCATCCTCAAAAGTTTCTCAAGATCCCTCTGAACCAAAACTTCACTCTTTGCTGTGTCAGACACACACACACCCCAACCCCCAAATTCAGTGCAATCTGCAAGTTTGCTAAGGGTGCCCTCTGCTTCATCATTGATAAATATAGTGAACAATATCAGTCCCAGAACCAACCCCTGGGCTACTTCACTCTCAACGATCTGCAAGCTGGACATCCGGCCCGTCATCACTACTCTTCAAGCCTGGCAGCTCTGGTGATTTTCAGTCCACCCGGCTGCCTGTTCAACAGGCCCATACCTTCCTCAGCTTCCAAACGAGAATGCTGCAGGAGACCCCACCAAAAGCCCTTCTGGCAGTTTGTGTTCGTTGCTCTCCCCTCAACCACACAAACCATCATTTCATCACAGAAGGCAATCCAGTCAGTCAAGCGCAAGTTGCTCTCGACAAATGCGTTGACCTCCCTTTACTATCCTCTTGCTCTTAAAATATTTTGAAATGGAATACAAAAGGATGAACTCATGGATTTTCTAGGGACTGATATGAAGCTACACAGCCTATAGCTCACCAGATTGCTGTTCTTGCCTTTCTTAAGCGTTGATGTAACCTTGGCTTTTTTTTCCCAGTTGTCCAGGATTTCTTCCAATCACCATTATTTTTCACAGACTGCAGAGAGCTGCCTTGCAGTCGTCAGCCAACTCTTTCAGCCCACTCAGAGCTAGCACATTTGGCCCCATGGGTTTGAAATACCCAGATTCCATACGTTAACACCTAGGCTGTTGTTACTCTGCTGCTGGCTGCGCTTCCTGCCCAAAAACACGGCAGTCTGTGTTCATGCAAACCCTGTTATTCTAATACGGAGACAGCTTTTAAAGACATCCAGCTCACATTCTGTTAACACAGCTAACTCCCTGCTGCATGGAAAGTAACATGAAGGCATTGATCAGGAAGTTATCAACAGAATCCCTTGGAAGTGCACGGTCTTATATATGCAGCTTATGGGTTATATATTTTCAGCCCCAACTGAAAATATACAGGGAATATCAGGCTGCTGGGGGAACTTCTATGCGGATTTGATTGGGTGCTTCTTTCACACAAGCTTTTTGGAGGCTTTCAAGAAACCCTCAAAGTCCAAAGATCTGTGGGAAAAAGCCCTCCATGTGTTTTGGTTGCATATTTGCATTGCCTTCCTGTTCCTGTTTTTCCTCTAGCATGAAGGAGTCACGGTTTCTAGCACCAGCCCACACATATCACACCCTGAATCACAAGATGAGAACATGGACTAGAGTTCAGCTTCAACAAGGACACGTACTGGCAGAACATGGTTCCACGAGATATCTGTTAGAAGCCTGTCACCCATTTGGCTTTGGGCTGCCCTGGAGATGTACATCTAGAAGTGTGTTTTGCAGCTGATGAGCAATTCTGATTAATGTTAACTAATGCTATTTACATAGTGGAAAACATGTAACATTGGCTGTCTTCACAGAAAAAAAAGAAGACAGTTTCATTCCAACATCTGATTGCACACCAGACAACTAAAATATTAGCATATTATTTACACATTGAAGTTTGTCTGTTTCTTGCAAAGTTTTTTTGATAAATCTAAGTGTTTTATTAATAATAATGTAATCAGCCCTCACGTTCATCTTAGATGAGCTATTCAATGAGCTATTCAGATACACAGAGATTAATTTCTACATAATTACATACAGGGGACAGATGCCAAGGACTTAGAAGAATATTGCTGTACATAAGCCAACAAAGATCAGGGGAAATTTGAGACAACTCCTGAGGGAATTTGATGATGCAAAAGATGCACCATTAATGAGCCACTTAACTGCAAGTACCTTAACATGAAAGACTGATGTCAAGGACTGCAGCAGACATTCGTATGACTGCTCCACAGAGTGTGGAGCTCTGTGCCAATAAGCTCACTTGTACTCTGCTTGTTAATCCAGCTGCAGCTTGTCCAACCATTCAGCTACTTCCAGTAACTCTAGGTTTGGCAATACTTAGGAAAATGGTTTGGGGTTCTTTTTCATTTCATGGAAAGAAAAGGTGGGGGGGGATGTGTGGATTTTCTACTGCCCAACTAAAACTGGAGTGGTATAGTCTTGAGAAGAGGAAGTGTCCTCCGATCTCTGCTAGGTCCTAAAACAGTGCACCAAAAAGCTTGTGTTTACTGTGGTTATAAAAGTCTGGGCTGGCCAGTTTTATTTCCATTAGAGGACACGTGGCAGATATACTTCAGAGTAGCGTTCTCTACTTATCAGAAAAAAAAAAAAAAGACAAAAAGTAACTGTAAGAGTTTAAAAAAAATCATAGATAAGAACAAAGCACAGAATTTATGGCAAAAATGGAGCACAGTTATCTTTTCAGCTACAGTCACCATATATATTTATTTTAGCTCTCTTCTCTCCTCTTCTTTAGATTGAATAGACTTTACAAACTTTAGACCCTTACTGACCTCTGGTCCTGCAGGCTGCGTATGTGACTTGCAGCAGCTCGAAGACAAAGATATGTGCTGGCACTAACCCTCACATAAAACATCTGGCATAAGGAAAAAAGCTACTTTAGTATAAAAATACAGCTATTTGTAAAGTTGCTGCAACAAATGCTGAAGTAATTCAATTTACTTGGCTCAAAGTTTTTTTTTCCATGGAAAGTTTATGGTTTGTCATTAATACCTCTGCCTTTCATTATCCATTTCACTCAAGAAATAGCACAATATACTTGTATGTTATTTCTTGCTTCCTCGCTCCCCAAAGAAAGTTTTTAATGCCTTTATGCTTGACGGAGAAGACAGTATTTACTGGGTCAAACAGGAGGGTTTGGGTTGAGCCCTTTTCTTTCAACAGAGTGACTGAATACTTGCGGGGTGGGGGTTGATGGGTTCTATACTACCTTTGATTGACACTTAAGATCTCAGAAGTCTTGGGAACTTAAAGTTTTCTCAAGTATAAGATAATGTCAGATTCTGGCAGCTCTGCTATAGTCCTGAATTTGCTTTGCCAGCTCCCAGAGGACTTCCGCTGCCTGTAAAACACCTCCTCCTAGCTCAGCTCCTTCTCTCTAACTTAGGCTGCAAGATCAAAGTATCAGGAACAAATGGAACAATCTCATTACAACTTCAAGGTAAACCTAACTTGCTGTAAAGCTGCACAAAGCAAGCAAAACCTGTCCACTTCTTTCCTACACCAAGCAAAGCTCAGGAGATGCAAGGATATTCTCTCATGCGCGCACAGCTGCACAGAGCAACACAGGGCTGAGGTGAGCTGTAGAACAGCACAGCAGCTTCCTACCACACCTTGTGTCAGATTTCAGCATATAAGCTAGACCTTGATACTTGGGTGCATGTGCTGCTGGACTTCTAATCTCCAGCCACAACTGACAGGATGAAACTCAATATGGAAGAACAAAACATCCCAAATCCATCTAATTCCAGATTTTTGTTCAGGATCAGCCATGAACAGACAAATCTCAAGTCAGCCCCAATAACACAATTCCTGCAGTTTGTTTATCGACTGCCATGTTAAGGAAAGGTGGAAGAAGATTTACCACATCTTGGACTAGATGATCTCCAGAGGTTCCTACCAACCTTAGCCTTCTGTGATCTTTGGGACCTGCTGTTCCAGAAGGAAACAAGTTACAGGTGAGGCTGTGACTGGCAGGTATACTAGACATACAGGACCTAGATTATGAGGGAACTGGATAAAATGGAAATGAAAAAAAACACATTAAAAAAATCACTAGATAATGAGAAAGTAGAGTGCAAATGACAGGTGCAAGAGGTTGCTTTTCTTAAGCAGCCAGTTCATGGTTGGTACATCTGCTGCTGCCATTGCCTACCTGCTCACACCACCACTCCAGTTACCACCTTCTGCCGCTAACAGAAAAAACAAACCGCAAACAAATCACTCAGGAACCAAAGACACATGAACACTACGGCAGAAGACATTCCTGGACCATTAAAGGACAGGGAGAACAACCGTCAATAATATGTCTCAAGGCTAAGTCCAAAATCAGTAGAAAATGCCTCATATTGTTGAGTTATACGAGACCTGCCAGAGACAGTGCAGCTTTTTGGCATGATTGAGCCCTTCTATATACACACATTCCTACTTATTTCTGTTATTAAAAGCTCTTACTATCACACAATCTGTCAGGGTTTTGTGAATTACTTTTTAATTCTACAACACATGGTCATATGAACAATGAATGGAGGGGAACCTCATGTTTTACTGGTGAAGTACTTTGGACAAAATGTGTATTCAGAATGAAGCACAATGATTATTAACAGGTTAGTTATGGGTTTTGATACATTTCCACAGTCCGCAGGAAATATTACTCTGCATCAGACACACATATACACAACAGAACTGTAGCCCCCTTTGAATGGAGGAAGTCACCCTGTTTGGCTATTTTCCTGGAAGGGTTTTATTTTCAGGTATCATCTGAACATAGTTATTGATAAACATTTGTAATATGCTTTCCAGGACACAGCATTTCAGCAAAAGCTCTATTCTGCAAAGGTCCACTTTTATTCCGTAGCTTTACAGGGGAATTTTCAGCACCTTGTAGTTGTGGTTTCCTATAGGACATGAGGCCAAAATCCATCTGAATTCAATTACATGGGAGAAAAATACACTGTAGTTTCAGCAGTGTGTTGGTTATTATGACATTGCTACTACGAAAGGGAAGTGAGGAACTGAACAGACACCACTTATGGCCATGTCTCTACAAAGGAATATTGACCACGGTTCAATATGATGTCACTGACAGCAAATCGAAGGTCATTCCTGTCAACAGTTAAGTCATGTCAGAAGTTGGAACATTGAATATGAAATGCATCTCAAGTTCAAGAGAAATCTGTTCACCTTTCTGATCCGTTCAATGGTAGAATAAATATTAACAGTGCAGTGTGTATTTAATCAAGGTTGTATTATGTCCCACTGTTTGCAATATCATTTTGTGTCAATGTTATATTCATTCTGCTCTGTAGCACAAGTTACGTGCTAATCCTGTGATATTACATCATCCCAGGCAGACCATGCACCAAAATAAGGCAACCGGCAGCTTTCAGAGCACATCTTTTAGGTGCTTAAAACATAGATGGAAAAGAAAACGTTGTCATACTACATAATATTTAGAACAACACTGGTTTACTATAACAGGACTGTTCTTCGGTTTCTAGCATTTGTGGTACTTCTCCTCATCAACAACCAACATGCTGACACATTAAGCCCAAAGAAGTATTAAAGAAGCAGCCCTAAAACATAGAAAAACATATAAGAGCGATTCAATAAGAAATAAAAACTTCTCACTCAATATGTGTTCGTGTGTGTATTATAGTTGCATCATGGTACATATTACTAACTGGGTTATTTTTACCAACATAGGTTTTGCTAATTGTCCACTCGCCTCTCCCACACCTTCTAAATTTATGTCATGTTTAAGATTCAGTCCTATTTATGAGAAATCCACTCTGTGGTCACATCTCCACATAGAAGGACGTTGTCACAATTTGCGATTACTTGAAAATAGAATGAAATCTTTGCCAAGACAATAAAATACAAAAAGCCCCTCCAAAAGCATTTTTAAAAGCTCTGTTTAATCTAGGACCGCAACCTGCACAGTGAAGAAACTGAGGTCACGCCATGCTCCATATATAATCCATACATTTAAAACCAAAACCTAAACATAACCCAAATTTAACTCCCTCAAGTGCCTTAGGCTTTTTCCCCACCACAGAACTCACTCGGCATTCTCTTAGTATTATCCTCAGCTCCCAGTCTATGTTTTTGAGGCAGGCAGTGCACTGTGACCAATTTCAGCACGCTCCTCTATCCCCAGCAGCAAACGAAGAAATTCGGCATTTTACGGCAGAAACCAACTAAATGTGTGTTTCACGAGTTCCCCCTACTGTCTTTTTCTGGAAATACCACCGTGGTTAAAAGCGAGCTTTCGAGGAAGCACAGCTAGATCCTGCAATTCCTCTTTCGCTAGTCTTTTAAAGAAATGAGCTTTACAGAAAATGTGACCACTTTTAAAAGAAAACTTCAAATATTTTCAGTGCCTGGAACTATCCTGGGAGAGAAAGAATTCAAACTCGACCAGATCAACCCCTTGGTCCTGCCACCATGACATCAAGTACTAGTCCAAACTTAAAAATGAGTTTTCCAAATAGCCGCAGAGTCAAATGAATGAAACAGTGAACTGGAATAGAGAGGCTGGTTCCTTCCCAGGAGCTGCTACCAAACTGCCATGTAACTTTACAACTCCACACCCTTTTTGACTCTTTTTTATCTCTCCTGGAAACGTAAATGGAGTGCTATAGGCTGTGCCCGTCCTTTACTTGGTTGGCGTAGCGACCATACCCAGCCTTTCACATGCAAGCAACCGATGGTGTTCTCCTGCAACCATTTCCCAGGCCAGGTCTTTGTTCCTACATGATATAAACTAGAATAAACATCCTCAAAAAAAAAAAAAAGGAAAAAACACCTGGGAGGATGGGATACCTGCCCCCAAATGAAACCCACATTTGAAGGCAAGCTATCTTTGGCCAGCTACATTCTAAAATATCAGATGGCAGTAGGACTGCTAGTTACTGTTCAAGAGAAGTCAAATATGAACCTGAAATGTACAAACCACTGTTGGGTAGGTCCTGGACATGTCTATGCATTTGGTCTTTCCTGTGTCCTAGGACAGAGATCCACAAAGTGAAAGGTTCACTACTGCCATTTAAAAGGGAAGCTCACCCTCAAGTTTTACACATCAGCAATCTGATTCTCAATCTCTGTTACCTTCCTCTTCTCTGATAACGTTTTCCCTTAGCCTTTGCAAGTCACCTTGTGGGCTGATGTAACTCAACAATGTATTATTCTGACCTAATTTCTCATGTAACCTTAAAACTTCTTTTCCTGAGGGGAGAAGGAGTTTGTTCTGAGCAAACCAGCACAAGAATTAGGTCTGAAACTTTAAGGTGTAGATCTACTTGGGACAGAAAGCTTTACTGGCCAGTTTTCATAGATATACTAGTTTTGTGTCCATACTCCAAAAAATAGTCTTAGCATGTACGAATCAGATTTAAACCTCACTAAATTACAGTCCAACGCACAGATGATATCACAGTTTAAGAATAACTTTCTTCTATTCTTTCTGCTTAACGTTTTTTCCTCAGGCTTTAAATTTACGAGATGCCTTTAAGCCTACCAACAACCTCGGTTTTACTGAAGATGTCAAAATTCTGCAGAACAGAAATGTCTATTAACTGCTAGTGCAAGAAAGGCTTCTAAGGAATAGTATTTTCAGAGTAAAACAAGAGAAGATCTAGACAAGTATCATTTCTTTGTATCACAAAGTTACTTATGTGCGTATTACAGAAGCGATACCCAAGATTATGACTTTACACACGATATTCCCAAGTCCATACCAAGAAATTTAACAGTTTCATTCAAATCACCGTCAATACAATTCTCATTGCAGAACTTCATTTTTCTTAACAGCTAACGTAGTGCTTAGGTTATCCTGGAATCCAAGTCTGACCGAACAAGATCCTCAAGACCTCCAAAATACAGCATACAATTAGAGTCAGAATGCACCAGGCATTACTTGCAATATTTTTGGCAACATTGTGGGTTAACTGACATTTCTAAGGCACGTGCTCCGGGAGCCTCAACTTTTCTGACCTTGCTAATTCCAGCTTAAATTCCTTGGATCTGTTGCTGAATTTCAGTGCTGCTGGACTTGACTCCTGGCCCTGCTCTACAGTCTCAGGGCTTCCATTCAGCAGTGGGAGTTTTGCGTCTGGTTTTGAGAGCCAGAAGTTATCAGCATACCAGCTTGCCTACGCAATGGACAAAGGTCTCAACACCCACAACGTCTGGGCTGTAATGAAGAAATCAGAGAGCTCACAGTAGGCATTTCTAGTGATGTCACCAAAAAAGGCCATGAGTATTACACCACGCTAATGTCTCATTTACAGAGGGATATAATGCATCACAAGCAATTCCATACAAAGGAGGAACATACAAACCTAGTACATTAAGAGTCCACAAAATGGTAGCAGCACTCTGATGACCCCTTCATGTTGCACTTGACATATGCAGTAACAACGATTCCTTGAAATATTCGTTCAGAGAATGGTGACAACTCAAAATATGTCCTTTCCTGCTGTTTTGGCCCCGTGCAGAATTAAAATTTTGTTTGCAACCCCACAGTGTTAGCTTCACATTAAGTCTCAGTATAAAAAAGCTGCAACACGCAGCCCTTTGGACTTCTTAGTAGATTCCAGTTGAAGACTAGAAGCAGCTTTTGCAAACTAAAAGTTCACATACATAAGTCACAAGCCAGAAACTGTTCTCAGCTGTAACAGTATATGGAAAAGCAACCTTCACAGTTTGAGAACATGTACAGTGTTGTCCACTAAGAGAAGCACAACTCAAAACACGACTACTTAAACCCAACTCTAAGTCTCTTATTAAATACATTCCCGTGATGTACAGGCCTTCTGCCATGTTTTTGGGGCTGAACTGCAGTATAGAAAGGGTGTTTGACCTTGCATCCTGAGCTATTTCTGCACCCTCCTAATAACCTGCAGATGCATCATTGCAGTGGAGCCCAATCTGAACCCAGCAATGACACCAATACTAAGCAAATAGTTGGCATCCAGTAACTTGCATATTTTTACGTCTCTTAACGTAACTTTCAAAACATATCAAGATCTCCATTCCGATCTCACTCAGATTTAGACAATATTCCAAACATGACATAATTTGGACATAATTTTTATTTGCTTCTTGCGTTTTAGTGGAGACTAAGAACTGGTACTCACTGGGACCCAGCAATGCCAAAAATATGTGTGTACGTGAAGCTAAATAATACTAAGAGAGGTGGGACAATTAAAAGGACAAGTTTTCCCTTAGTTATCTTTCAGGTGATTCCTCCCTCCATTTCCCCACAAATCCAAGCTTTTCCAGAGCTTCAGCAATCAACAACCATCCTTCCATAAAGCTGAAGTTGCAGGAGCATGCATTGAGAGTTTTCAGCCAACGCATAGCTGCCCTGCCTTGTAAGGGATTTGGAAGTTGTGAAGACATCTAAAAGTTTGGCAACTGGAAACAGAATGATCTATTCTTTAATAAACATATTCTCCAGCGCTGAAGGTGTGTGTAATATACTTCCACAAGTGAACAGCACGCCACTTACCTAAGCAACGAACAGCATAAAACTGAATGCTTTGCAAACAAATTTCTACACCCCCCCACCCCCTTAACCTCACACTTCCAGCCAGCCACCGGCTGAAGCTGTTACCTTACACAAATAACATGGCAGTCCTCAGGGTGAGCTGTCTGACCGTGGAAATACAATTCACCTGCACAGAGCCAGAAGCTTCTGCAGATGATGTGAATTTTACACATTAACTCACCTTCCAGCAGGCTGGAGCAGCCTCAAAAATCAGCCAGGACAGCGAGTTACATGGGTCACTCTGGAGACTCCTGTCCAGCCAGGCAGGAGCTTTAAGACTGCAATGCCAGTTATTTCAACAATTTACTGTTTTAGCTGGGCAGGTGCTCTGGAGGAACAAAAGGGGTATATTGGCATTAGCTCTCTAACAAGCGAGAAAGCGTCGCCTAGACCTAACCGCGCCTCTCTGTAGTAAGGCTGCGACACGAGGCCTCCTAAGCCTCCCTCAGCAGTGCCTCAGGCGCCGGGCTTTCCCCTCACTCTGCGCGGCCGCCTTCCCCCGTTGCCGCTGCCTGCTGCCCACGGGCCGAGGAGCCTCGCACGGACGCCTCGGAGCCCTGCCACCCGCCGCCGCGCGCGCTCCCTCAGCGCGGCACGCGGCGCCCTCGGGAGGCCCAACGGTCGCCCGCCGTTGCCTGGCAACCGGCCCGCCTCGCGCCCAACGGCCCGTCTCTCCCCGCTCCTCAACTTTCCGCCCCAAAGCTGCGGTGATGACGTCATCCGTCGCTGCGCTCGGACTGCGGCTGAGGTGGGAGACGGAGCCCAGCCCGGCTCCAGCGGCAGCTTGCGACATCCGAGGACTTTGGGCTCTGCAAAGGACGTGGTAAGGGTGGCAAAGAGTTTTCCCGCCCAAACGTTTTCTGTGCGGGGCCTGTTTTGCGTTTTTTGTTTGTTTGTTTTTTCCTCTGGGTTCCCCACTTTGGGACTGAACTGTGGTAAAAAGGCATCAGAGAATCGTGGCTTTCTTTTAAGGCTAAAGCGATGGTAAAGCTGTCAGGCAGCCAGCAGTAAGACTCACCAGTTTGTGAGGAAAATTCGCAAAGAAAAGGGCATTTTCACTCGCCAGATGTGTCAGCTCTACTACTGAACCGCCCCCAAAAACATGTCCTTCAGTGGAGGAAAAAAAAAGGAAAGAAACTGCCATTACCCACTAAGTTACTCAATAGCCTTTTGCCAGCCACTTCCAGGGCAAGGAGAGGTGAGGTTAAGCAAAAGGGAGGAAAAGAGGCAGAAAGACATTATTATTAGTTTTTACTATATTCCTCTTGAAGGCAGGTTTTACAGACTCTGAGAAACCAGCCTTTTGTGATCCCCCACAGGCTGCACCTCTTAATGCAAACCAGCTTCACCTGCTCTGGCACCAGAAACACATTAAATCCCTGCAGGTGGGGTGGGGAGGTTTCCTGAAGACTCCACTCATTTTCCCCAAATTCTCTTTCCTATTTTCCAGTACCCACCTTCACATCCCATGCAAGTGGTTACCTTTTTGTTTTGTGCTAGTGATTACAGACCTAAGTGACAAGACTGCACAATGTTTCCCCCCATACACTTCTTTAATTTTCCCTCTTTGTAACAGATATGTTGTAGTTCCCCCGACACATAACATGGAAATAAAGTATCACTCACGCCAATTCAACAGCATTTGGGGCACTCAGATACAGGATATTCTGCAAAATCTTAGACCTGGTTTCAGCAAATCTGGCATACAATACACTCTTTCTTGGACAAACTAAGTGTATTCAATAACACTCCTGCAAGATATCCAGCCCTTGATAAACACTTTCTTCCCCTGCCACTGAAATAATTGTGCTTTATAAATGATCGATTCCATCTAAGAGTTTGCAGATGTACGTCCTTTCCAATTTAAATAACTTTCCAAGGGAACTGATGGAGTGACTGTCTTCTGAAAGAAAAATCAATTCTGGCTTGATTATGTTAGTTACTTCAAAGTATATTTTCAATGCTAATTTACTCTTTGTGTTCTACCTGTTACTCCATTTATAATGGTGTAAAGTATGAAAGAGTCCCTTTACTATAGGTTTAGCTGCAGTTTTTAAATAATCAGATCATTAATTATATAAAATTAGCACCAAAAATGTGAAGAGCCAGAGAAGTCATCTATGAAACACAGTTTGGCCATTTAAAATCCTTGATGATTCCCTATAAAATTACTTGAAATTATACCTCATCCATCTCTTGCAAAGAAAAGCAACATGCTGCCAACCTCCACACCTTGTGATAAAAGATGAACTCAAGAGAGTTATCCTAAAAGCATTTATGAAAAAAAGTTCAGACACCAGATGTGCAAGAACACAAAGTCAGACCCATGGTTTCATGAAGGGTGTGTTACTGCTAGATGAACAGGCATAAAGGAGCATTAGCCCAGGATTAAGTGATGTTATTGTATTTTACAGCTGTGAATTTAAATATAACTGTAGGAGGGGGGAAACTACCTCCCTGGGAACCTGTAACCACCCCCGCAACGAGCCTAAAACATTGCACTTGATCATGGGCTGATCACATTCACAGCACTGATAAGGAGCTGCAGTAATCAACAAGTTGTTGTCACTTTTTTTTTTTTTTTAAATCAAGACTTCTTCTCACTTCTGTGAAGGTTCTGTGAAAAGGACACCTCTGTAGGAACAAGTAAGCCTGACATTATTTTCCCAGCGAGACAAACAATATGCACAGTGAATGCAGTCATGCAAGGATGTGCTGCACACCACGCACTTTGAGGTTGGACTTTTGTATATAATTCACAGCCCAGATGTGCACGATTCTGCAGCTTACAGTGAGGCAGGCTCTCCTGAGCAAACCTCAGCAGTTTTCTACAAAGCCCTGCTGACAAGTCAGATGCTGGTATTTATTTCCAGGGTAATCTGACCTGTGGGTTAGGGAGACTGACTGAAAGCCTCCCCTCATCTGTCCTGGGATTCCTGTGCACTTTTTTTTTTCCTCTGCTCCTCATCCACAATGAAGCTACAAAAGGAGATATTTTCTCCTTTATGCTTTGCTTACTTAGGATCCTCTTGTTTGGTGTCCAGACCTCTTTTTTCCATACATATGCTGGCCTGAAAACAGCACCAAACAATTTAGCATCAGCATTTCTAACTCTGTATCCTTTTCTATATACTTTTTACCACAAATGCTCGCATTAATTGGTATAATTGCACCACACTGCAAACCAAGGCTCCATATTTGATAGAAAATGTTTGTTCCAGTGCTACCGACCCTCACGATTTTGTTGGGACCAGGGTTAATGAGGCAGTAACGATGGTGTTAGATTTTCACTGTTCATTAAAAACAAAAATTAAACATTGCCCTTGTGAGCAGAGAGGGGAAAAAAAAATACAGCCGAGTATCGCTGCAACCTTGAAGCATCCTAAACAGGCTATTAACAGCCTGTGATCTAAAATTACTGGGGTTTGCAGTGCTTTTGTCTGTGTCTACATGAACACCTAAAGGAGCTTTAGAGGAAATCTGCCCAGCTCACCTCTGAGATTTGAAGGGCAGAACAGACTGTGGCTCACCAAGGCGGCTGCTGCAGGACATCACTCGCCAACACCCAAATCTGACTTGTGTTTGAACTGTACTGTTCACTCTCTTAAACAGTCCAGTCTTGATTTAAATACCACATGTACTTTTTCCTGCGACTTTAATTAAGCGCTGCAAATGATTTTGCAGCCCCACTGCTGAAAGTTAATTTTAGTGATTAAATTTGTGACCCCGTCAGAATAGATTTCATATTTGCTTCACAATAATTTTCACAGGATGCCCTTGATTGGTGTTAATTATGTTCCCTTAAATCTTTCACTGATTGCATCTGGCCACATCTTTCCAGCATACAGCCTCACACTCATTGTCAAAACACCAGCCTACACTTACATATATTGGCCTGTTCACCTTTTTAAGTAGTAACTTTTCTCTACTCCTTCAGAACTTCTCCAGCATGATAGAATTTAACAGAAATCCGTTCTAGTGATTTAAGGGTTTCTTTTAAATTTGCAGGCAACTTTATAAACCTAGGAGATAGATAGAATTTAAATCTGTCACTTCAATTTCTCCTAATAATAATCAACATCTTACTCCCAGAAACCTATTTATTGATCAGACTTTCAATGTAAAAATTGAATGAACAAATTTAATATATAAAAACACTACTTAAACAGGGAAAACAAAATTCCTGGTCAGACTAGCCAATAACAGCAGCATAGCCAGGAGGCAAGAACAGGTCAAATTATATGGTAAACATTTACATTGTGTACATAATTTGGTTTGTATAGCTGCCAGAACTATATATAACCTTTTGAATTCCCACATTAAGTGTAAGAAATGCCCTTAAGAAAGAAAACGCTATGTAATTTATTTGCAGCAGAGTGTCTATTTGGAAGATTTGAGGCTGGTCTGCAGTTCCTTTAAATAAATGCAAGAAGTTACACTAAATAAACATTGAAACATTGTCAAGATCTTGAAAAAAATAGGAAGACTTAGAGAATAAAGCCTACTTACCTTTTCTGAGACTCTATATTTCCAAAACAAATGTCTAATTTCAAATGAGCTTTAAAAACAAACCGTTTAAATTTGGGCAAATAGGCCATGTAAGATAAGATGTCAGGTTTGGTTTTTTTTTTTTTTTTTTTTGCTGTGTTGGAAGGACTAGGAAGCTCACAGTTTAAGTCAGGATATTCATTTCAGTAAGGGAAAGTCAATTACTTTTTTTGAGGAAAACATAAAAAGTGTATTTTAAAAAACATGGCAGTGTGAGGCCTCCTCACATGTACTCACCTTTGCAAAAAACAAGTCTGCTCAGCAGCAGGGCACCTCTGAGCCAGGTCCTCATGGGGCAGACAGCACAGCTGCATGCAATAAAGCCAGGCAAGCACACACACTTGCCCTTAATGAGGAGAGAAACCCCTGAGCTTGGCACCTGGGTCTTGTAAATGCCAAGCTTTTCTAGCTCTTCTTGTGAAAGGTCATTGCTACCTTACACAACTGCTAGGGAAGAAAATGTATGGTATTTGGATGGCAGTCAGGGCGATTAATGAAGAGACGGACGTGTATTCTGCAGTTCGTACCTACAGCAAACCTTGAAATTGTACTGAGGTTACGCACGATAAACTGCTTGGTTTATAAAAGCTGGGTCCCTGTAGCACACCAGAAGAAAGAAGAGAACAGCAGGTGCCGGTGTGTGTCAGGACCCACTTGCCATGCAAGTACTACAAGCTGCTTTGGTCTTACACAGAGGGCTTTTAGCCTTTTAAACCAAGGCCACCTGCAGAAAGGAACATTTCCCAGCTGCTCTTGGTGGCACTGACTCTGCTATCCCTTTTTTCACTACCAGCTTAAGTCATGTGTTACAGCAGGAGTGGCCATGAGGGGCTTTCCCAGTAAGCAGCTGCTGATAGCTCCAGCTGTAAGTGTGTGAAAGCTGATTTGCTACGAGGGAAGGGAGCCAGAAGATACACAGTGCTGGAAAAGCCAAAGGATCACCACAGGGAGTGTGAACTCAGAAATGTCTCCAGGATAAAGCCTGAGAGAGGCACGCAAGCCTTCTGCACTGTCTGAACTGGGGAAGTGGTGTGTGGAAAATGTTTTCTAAAACCAAACTGTGGTGTAATATAAAGATATGTGTGTGTGCATATATGTAAACATATATATACATACAAACACATATATAGACACACGTGTATGTACAAAATCATAAGGGCAGATTATTTTTGATTCTTTTTCCACCGAAAGCGGTACATTGCAAACTATGCACCATTTCCAAGCAAATCTCACTTTTCTGACATTGCTGACCTTAAAGACTCAACTATGCAAGTGATCTGTAGATTCGTAAGATAAAAGCCTCTTTTTCCTTTCTTTTTTTCTAAAATATTCATTTTTGAATTTGCAGTTGCATTGTTTGATTAGGAAAGAAAATGAAGAATGAAGGACAGAAAGCATACATCCAAGACAAGGCTTGAAGGAGAGTTATATCGTTTTAGCACATCGTTTCCATTATATTGTACTTTCACTCTTCCACTGCAGTATTAGACATCGGAGTTCAGTTTTTAAGGTATGGCTTTCCTTCATTTCTCTGCTGTCAATAACGTTCAAAATGGAAGCAGTCCTGGACATTATAGCTGTGACGTCCTCAAACATACATCTCATCTACACACGTTGGCAAGTTCTTTTATGTAAATCACTGTGGCCTTATTGTTTTAACTCTGATTTCCCGAGCCAATATAATATTCCCTTTTAAATAAGAGATGGTGAAATCTCTCAGATAACACTCAGTTCCCTTGCAGAACCTGATGCTGAGTTACTTTTCCTTCTCCATGGACATTATTGCCATCTACTGTGATGAAGTTGTGACTACACTATTTTAGGTACAGAAGAAAGGGTAGGAAGATGGTTGTTACACTATGAGTCAGTGATGATGTTGACAGCATAGAATGAAAATACAATAGAAAAACACAGGAGTCAAAATTACAGTAAAGCTAAACTGAGCTGTATAGCAGGAGTTATCAGAGAACCGTTTCACAAGCCAGGTAGTAAGAATGACTGGGTTGGCAATCCTGTATAGAAGACAGCTTTTAATGATGCGATTGAGTTACCATACTTCTCACCTGCTATGTTCAGCTTCTCATTCAAAATGTTAAGTTCACTCCTTTAAGACTGTGTTCTTCCTTTTTTTTTTTTCCCCTTCATTTTATGCTACCTGGCTAAAAAATGTAAAAACACAAAACCTCCTAAAAAAGAAAGAGTTAAGCATTTGCAAAAATGCGTTGGTTTCCTTTTAAAAAAAAAAAAAGGTAAAAGGATAATGTACGGTCTGTAAAGGTAATCAGGTCTATAGGAAATAATACAAATATGATGCAACAGAACTTCAGTATAAAATATAGACATTATGGTACAATAACAAATGATTGTTTGCATGGAAAGCTGGATTATGGAGCATCCCATCTCAAGACTGTCATAGTGTCTACAACAGTACTCGGGGAAAGGGAAGGGGAAAATAGCTTGAAATCCAGATGTGTTCATCCCATTCCTCAACTTTTGGCCAGGTTTCAGTGCATGAGAGAAAAGTAGCTTGATTTCCTGTGTGTTGGTACATAATTACTAGAAGAAAATGGTTGTCATAATGACTCCACTACAATGCATGTGAGCAGCTGTGACTGATCAGATAACATCAGTTCTGAAGCTGAAACCTTGGCCTTGCTGCCTTCTGCTGCTTTTAACATCACGCTTTTCATTGCCTACTACAATCTGGCTTGTCCTCTGAAATGATTTTAAGTGGCGGCATACATTTTGGGGTTCATACTTTGAATAAAACTTTCCTTTGCTGCACAAACTTTGCTATGTCTCTTAAACATTAGTTAGGTATAGGAAGAATTGTCAGGGAAGTATATATTGAGTCAATCTGGGACTATGAATACCGTTGGGGAAGGATTTTATTTGTTGGTAATAGTTATTTTTAGCTTTTATTCACATCTTGGCCTTTTTATTTGCTGAAAGCTTGTGTGCTGGCGTACAAGCCTGGTGAGTTACAGCATCCGTACGGATGAGTGTAAGCTGTGTAGCTGTGAAGTGCCTTTTTCAGGAGCTGTATCCCTCTGTCACCTACCAAAGAGTGATCTTGTGCTGATACCTAGGACTTTATTTGCACAACTGCAGAATACCCCAAAAACTTGCTGCCTGGACAGTGCTTGGGTGCAGGATGGAGGGAGCCAGCTCCTGGAACCCTCTGACCTTCCTGTAAAGGCTGCGCACGGCCCTGGGCCAGCACAATTGCTGATGATGACGTCTGCTTGTAGCACTGGCTCAGTCTTTATAGAGTGACCACGGTGAGTTGTTACTTTGCTGGGCTCCCAAAACTCAGCTGACACTGCAAGCCACAAAACAGGAAGAGTTATTTTTCTAAGGTCTGAGTCTCAGGCCTAAACACAGGAAGGGGAAAAAACTTTTATCCCTCCTGGGACTCTCTCCCTGTTGCATTACTAAGGCTTGCTAGAAAAAAATGCAACTTTTGCATGACCTAAATAAAGATAAATAAATAAAGGACTTAAAAGGATTGAACCTAAAGAAAAGCTCAAAATTTTGTTCATTTACAAAACAAGTGTTATTAAATAATTGTCCCCACACCTCACATGCGTGAGCTGGAGCCTAGGGAACAACCTGTTGACGTTGGCAGGTTTTGTAGCTGCCAGAAAAACATACCTTTTTTGAGCTGTCCTATATTGAGCAGCTTCCCTAGAGATATATTTTTATTCAAATAGCATAAGCAAAGGGAACATACTTCAGAAATCAGGTCACGTTACAATGTGACCCAAAGGAAGGTGGTAGCTCAGGGGAATGTGTTGGAGAAACAGGCAGCAGCTGGGAGTTTTAAGAGCCCAACTCATCCAGCATACAAGGCAGACTGCTTTTCTGACAGCCTGCAAAGTGTGGATATGCTATGTTGAAGGCAACCAAGGGACCATAGCATTGGTAGATCTAAATCTTCTCTACCATAACGGAAGTGTTATGACAGTTTTGATGTGCAAACTCGAAAAGGGAAGTCATAGGCATATCATTAGGAACAACATGCAACATACCCCTTTTGTTTTAGCATATCGTTTAGCACATAGCTTTCTTCCATTACTGTGTTCAAAGTCTTACTACTCCTGGCAAATGAGAAATAACTCATTTGTAAATATTACAGAAATTGGGATTTTCTACAGAAACAAGCAGCCAAAACTGCCGTGTACATACATGTCAATTTTTGCAAAGCTATGTATAGAATGAGTTTTACACTCAGATCTCCCAGTAGACTAGAACGGAGACTCAAGAGTTAAGTAAGTGCAAGCCACTAAAACACATATAAGTGTACAGCTGCAGATTTTGTAAAGCTTATGTGGATGCCTCTGTCAGTCCCAAGTGGATTGCTTTGACATATCGTTTCTATACTTGTTTGCATCATTTTTTATATGCTGACTTTGCGAAAGAAAAAAGTTGCTTTATTTATTTGTAGACCATTGTTATGTTTAAAAAAGTGACCCTTTAGCTTTCTAGTAAAAAATGAGAAACTTGTTAAACTTAAGACAGGGAAGAGGAAGTGAGAGGAACAGCCGCAGAGCAATGCAAAAACAAGAGTAGGATGCTGCTTGTTTTTAATAAACCCACTCAATTTGACCATCTGACCACTCCTTTTATGGACAAAAATGAGGTTTTTCCCAGGACTGCTTTTGTGACTGTGCAAAAATAGTCTTTGTTTTTGTCTTGTAAGTCACTTAGAAACACCTATTCCAGAATGCAAATCTTTACTGATAAAAGCCTCCCTCAAAACAAGCGTTGCAACTACTGCCACGTTTTTAGTTTTTCTCTGACAATAATTATGTTAATGTTCACATGATCATTAAAAAATACATTTTTCTAAATATAAATCCAACAACGGAAGCCCTAGAGGTTGCCTAAGCTGGTTATTGCGTGGATCTAGTGCTCTCCTATTTGTTTTTAGGAGGCATTCAAGCTCTTGCCTGCTTTACTGCTGTCCTGTGGTGACATCTTCTGGGCTCTACTCAGACTGCACAAAAAAGCTGCAACACTGGTGGAGGGCAGCCTGGAAACCCTCCAAATTCTGGGTATCAAGAGCCTTCTGAACTGGACGACAGACTTCTGTTTTACCTCAAGGTTTATTCTCCTTAGAGATTTCTTGGCTAGCCAAAAACTCTGCCCAACAAACAAACAAAGCAGCTCTTACCTTGTTCCCAAGACCTTGCTCTCCTTACAGTTTTTATTTTGCACCACTATTAACCTGTAGCAAAGGAGGGCTCAGGAGTAGGGTCTGGAGTGTAAGTCATGTCTTGGCTTCCTGATGTGACACATCTTGAACATTGCTGCACTGTCCAAAAGCTACTTCAATTTCCAAACCTGGCTATATCCCCAGGTAAAGCTTTTTTTTTTTATTTTATTTTTTTAATATGATAGAACAGTCATACCCTGAATATGTATTTTTATTGTGGAGCTGTAGAAGGGAATCTAAGACAGTTACCCTGAGCTTTGGTCTGCACGGCTCTTTCAGGAAGTATGGAGATCTTCTGCTCCCAGCCTCTTCACAGCATACCTGGGAGGAGGTCTGGCCAAGAGCTCAGTTGCCCCTGTCTCACCTGGCATGTTGGTTTGATCCAAGGGTTTGCTTGGTCCTCACATGGATATACTCAGTGCTACAGCTGAGTATTGAACAACTGCCCATCAGAAACAGTGGTCAGATTTGCCACAGGACACATTAGCACTCAACCTGGGAGGGCCTCTAGACACCAATTCTGGCAGACGACCTCAAGATAGCCCCTGGGTCCCCCCAACACCCCTCTGAATACCCAAGTAACTATAGAAAAATTGCACTTCTCCTCCCTTGCCTTCACAGTGGCAGGAGTCTGGGACCTTCCATTTGTCACATATGCCCTGAAACATTCACCAAATAGAGTCCTGAGCTGCCTTTGGGCTCAACCTCCAGGCACGTGGCCCAAAATGAAGCTTTCTCCCATGCAAAGTGTTAGCCAGGAAACAGCTTACTGAGGTTAACTGCTTCCAGGGTCAAGCAGTTGCAGAGTAGAAGGTTTTGCAATACAATTCTAGAGTTAGTCTGCACATTTAAACCATCTTAGTTTACCTGTATCCTTTGAGAGCAGGTCATCTTGAGACGAGCTGATCAGTAACTTCACCCAGCCCTCATCTGCTGTAGCCTCATGGATAATGAACTGGAACAATGCAAACACGCAGGCGAAGAGTCCAGTGTATTTATCAAGTGAATACACAACTCTGTCAGCACCTTCTTATTCAATTAAATAAGCCTGTAACAGAGGAAATAGACTTGACAGTACATAGAAAAGTCAATAATAATTTAAAAAGTGATGCTAACTGCTGCTGGCTTCAGTACAAGTCTCGTCACACAGAAATGATGCCATGTGACCAAGTGCCAAATTACCTGTTTCCTGGAGCATTAGCACAGACAGGATGGTATTTGGCCTGTCACAGGGCACTAATTTTCTCTCTTTTCCCCCATATCAAGCCCAAATAGCATGGGCTAGGACGAATGCAGCTGGTCATCTTGAGACTAAATTGTGTGTCCTGAGACAGAGAAAAGCAGCGACTGAGCCGCTGCTCTGCACTGACCTGCAGTAAATATAGAGTGGTGGAAACAGGTGAAAAAGGTCCTATCTTTTTGGTATTTCAGATCTGGCAATCCATCAAGCGCAAAAGAAAAACAAAGTCACTGCTTCAGTACAGGCATACTTTAAGATTTTTCACAGACAACTGTCTGGTGCCTCATCTGTCTCCCTTCTTTCTGCTTCTAATGCCTTCCAATGATTTTGCATCCAGGAAGATGCAAAATTTTCTGCATGCTGCAGATAAATGACCAAAGTCTTTAGTTGGCATCTGAGTGCACCCCAACAAATACTTTGGTTTTTTTTTTTCAAATGGGAGGTTGACAAGATGGAGAAAGCAGGAAATTTTAGTTGGGTAGTTCTCATAGTACCTGAATCAGGGAGATGTAGGAAAACGTTACCAGAGCACTGCATGCCCAACCTAAGCCAGCCCACAGAAAGACTTTTACCCATAAAGGGGAAAACATTACTTCCCTGTTTTAGCTGGTCCAGGCAAGTCATGTCTGATGCCTCCCCTGTTCCCACAAGGGGAATAGGCTGGGCATCCGTACACCCTGTAGCCACCCTGGATCACCCAGTCCACTAGAGATATCCAAACTGTGGCTTTCTCCTAATCACCAGACCGCATCAGACAGGGAGCCCTCCCAACTCTGTCCCATGCTGTAACTTGTCCGTGGTCTCAGGTGAAGGGAATGACCAGGGACACTTACAAGGGTAAGGGTGAGAGGGAAGACTGACAAGTGACTGTGTGTTCAGTGAGTTGGTAGGGAAACTGTTAATGGCCCTGAAATACTTCCAGAGGGTCTGTGTGGCCAACCCTTGGTGTGAGGTGCTTTACTACCCTTGGTTTAATGGAAGGGACACCCCTTTTAAAAACTATTCTGCTTAAAAGTGCAGCATTCTTGGAGAGTTTTGGCCTTATTTTTTGCTTTCTCCCTCATATTGCAGGAAACAGCTATGGGGTCAAACAGGCTTTACTCAGAAATGCTGCTGCGTCATAAATGCAGAGTATTGAGCCCCTAAGCTGGTTCTTCCTCCGCTGTGCACAGATAACAAATGGACATGGAAGCAGCAGCTGCTGCAATTGGATTAAAAAAAAAAAAAAGTATAGTGTGAGCCCTCAATGGAGAGGGGAGTATTTCTCATCAGCATGTAAGACAGCCTAAACACTAATTCAGCCTCAAAAACTAGACTTCCTATTCTTCACTGTCTGGAGCCGAATGTTGTCACACTTGTGCTGGGGATGGAGTGACCTGGCAGGGTCAGAACCACATATACTGCAAACAAATCACTGTTTGCTCAAGAAAGCCCACTACTTTGCGAGGGAGATGGAGCAGCCCACAAAGCACAACTGCCCTGAACAGCTCATTAGTGGATGAAGCTAATAACACACCCACAGTGGAGGAGTAAAGCAGAAAACACATTATAAGATGGACAACACACAAATGATTATTCGGAGCTCCATGAGCCATCCCACGCAGTGCACTGTACTTTTGTACACTTCAGTAAAAACGAATTTGAATACATTAGAAAGAATAAGGAAATTGTCAGTGGTCAGGTGAAGAGATGCTGTGTTTTTTCCCAGAAGACCAAGGCGCAAGTTCAGTGTTGACAGCCACAGTGAATGGCTCTGGTCTTTACCAGCACAGCTCTGGCTTTCCAGAAGCACAGACCCACTAACTCGTTTCCTCTCCCCTGCTTCAACTTTTCACACTTGAGGAAAATCTGCAAAACGCCTTTTTCACAGCTTTCTCACCCTCCACACTCACTCTTCTCCAGTACTACATTTTGCAGAAGCTGTGATGAAGCTCCCAGTTCACAAGCTGTGAATTTAGAGCAGCAATAAGTGGAAGAAAATCAATCTTAATGTTTTTAATTGCTGGTGTTCTCATACAATTGCAAAACTCTGCCAGAGAGAGTCAGCACGCTGTGATTTGTGCTTCTGATCTAATGGAGAGCTATACATTTAACTTACAGAGCAGAGGGGAAAAATTAGACCAGATGAAATCATAGATATTCTTGCATGTTGCTTTTATGGCATATGCCACAAGGGGGACTCTTCTACAGTTTTATAGGGCAAAAATAATTTCAAAGAGAAGGGTGGGGGGAAAGGATGAATAAATCAGTTCTGCAGCTGAATATGCAGAGACCATTTTAGGCTTTAAGTTTTTAAGCCCACAGGAGCTGTTAATCTTCAAAATTCACTGATAGGTATCAGTTTATGTTCATGTCCAGCTGCTTTTCTGGCTCCTTTCAGTCTCTGATTTTATATTGCATGTTTAAAATTCCAAATATCCTATTAATTTTTCTTAATGGAGGGGGACATAAGAGAATTTACTGAGCCACTAGATAGAAAGCACAAAAACAAACAAAACACACACACACAAACCCCACTACTCTAGCACCCATAGAAACTTTTGTTTATATTCCAGGGCTGGGACAACCCGCTGGGCTGCAGAGGCTGTACACTGGCATGCCCACAGCAGTGCACCTGGCGCAGGAGAAGAAAGACGGTGGCACAGGTGGAAGGTGTGGAGAAATTGTGAGACAGGTATGGGTGTGGGCTGCAGGCTGGGGTTTGGGCGGTAAAGCAGGAGAAGGGGAAATACGTGATAGAAGAGTGCCAGGAGGGAGGGAGGAGGTGTGTGGCCCTATGCTGATCAACTTGAACCTTAGAGCAACGCATTATGAACTACCAGAACAACAATAAGACAACTTAAGGTTGCTGCTAACATGCACGTTTCAGCATGATTTGCTGTACTGCTTACTAGTGCTCAGCTACAGTGAAAGCTCAATATCGCACAGCAGCATACATCACTTTCTACCTTAGATATAGCAACATTGTAAGACTTACCAGTGTTTAGAATTCATTCCAGATGATATACCAAAAAAATCAAACTTTCAAAACACAAGCTCTGTTCCTTTTAACTTTTATAAAATGAGTATAAGAGGGACTATTTATCACCCTGAATTGTCTGTACAGTGCCTTTCTTAGCTAGGATGCAAAAGAAACCTTGAGTATCTATTTAGCTGAAACTCTGTTACTGTGAAACTATGTTTAGTGGGAGGCTGTGGGTTTATCGTGAAAGTCACATAAGATAGCACCAAAAATGAAACTAAGAATTAACTGACTATTCAAATAAAGTTGTAGGTGACCTTGCATAGGTGACCTTGCAATTACTTTGAAAGCTTCCCCAAATAAAAGACATTAACATTCTAATTAGAACTTCGTTTTAGTGGAGAAAAAGCTATATTACACAGCTGCCATAATTCTCGTTATGAGTGAAATAATTGTCCTCACTCAACGTATTGAATTCCTATTGTATCTTCAAAACATTAACTAAAACCAAGAGTCAGAGGTTTCTAAGCCTATGCTGGAGGCCAGCGCTTGAAACGTTCTACTAGTCAAAGTGCAACAGTGAACAGGACGAGCACATTCATATCTCATGGCAGATGTGTGTATCATCAGACAATGACTGGCTCTTTAATGTTTTTTGAGATCTCAGCTGTGTATGACAGTTGGAAAAGAAAGTAACCCGCACCATAAGCAAAGGAATTATTTAAGTATTTGGATTTCTCTCATGTGTCCCTCTGCCACCCACACCACAGTCACACCGGGTGTCCCAAGGCCACCAGGACTGCCCTAGCCATCATGAAGGAGCTGGGCACGTTTTGCCTAGCCATCTGCTTGCAGCCAACTGAATGGGTAATGGCCGAAATCTTGCCTTCCTCTGGGGGCACAGATGCATTAATTTGCCTCTCACTTTCTTCTATCCAGCTGTCAATTTTCTGGAAGCCTGTGGAAACTTAATTCATTTGGAGACTCCTAACCCTCCTTCAAATTTGTATGGAATCAGTCATTTGGTTCAGAAATTATTCAGAGCAGGAGTGACAGGTGAGTCAACACTGCAATCACTTGTGTTGTTTCCCAAGGAAATCAGACTGAAAATGAGAGTAACAACAACATTAGAAAAACGGAGGTCCTCAAATCTTTTGAGAGCTAATTAGTACCTCATAACAGTTGGACTAATTTTGACCAGGCACCTGGGAAGCACCAGGTGATATATGCACATTTGTGTGGTGATACTGCAGTGCTGGGGGTGAGCGCTTCCCACAAGATATGTGCGTGACTACAGCTAGTGGGGTTCTTAGCCAAATGTAAACAGCAAAAGAGCACAGTGAAATCTGTAAATAAATGATCATTCGGAACAGAATTTGAATTCCTGAAAGCAGGGGCAATACAATAGCAGTGAGCTAAAATACTGGCCAGACATCACATGTCTGTGTCATGTCACAAAACCAGAGCTTTTTAATGCAGCCTGGCAAGTTTAAGGACAATGGAGGACTGATGTATAATACAGCGTAGGAAGAAGGCACCATAGAAAGACACCTTGGAAGTGATGAAGCAGAAAGTCGGTAGGAATGGTATTTCTTAAAACCAAAGTCTGAAGGTTTTCATGGAAGTAAATATGATGTGGTTTGTGCACTGAAGGAGAAGCAACAATAGCAACCATGATACAAGACTGTTTTCTTCAGTCTGCCTTTATAATTTAAAATGAATGAGAAGTGCTTCTGGAAAATCTTTTTGCTGTTTCTGGAGTTTTTCAGATCAAAACTAACTTTTTTCTCCGGATTCAGCTAAAAAGATTCTGGAAACATTATTAAGCAAGACTGTAAAACATTAACATCCTTCTTTCCTTTACCTTTCACAAAAGATAAATCAAGTCTGCAACATTTATTATAATGTAGAGTGGGACACAGAAGGAATCCATTCCCTCTGGTTTTCAAATCAATAAATTCATGGGCTAGAAATAGCAATGTTAACACAATAGTCTTTGTAAAAGTAGGGCTATCGTCAGAATAGCTTGCTGAATTTTTAGCAACGTTGCATTTAAAAAGGAAAAAAAAATCAAGCTATATTATAGTGTACATATTTCTATGAAAAATCCATTACCCCACTTAAGCAAAGTTATTTGTAGAAGCATGAGACTCTTGCTTCTAACCTCCATGCCTTTTGTTGTCTCAGTTTTTTCCCCCCTTGGTTTAAGGAGTTCATTTTCCTCTTTAATTCAGTCACACAGTATTCAACTGTAAATAAGATTTCCCCAACACTATCTGCCTGACCAGACCTTTATGTTTTTAATATAAATATAACCTTTCCTAGAAAGATAGGGATTACAGACCGCCTAAGCTCTTGCGTAATTGCTAAGCTGATAGAAATGCCTCGTTTGTATTGCACTGTCCAAATACAAATAAACTCTACTAGCAGCAGCAAAGCACAGAATACCTATCCGCCAAATGCTCTTTCACTGCATATTATGGAATATATTTCAGAAAAAGCAAACAAAACCAAATAAACTAGTGATTTGGGGTACAATAATGCCACAGTGATGCTAAGTTACCCCAGAGAAATGTCACAGAACTGAATGAGTGGACAAAAAAGGGAGTTAGGTGACTTTCTAAATGCAAGGAAATGGATCTAGGAAAAAATAATCCAAAGCCTACTGGGAAGATGCCAAACTCTGAACATCCAGGTGCAACTACAGGAAGAGCTCCTGGAGCCATCACTGACAGTTCTCAGACATCAGAGCATTCCCCAGCATGTAGCAGTAACCAGAAACAGGGAAAATAATTGGGCGTCATCAGGCAAGAGACTGAAATCGTGACAGAGATGGCATTTTTCCACTACATATTTGCATGAAATGAGAAAGAAGCTAGGAAAGGCCATACATTCCTTCCATGTAAATCCTGCTGCAGGAGTTGCTTATAAAACAGGCAGAGAGAAAATTGCCTTGGATGGCGAACCTTCACTAAGAAGACACCTTCTACTGAAAAGTCAGCGTGTTTATCTAATGCATGCTGTAGCCAGGCTGCTTTACTAGCAGAAACCGATATTTCTCTGTCCTCATTCTGACATTCTATACAGATGATCTTTAAATCTACCTTTATGGAACAGTACTGAATCAATACCCAAAAACCAACCTGCAAAAAAGAGAAATGTGAAAACAGGAGTGGGACCTACAGTGGGGAATCAGTCTAAGGAGTTACATATTCACACTTAAAAAGAATATGTCCTTAAGCCCTGAACTCTGCAGTACAAAACTAAAATAGCCAAAGCTAGGTGTGCATGAAAAAGGCCAGTTGTGAATAGCTTCAATAATGAGCTTAAAAAAAAAACAACACAGCCCACAAACCTTCAAACCAAGCTCCATGTTACAGAGGTTCTTGAGGTAGTTATTTCAGTGCATCCATAAAAATACTCTCCTTTTATAAATCCAGATAGTATTTTGTCGCTTGAATACAAGGCAGGAACAATCTTCCTGTAGTTATAACCCACGTCATTTATAATTAAAGCGTCTAAAATATATATCAGTAATAAGAGCTGAGGTGAAATAGCCTCACAGAAGTCTCCTTTATCCCTGGTCTGTTCTGTGTTTTATTCAGGAGACCCACTTTTCCAGTTTTTCAATGCAATTGGAAATCTGCGTGTCAGCGGCAACAACAGAATTAGCTGAATATTTTTCATTAGTTCCTAAAAACAACCGTCTTCTTTAATTATGTGCCATCATCCAAAATTCATGTTGCCGAAGTGCAGAGAGCTTCCCTATATGGAGGCACGGTCAGTGGATGTGTCCACTGAGCATCATTTGATCTTAATATCAGTCATGCTGAGAAAGTGCAGTGCTACGACAGCTACTGCATTTCAAAGACTTTATAGCTTTAGCAGCCTGCCCCTAATCGACTTAGCCAGAAAAGATCAAGCCTAAAGTATCAGTGATGTTTTTTCTTAACTCCCAAAGCTAATTACTGCTTAAGCTGACCTTTCATTTTCCAATATATCCATACATAGTTGTACAATGCAAACAATGCAGCTGCTCAACAGCTATCGGAGATCTCTTGGACAACAGATCAAAAAAGCCCCACAAAACAGCTAGAAAGAGAAAGTGAATGTGTTTGGAGGAGAAGATATGAACGATGGGAATCAAGGGTGTACTGGCAAGGTCCCAGCAACATGCTGACCTATACCCTGACTGCATAAGTCATCTCTACGTTCCTAGTGATCTGCAGTGACACCAAGACTTAACACTCAGTGGGCAAATTCTGCTTGGACACTTCCCCTGGCTAGAAGCATGTAAAAAGCCTGTCTCTCAACTGCTATAGTATCCTACCAGCACATGCTAAACATATGTTTACAATCCAAGTGACCTCAGCCACTCCGCATCCATCTTCCCCTCCAGACCCTGCACCACCTTTTAGCCCTCCATTGGACACTCGCTAACAGTCTCACGTCCTTCTTGTACTGTGGTGCCCAAACCTGCACGCAGTGCTGGAGCTGAGGCCGCACCAGGCAGAGCAGAGCGGGTCGATCCCCGCCCTCGCCTGGCCAGCAGTGCTGTGCCTGATGCACCCCGGGCACGGCTGGCCCCCCTGGCTGCCAGGGCACGCTGCTGGCTCGTGTTCAACTTGCCATCGACCAAAAAGCCCAGGTCCCTTTCTGTGGGGCTGCTCTCCAGCCTCTTGTACCCCAGTCTGTATGTACAGCCAGGGCTGCCC
>VXAL01016011.1:49245-153866 GCA_013399475.1 Chauna torquata | reverse complement strand
TTTTTTTTTTTTTGGCAAGATGGATTTACAGTCAAAACTATCCTTTCAGAGCCTATCTGCAACATTATGTCGCTAACTACCCTAGGCTTCAAGTATCCAAGATCATACCAGGGTTCCCCCCTTTCCCCTGAACCTTTTCTTTTTAAAACAACAACAACAACAACAACAACAAAAAGCAAGCAGTCTTTTTATCAGCAAAAGAAGGTCTAAAATTTGGAAAATGTATACCTGTCCAGCTGTAGCAGCCACAGTTTTGCACTTACCTGTACACCCTGCCAACAGCAGGGTGGTGTGCTTACATACCAGCAGTCTCTGCTCTCAAGTGTACCTTAGGAGGTCTGCAATTCCAGCTGCTGTCTCATATGATGCATTAGATTTTATTGCCTCAAAATTATAAGAGAGAGTGTTTTCTAGGGAGGCTAAAATAGCAGCACTCAGGTGAATGTATATCACAGCCTAGGGTTAGTTCCTTACTACAACCCTCCCAAAATTCCTAAAAGGCAAATATTGCCCTAATCTGATTTTCCATGCAATGTGCCAGGTGAATGGATGCTGAGAGCACAAGAAATCAAGGTGACAGATCCTGCAGTAGCAGCAGATGGGGTGTTTCGCTGTACTAGCAGCCTGCTACCTTGTTTTGAAGTCTCAGAAGCTTTGCTGTGTTTTCTTTTTATACTTTTTTCCTTTATGGACTACATCTTCATTAGTTTGAGGACTTGGAGGTTATTATGAAGGCTAGAAAGCAGTGTCATGATCACAGAGCAGCTGCTGAAATCAGTGTGACTTTTCTTCTTGCCTTTATGGAGAGTACAGCTGAGCCCTGTGCCTCCTCCTAACCCAAGTTTGTTTGGCACAAGAAGATATTTGGCTGTGTTGCCTTCACAGAGGTACAAGCAACGTGCTCCAGCTTCAGCGAGAGATACTCTTCCTATCTGTGGGCACAAGCACCTCTGTGCCCATGTTTCGGACTCAGATGCTCAGCTGTGTCTGGGATGTGGGACCAGGAGGGAAGGTCCTCCACCACCACGGAGTGATCGCTGCTGCAAAGTCATCCCAGTGCACACAGCAGTACCACAGCAACGTGCACCTGCTTTGTGACCTGCCAGGGTCCGGCAGACACAGTACCGCATAGCGCTAATAAGTGCTGCACGTTTCATCATTCTTCTGTTTCTCCCTCCTTCTGCCTCCTTTAAGATACATTACACTTTTTAAACAGAATTTCCTTTTTTTATTTACAGTACTCTCCTTGGTCAGTAGCTTGTTTTAACAGGAAGATCTATTCTATCTAATAGTCCATGTCTTAGCTATACATTTATAGATGGAGAAGGATGAATGGACAGGGATGTGTGTGTGTACAGATACACATGCGTACGTGCACAAAGAGAGAGCAAATCCCCACTGAGCAAACAAGGGCATGGCTATGCTGTGAGTCCAGAAAAAAAGCGACTGTAATTTGTCATCTTGGCAGGATAATTAGCCTGGGCAGCACACTGCCCAGCATGGCTGTACTCTGGCACCCGTGCTAGACTCGGTATCTCTGTGCAAAGTCCTGTCTCTCCTGTCCTTACTTAATGTTTTTAAGGAAATGAAGAAAGAGCCAGTGGCTGAGTGTGCGCAGCTTCTGAATGTCAGATCCGGGAGCACCAGCTATGTTCCTGTACTGTGCTTCTAACTCACAGGACTTAAAAATCCTATCCACAACCAGTGCTTCGCCACATTGTGAAGGTCTTTCAAGGTGCCTACAGGCCACTTTGGGCCCTGACGTCTACTCAGAATTCACATCCTCATACTTTGTTTATGCATATTGATAGTGCTAACTATGCAGCATTTTCAGTCTGCAAAGGAAAAACATGTATCAGTAAATTAAACTGATGGGAGAGACATAAATATTTACTATTCTCACTTGGCTTGATGATGGTATTAAGTTTTAGAGTTTATTGCATTCTTATGCTTCATGTTTCTCATTTAAACGGTGGTGATTAATCAGCATTCACCATTTTGTTTAACCCCTCTTCCTAACGCTAGCATGCTGTGATAGCTTTTTGTAACAATAAATCAGGGCAGACCCTGCTTAATATTTTAAATATTTAAAAACCGCATTTTCCTTTTTCATTAAAACAGCCTCTTACCAGCATTTCTGAGATAACGAGTTAGAATAAAATAGCTCTTTGTGAATGCTGTTACAGAAATGCTGTCTAGGTCTAATTTCTAAAATGCAATACATTAAAAAATTATAATCTTTCTACCTGTGAAAAATTAATCAGATTAAATAATGACCTTAATACAATTTCCCTTGGTGACCTTTAGTAAGGAAATAAGAAATTCTTTCTTAGATACTAAAATTAATCATAACAAAGTAGAGTTTCTCTGAACTCTGCTGGCTTTCAACACAGTCAGTAAGGAAATTCTAAATTGTTACCTTGGTGAGTAGCAGCTAAACACTGTGGTTTTGCCACTTTTTGTTTTCCACAAAAAACAGTGACCCACTGCACAATGTATCAAAGTTCAGTTGCAGTACGGCATGCTGGGAACCTCTAGTTTTATCACATAATGCAGACCTTGCCAGTGGCTCCACAGAACCAGTTCAGTCTGCCAACTTGTAGCATATTACAGAATTAATTACCTGCGAGAGGTCAGGCATAATTCTTGCACAAGTGAAATACCATCAGCTCCAACCTATGTGACTGGCAGCCATTTGCTGCACAGCGTGGCGCACTTCTATGAGCCACCTGGCTGCAAGGTGCCAAACTCCTACGAGACCCCCACCCTGCGGAACTGAAACTTGCTTGCACATGTATTTAAGCAATCATCAGTTAACAGCAGGCACAAAGAGAGACATTTATATGCCTCAAAAGATAACAGAAAATCTATGGGCAGCCAGAGAGAGACGATTCACACATGTACTTCATTGATGAGCCATTAACTCTCAAGCACAGCAACACTGATGTACAAAACACCTTAGTCATGTTAGCTTCATATCCTCCCTAAATTCTTGAAACAAAACTAAACCTCACTACAGCATTACACAACATTCTTTTCTGCACCAAAGCTGCCCTCCTCTGTAAACACCCTATCCCCAACTCCCCCAGAGTATCTCCCCAAAAAACTGACAGGACTTCTGTAGCACTTAAAGGGCTGCCAGAAACACCTTCCCTGGGAACAGGCACTTGCAAAGTTCCTGATAACCGCTGCAATGAAATCAGCCCGTGTGCCCTCACATTCATCTTTGCCAGGTACCACGTCCACAGTCTCTGGGAGTGGAGAATGAAATATTAAACTGTGTGCACTAAGAGGGGCCAATTTTACCTTTGTTGCCTTAAAAAGGTGATGCCTAAATCCTTTAGGCATTTCAGGAGAGCTTTGAGACTGAAGAGATTTTTAACACCATGTGCTAGCATCTTGTCCTTGCTCTTTGCCAAAGCTGCATAAGGGCTGCTTTGCAGACACTGTCCCTTCCCCAAATACATTTTTGAATACAGTGCAAACAACTTACCAGCTATCATCCACTCCAAGCCAGGTCACCCTGTCGAGAGCTGGAGGCCAGAGTTTCTCTGCCATATGAAGAAGGAATGGGTCTTCCTGAAAGCCAAATACTGGTTAAAACCTGCACAGCTGTGCAAAGCAGGATAACTCCAAGGATCTCCACATTTCTGCCCATAATGCCCTGGTGCAGTTGCTGCTCAAGCAGCATTATATGTGCTTCCTCCAGCTCTGAATGGAAACTGCTGCTCTTTGCCAGGTTGTGAGCATATACATTAAGCTCCCTTGGGATAGAATCACTTACTTCCAAGTAGTCTCTCCACACAACCAGGATTGGGAGCTCGCATCCACTTCTGCTGTACTCCAGCACTGGCTCCTTAGTGGGAGCCAAAGGGCAGCAATTCCTGAATGCCGTGGCCACCTATATGTTTCTACAGCATCCACAGGGGGAGAGGCAAACACTCCTTTGGATGCTGCAACTTACCGTGGGATCGCAGACAGCCTTTGCTCAATAATGTGCAAACAGTTTGCAGGGTTGGTGCTACTTGTGTCGGGTGGCTCGCGAAAGGAACATCATCATTTTATCCTGTATCAGTAAAGAGCAACGATCGGTGCCTGAAAGTTGAACCATTTTTCGGCTATCAGGGCTGGTGCCACCCTGAAAGCTTTGGTTACAAATGAATTATCCATTTCTGCTCATGTTGCTGCTACACTATTGATCCAGGTCTGTGTGATAGCGTTGTCATTTAATCACCTGCGCTTAGTGCTCCAAGTCCAAACAGTGAAATTACTGAAATACTCTTCTTCCAATAATAAAGAAAGGTAGTATTTATTTCTCAGTGCTCATCTAATGGGCTTTTGAGAAACAGCTGCCTTCAAAATTCATTTGATAAACTGCCATCTGTTTTTTTGGGTGTTTATCTAACCTTGTAGTTTATCAATATATTGTAATAAATGCAAGTCTTTCTCAGACTATAAACAAGGAGGCAGTCAGTGGTAACTTAAAGTTACCATTTCTGTATGCAGCATTTGATTGGTAAGCATGCAGGCATGTGCTATGCAGGAGGGAGCTGCTGCCATATTTATTTCTAGGTAGTTGTGCATCTGCACAGCCACAAACTAGGGCTTGACAAGAAAGCATGCAAGTTTATACTGCAAAATGTACTTGTAATAGTTTGAGTTACAGCTGACATTTGCTAGTGGTAAACCCATGTAAAAAGGAGGAGCTACTTCCCAAACACAGAGATCATGCAAAAGCAGCCTGGGGACGACTACTGCAAGAAACTAGAACCACCACAGCTTTGAACCAGTAGAGACATTTTTAGATACCAAGCTGTTCTGTTGAGCGTGTGACACTATCCAGAATGCCTTTCATGGTTGTTACTGCCTCAAAATACCCTGTTCCCACCACATTTTTCCACAGTGTAAGCTGAGATTTGTGTAAGAGATTGGTGTTGTTCTCCCATTACTAAAAAAATTCAGGCCTTTTACTGACCTTGCACATTTTCCAGCTACATAACAAGCTTGTGGAAGGATTCAACCCCAGAGATGCTGAGTGATCCTGTTGTGAAATCACTGTCAGCAGAAGGCACTGAGAGACAGACAGACAACACCCATCACAACTGCACTGTCCGTTTTCCCCACACCCACTCGGGCAAATCCTCGGTGCACGGAGCATACCACTAATACTTAAAACATTTTAAGCATCCAAGTGGGCCTCTGATCTGTGGGGACTTCTTTGCAATATTGCTCATAGTAGCATACACTTAAAGAAAAATAATTGAAGTTTCTGTTTTTCTCCCTACATACCTTGGCCTGCCTCACAGTCACTATTGCACTGCCCTTCTATAAGCCACCAAGTCAGTCACTTGAACTTTTCTTATACGGAAGATGTAGCACAAGCCGCAAAACTGGTAGTGCCTACTTGGAGGAGCATACAAATTAAATCAATATCGGGGCAATGAGTATCACCTTGATCGGTCAGCCATCAAGCAGTTCTACCACCCAAGGGAAAATGCTCATGCCTTGCATCATCAGCTCTGCAAATTTCAGTGACTAAATAGCTGTAAACTATATCCCAAGACCCAGATATTCTATTCTATTTACTGTATCCATAAAAGCAATGCTAATACAAAACTTCCTACAGGAAAGTGGAAGTGACCTTTTTTTTTTTATCTGTATCAGTCTGCACTGTTATTGCTGCTGGTTCTGGCATCCACTGTCTACTCACAGTCTAAAATCTGTATTGATTTACAGTATTGCATTCCCCAGAAAACAGAAATTTGAATTCTTTATTTATAGTATTATATCCACAGAAGAAAAGAAAAAAAATATACACACCCCTAAAATCTTCTGTGCCTGTAAAAGATCTCACAAAGCTCTCTCATTCCCGTCAGTATTCAAGTCATTAAAAGTAATTACAAGTTCAGCTAAAATCAAGTTAGGTTTTAGAGACACCCTGCCCATTGCTGAAAAAGAGAAATTCCTCACGCTTTTTGTACTGTGGAAAAAGGTATGAGCACTTGGACAGCACAAAAAAGAAGGCACTGACAGGTTTTGCACTTCACAAGCATGTACTGTACTGCTGACCACCAGCTCCTTCACACAGTACTAAAGCTGGTAGAGCTATGAGTCTCTAGTAAAAACAGGTAGGTAGAAAACTGAGAGTGGCTGGGAGATAACATTTTTCTAAAAAGCATATGACCTTAGAGTATTTAGTAAAAATTGAACTGACAGAACTTACAATAAAATGATGTAGTGAAATAATAACAGTATCTTAGGATTAAAATATAACATTTTACTAGTTATTTCAAAGAATAGATATTTTTTTCTTTCATCATTCTTGTCTGTATGTTCAGACTCTATCTAAACTCCAAACAGCTATTTTTTGTTAGGTATCAAGTCCATATATGCCAAGGTAAGAGAGTTAGGAGAAAGAAATACCCAGTCTTTTTTTTCTTGCATAGTAGGCTATGTTGCATTTCTCATGCCTAAGAACAAGCACCATCTCTCAAAATATTTGGTCGGAAACCTCAGGTTGAAAAAGAGGTATCTTACAGAAATGTGACATTTACATCACCATAACATTTAAACAGCTTCTAAAGACAAACATTAAGAGGAATTTCCTGTAGGAGAACCTGTGCAAGGGCAAAAGCAAAATCACAGTAGCACAAGTCCATTTACTGCCAGAGCAGAACCAACAGCTATCATCATCCAGATCTTGTGGTAAAACTTAATTACAGCAACAGGAAAAGAATGATGATGCCAAACCTTTCCTTATTAGTTGCATGCATTTATCTGTTGACTCTTCCCATCTTTCAAGAGGTATCCATATTGTTCTCACAACTAGTTTGAACTCATCCTGAAGAAACAGTTGGGATAACACAACAGGACACTTTTCTCATGTGTACATATATATATATATATTTTTTTTTTCTAATATCACATTGGAGAATAATACTTTGCTCTGTATTGCTAAGGTCTTTTAGGTATTACTTGGTGGTTATGAACAATGGTATTTCTATTTCTCAGGTCCCTATTGAATTTGTAACATGACACACTCACTATTCTCAGTTACAAATAGAAATTAAAAGCAGCTGCCAGTATTTTATATAGTGTATTTTACAAGTAATGCTTACTTAAAAGATTTTGAAACAATTCTGTGTTCTGACACTCTTTGCCCTTCACAGCTGCGTTTATGCATATTAGTTTTGGAAAATGTTCACTTTTTATCCCCTTCACCATGATCCATTTGTCTTTACAGCAGGTTTATGTTCAACATTATCAGAGTGGAATGGTGATTGTACCATTTAACCCAACAGCTAGCTGGGCTTGAAAATGTATCTATCCCCTTCCCATGAATTACTTTTTATACCTATTTCTGTCTCACAGAGTCCTGTATCATCCTGGTTTATTTCAGAGGAATATAGCCATAGGATGACAATTATTGATGGAGCATAAAAACTGGAGCTAAGGACCGTATAAAGAAGAAAACAGAACTGACCTGGGAAGAGATGAAAAGATGAAAAATTGACTAAAGAAGAAAATTGGAATTAGCTAATTTAGAAAAGAAAATGAACAAACCACAGCCAGGTAACTCTGAATAAGATTAATTGCTCTACATTTCCTTCCTCTTTGCAACTTTTATCTTATTTAATCTTCTATTCCACTTTTCTGTTTAACAATGCTATACTCTTACAAACCCCCGATTCCACTCCTACGTAAGTTTGCTATTTCAGTGTTGAGTGAGATCCTCTGTTTGCATAAACTGGTATATCACTATTGACTTTGGTATTGTTACTCAAATTTAAACCAGCCGAGGATTTGCTCCATTGACTTTCATGGATTTATTTTTAATTTATTTTTCTGAGTTCAGAATCAAGAGCTCTGGATATAAATCTTGAACATAAATAGACAATTTTCCAAATCTAAACAGTATAGCCACAAGTACCATTACAGGAAAAACAAGCTAGGCATGTATAGAACTGTCTGAAAAGTTAACCAAATGCTGCTGTGCATTTATTAGTAGTTTACTATTTATTAAACAATAAATCAAGATAAAAAAACTAATTAAATGAAGTATTGTTTAGTGAAATGGGAGCCTGTCAAAACAGTTGTTGGGGAGAACAATTAATTGGTACAAATGTGAGTGCAAATTTTGTTTTAAACTTTAAAGCATGTCATTTGTAGTATACAACGTATGTGCACGATACAAACTTCATACATTTTCTTCAGTGACAATAAAAAGCGCAGTTTATTATAAACTGAAGTAAAAATTAAAATTCAAAAAAAAAAATCACAGTTTTGTCATTGGTATGTGAAGGTTATTCCAAGGGCCCATCCAGAGCTCCTCTTCATCTGACTGTGTGTGTTCACTGTGTGACTCCAAGGGCTCTTTGACATCCTCGTTATCCACAACTGATTCCTGCTCTTCTGTGCTTTTTATTTTGGAGCTGCCTGGCTTTGTTACTATGTTTTCGGCCCCTATAGAGGAAGCAAATGAGACACTACAAGGTCTTGTGTTCATTTTATCACTAGAAGATGGTCCCTTTGACAATGTGTTCAGTGGGACATTCTCTTCATGTGTCACTGCAAGCTTGTCCAGTTTCTTGAACTGCTTCCCCAGCCTCACTGGAGATGTGACTTTTAAATTATTAGCAAGGCAAACACGACGGGTTCTGACAACAGAGCCATTCTGTGCAATGTAGATGTTACCATTGATGTTGTTTTGAATATTGGGGTTATTAAGACGATTCCTCTGGCTGGAATCAGGTGCGCTGTCTTCTCCAGTGGAGCTGGTCTCATACTCTGGGTCAACTATCAACTTGATTCTTTTCTTTCTGGCCCACTGTTTAACGATAAACAGAAATATTATTAAATCTCAGCACAAATTCTTACAGCTTTTTGTCCTTTTTCCTATCTATCTCATCTTTTATTTAGACATTTCATGTGAATTTTTAACTTGGTCTTTTGTAGCATTCCTTTCAGATTGTACACTGGTATTTCCTAACTCTTCTGATTACCACTGTGTGCCACTACCATATATGCCTAATGCTTGAACACACAACCAATTCCTTGTAAGAAGGATAAACTCATTTTAGTTTGTGAAAAGCATCATGTCACTTAGATGGTATAAAATAATGTATAAAAGGTATAAAGGTATAAAAACTGTGATATTTTTCTTCAACTAGTGACAAATTCAGCAGGGGGTTGCTAAAGATGCATTCAGCTGTGCTGCCATTAAGTCAAAGTGCATCTTCTTTTGAGGATTCTGGGAAAAGAGACATTACTTCCTGAGAGTAAATTTCTGTAAATCACAGTATTAGTAAGCCAGACATATTTCAACAAAGCAGTGTCTTAGTCTGTGTTACAAAGAGATACGAAAAACAACCAGATTAGTGGCACATTCTAACCAAAACTGGAAGGCATTGATGATGGCAAAATTGTGATACTTGTACTAAAATACTGTACTAAGGGGTAAATGCTTAGGAAGGCCTTGGAAGTTTTGTTTCAGAGTATTACTGAATTGTAAATTCTGCACAGAAATGGCATCGAGCAGGTCTATTTTATATGTACACCACGTCAAGGAGAGAAAGATCTCATGACCAAACCAAGGTAAATTATCAGGCACGATGTTGGCAAAACTGGCTGGTTAGAAAGACTGATGTAAGGCTTTGTGCCAGTTCCAATCTAGAGGAACCAATGGAGATGCTTTGCTATTAAATACAAGATGGTGGAGAAATGAGATTCAGATTTTACACAATTTATATACATTCTTAAAGAGTTAATTAACAATTTCCATGCTGCAGTGACTTTGTACTAACAGTGATTAAAAAAAAATCCATTACTTAATTTATAATCGCTTCCTGGCGATACACTGGAACAAGCTACCATTGTTCTTCAATTAATAATGAAAACACTGTTGTTTCATTAAGACAGCAGATACCATCACAGTTAACTCCCACTGCAATACATACACATGCACATAAGAAGAGCCAGTTTTTAGAGAAAGAAAATCATGCAGGTACAGACAGGTGGTGATAATTCTTAACGTTTTTGAAGTTACACTTTGTACAAATTACTTAAAGGCCTATTTGTTTGTTCCTGATAAAGATGTATCATTTCTTCACACAGATATATTCAGGTGGATGAAAAGACTGACTAGTTTAAATGAGATCTACATGAAAATACCGTGTGCAGCTACAACTTGGTGCTATATGAGAATACGAAAAAGTGAGTGATCATTAATCTACTTCATTTCTCAACTGGAATTCAAGACAGAAGTTGAAAAGTTACTTATCACACTTTACAGCTCAGTATCAACTGTCCTTGCAGGGTAACTCCACAGCAGGCTCAAGTATCCAAGCATCATTAAAATTCAAACATTTTTCTCTCTCCCCTCTAACAGAGACTTCCTGGCAGAGCTTTGGTGCATATGCCTGAATTTGTACTAGCTTAAAAGTACTCACAAGACTAACCCCAATACTGGCTCAAAGCTTTAATTTTATTTCAGCTTTTTATTACTTATGTGGATAAATAGTTGAGATACAGCTCTATGGCTTTGGATACAAGGCAGATGAAGTACAGATAGTTTGTGTGTCTACAAAGCTTTATGAAAGCTTTGTGTACTGACAGCATGGATAAGAGCTCCATGAAGCAGTACATGATGCAGGCAGGGGTTGTTTCTTACATGAAAACACAAAGGCCCCTTAAGTTGTAAATAACGGAAATCCTTCCTATGCAAACATGCTCGTTCTGAGCAGAAATGTGCTAATGAAACTGCTATAAGATTTCTCTACTGAATGACATCAAATATTGCAGATTAGTGAATTTTAAAAGGTAAATACCAAAATATTGAACATAGGTGATGGTTATCTTCAGCAATACTTTGCCACTATGCGTCTCAAAACTTTCAAATAGTTTTTTTTTTTAAAGGCAAAAAAGAAAAAACAACAAAACACAGTAAAGTGGCAAGGGCAGAATTTGGAAAATATAACCAATTTCTTTTTTTGACCAAGTTCACTTTGTATACCTACCTCTGCACTCCTGCCTTGTACATCACTGATACCTGAATCCCACAATCTAGAAACAGTTTAATCCCAGTGCTGCTAGCAATACCCAGCAGTTTTGGGAATGTTGCTTTCCTGCAATTTCAGTTTTCCTCCCAGAAAATAGGGCTAATGTTTACACCAGAGAACTCAGGTGAATATTAGCAAATGCTTTTATGGTAGGGAAACATGGTGAAACCATGTATGACCTCTAAGTCTCTTCCATCCTCATTCCTGTACTCCACTGAATCCCGTATGTTTTGCCCCGTTTCCTTCCTGTAGATGACATTTTGTGCCACAGACATAACCTGCATGAGCACAGGGCCCTTAACAGGTTTGTGCCACCAGGTTCATCAAGCTATCCATCACAGCTAACGCAAAATGCAGTGTACCTTTGCATCGCTATATGTATAATGCCAAAAGCATTAAATGTACTAATTAGCACAATGCCTCTTTAACTACATTACTGAAATTAGCAGAGAAAGAGAAGTACTCCTTCCTGCCATTACTAGATGAGAATTAATCTTTCTATATCCACCACTAAGTATATAGTCTTTCAGAGGAATTATATTAGTTTGGTTTTCCGTAGTTCTATCCTTAAGATAGCATATATAAGATCGAAATGCTGAAGGAATAAGCTTTGACATTTTCTTTTTGGCTATCTCTAGTCAAGCATGAATTGTTTAGGAAAGACCACACACAGAAGGCACAGCAAACAAGATCACTCCTTATTGCAAAATGTCCACCTACTGCTGTTCCTTTTTAGAAGGACGTAGAATCACCAGCAGTCTCTGACTCTGTAACGGCAGTATCGAGGGTCTCATCTGACTGAGACTGACTGTGTTCCTGAGATACCTTTTTTATTTTCTTTCTTTTCATATTGGTGTCAGAACTTTGATTCTCAGGGGAAGTTGCAGTTTTGCCAGAAGTGGCACTAGCTGTGCTTTTTGTCCCGTCAGTACCTTTGGAAGTAACACTGATTTCACTTTCTAGGCAAGAAGAGTCATTCTTACCAATTGCTTCTTCCTTGTCACTAGTACCTGTATCAACCTCTTCTGTGCTTTCATCTTCACTGTTGTCACCATTAATACCTGATTTTCCTCTCTTGCCTTCTTCATTAGCAGCAGTTTTTGCATTGGCAGATGTTTTAGAAACTACCCTATCGTTTGTGTTACTTGCTGTCTCATCAGGGCTTGCGCTGACTTGCTCCGTATCTGCTTGTTCATCTTCTTCCGAAACTTCTTCTATCGCGTCTTCTATTTCAAGGCTGGCAGAGGAGGTTTTGCTCTTACAGCTGGAGCCTGAAGCTTTCCTGTAGCTTGTACCTGATGCATTAGAGCTGATGTTTGATTTCTGGCTGGATCGCCTTGCTCTGCCATGAGAGCTACTTCCCCTACTTTTTATACTTGACCTTTCAGTGCTTCTTCTACTGCTGGACTCACTAGTCCCTGATTTGCTGTACGAACTTTGTGTAGATGAGCTCTTTGACAGGCTATCATCTTCATCACTGTCAGACTCTTCCTCATCACCATCCTCTTCAGAAGAGTCCTCTGATTCACTGCTGGAGCTGGATCCAGAGTCATCATCGGAATCCCCAAAATCATGCCCAGTTTCCTCATCAGAGTCCACAGTACTTTCAGTGGCTTCATCTTGGTCCAGAGTTACTTTCAAATAATCTTTATCTTCTGACTCCGAGCCAGAGCTACTACTCTTCGCTGATGACTCATCTGAAGTGTATTTTCTTCTCCTCCTCTTCTTCTTCTTCTCATAATCACTATCCTCATGTTCGCTCTCTGCTGTGATGCTTATTGAAACTCCTGATTTTGCTTCATCTCTTTCATATTCTTCCTCTCCTTTTCCTCCTGCGTGCACTGCATCTTTGCTAGTAGGCTCTTGAAATTTTCTGGAGACACTAATGCGTTTTAACACATGATTTAGCTTTCTCATCGATGGTCGGTCATCTGTTGATTTCTGGAAGTAACTTCCCCGGATAATCATGCTTTTCTCACCATCCACTTGGCGAGCTGACATCAACTTGGCATAACTGGAATCTTTCCTACCGGCTTTCACTTTCTGCAGAATCATGGGGAATATCTTTGCTTTCTTCCATGGAGAACGAGCAGGCTCAATTCTTCCTACTGGTTTGCGAGCACTGACTGCTACTACGCGACTTAAATGCATCACTGCTTTTAGTTTCCTTTTTCCCTGGCTGGTTCTATATGCTCTTCCAGAGCCATGCCTTAGATCCATCCCACCACCTAAAGGTCTACCTTCTGTTTGAGCCCCTGTTCTCTGGCTTATACCTCTGCTTGAAGGACCTCTGCCTTGACTCATCCCCTGCAAATTATGAAAATGGAACTTGATTACTATTCAAAAGATAGTTACTATGAAAACTTGTAGCCTAAAGGAAGTCAGTAGGAACAAATGCAACACTTTTTCCCAGCATCAAAACTAACTTACTTGTTTTAGAACAGCTTTTTACTGAAGTTATGGGGAAAGGTTTATTTCAAGAACAGGCTGCAAGTGCACAACTACCTTGCGTTGCAACAGGGAAAAATACTGGCTCGTGTTATCTCTTCTCATTTAATAAAAACCCATGCGACGGATTAAGAGCCTAGTAATTCCGAATATTAAATTAAAAAAAATGAACATTTACATCAACTTTCTTCTGGCTGCCACTAACATTTCAAAATTTCTTTACATTCAGTTGCAACCTTGATGTTAAATCAGTTTAGGTGACTGCTTTTCTCACTGGAAAATCACCAGTTATAGGCTGAATATTAGTAATACTCTATTCAGTTAACAATATAAAATGGAATTACCTAAGGCCATGTGGACTTTTCATTGAAGTAGAAATCTACATTAAGGGAAAAAACCAATGCACATATTAAAAGAAACTTTGCAATTCCTTTTTATTTCTATAAAAAGGGAAAGAGGTGCCGACAGAAACTTTAACGGTCATCAGAAGGGCAAATGATGATCAGGATTGGAAGAGCTGCTTATTTGGTCTATATTCAGTATTCTAATCAATTACAAAATCCATTTGATAAGGTGTACTGATGCTTCACCTTGTTGCAGAGACAGAATCAACATGCCAGAGATGCTTACCTCTTCTGCTGTTGATCCATGCGGACTATAGTAGTAGCCACCGTCATTCTCCACCACAACCTCCCCATACTCATCGTACATCCCCGAAGGAGACAGCAATCTGCGGCGGCTCCCGTACTGAGGCAGTTCATACCTGGCAAAACACCATCAGCTCTTCGTAACATGCACCAGCGTATTCATGCGTGTCTCCACACACAGCAACAAGTGCGCACATATACACACATCCGAAGGGACAAGACTTTTGCTCTCTTTATTCTCTACTTTTAAGAAGGATTTTTGTTGTTGTTGTTGTTGCTGTTTTTACTTCAGCAGTAGCACAATCTAAAACCTCTTCCTATTAGAACTGGCCCTATGCCCATTAAAACTGGACGCCCAACTGCCAGGTCTCTGGGATCTCCCAATTACAGTGACCTTCTTTCCAGGTACCTGCTTTTCTTTGGTCTTACTTATTTATCTATTTATTTATTTTTAATTGCGGAATGAAAGAGCTGATTCCCTGGGATCAGTTCTGGAGAACCCCTGTAAGCTTTTAAGAATAGCAATAATCCCTGAAGTGCTTGTAGTCAAACAGGCTTTATCCAAACAAGGCAGGATGATATTTTTCTAAGTAAATGTAAAAAGCCAGATGCTGGCTGGGAACCACAGGCAGAAAGTATCACCGAACTCAGGCTGCTGAGCCACAGAAGGGGAGGAGGTGATGTAAATTCACTTCCAAGACAGCAGATATATGCAAATAAAAAAAGAGACTATAAAAATGGCATGATAAATGGGGTATGTGCTCTGCAGTGTAATAATTAGATTCCTAAAGAAACAGGGAGTTATACAACGCCACTTTAACTTTTAAGAAGAGGGTTTTGTTGTCAGCACACTCATTCATGGATGCAAAGATTAAAGTAATCCTGAGGTGAAGGAAAGTCTACAGATTAGGTGCTGTAATAATAAACATCACCAACCTTGAAAAGCAGCATGTTCAGAAATATATAGGAAAAATGAAAATATACCCATGCTCATAACTGTAGTAATCTTGCCCATAGTATTCCTGCCCTGGATCAATTCCAGACTCCATACTTAACTCCTGTCAAAAGAGAGACATTGATGGAATACAGTCACACACAGTATAACTGATGAAAAAGACTCAAAGAACAGTATCCCAAAGTGCAAAAAAAGCAAAGAAAAGTATTCAAAGAACACCAATAACCATCAAGAACCATAATGAGAAGTCAACACAAGCTTTAAATGACCCCTTCCCTGGTGTACTCCCTGGGAGTGACTGTTCTAAGTCAGCTAAATGCAGGCACTGTTCTGGTGTGGGACACTGTCTCACCCTGCATGAAACTCCCATTCACTAAACTGGACTCTGCAAATACACTGTGACTTCTTGAGCCTCTCTCATAGGAAAAATCTGTGTTTAAAGATTAAGGCTAATGTACTTACACTATTTGTTTTGATTTCTTTCTTAACGTTTGTATCCTAACAACAGCACCAGTGTGTTCTTAAGCTCCTTTCACACACTATTTGGTATGAGGCTGCTACCTGGAATGCCTCTGAACTGCAGTATCAACACAGAGCAGCAAGGCTTTGGCAAGGGATTGCATGTTGCCTCTGTCACACAGCTTCCTAGGGGGGTAAAAAGCCCTGCCCAATGAAACTAAAGTTGTGTCTGAGCATCTTCTTGTAATTACTTTTAATGGCTGCACAAACTGTCACCATTCTCCACCACTGATAGCAAAGTCTCACAAACATTACATTTGCTCTGTTGTTTATTCTGGGAATGATATTGGATCTAAAGAAAGTATTGCATTTACAAACCAGAAGTGCCTCTGCACTTCATCGCAGTGTGCTAATACTTTCATTATCCTGTCAGGCCAACTGCCTAGTTCATTTCTAGGTATAATAATCAATTATCAGTTGACTGACATCTGAAAAAACAGATCACGGGTTGGATAGTGAGGAAATTATTCTTTCTCAGAATCTGGACATGAAGCTGGTATAGCTTTCAGTCTGTGTGATGAAGCACATGGGAGCAACTGAAAGATACCCAAGGGGAAAACCATAGAATCATCTAGGTTGGAAAAGACCCTTAAGATCATCAAGTCAACCATCATCCTGACACTACCAAGTCCACTACTAAACCATGTCCCTAAGTGCGACATCCACACGTCTCCAGTGATGGCCACTCCACCACTTCCCCGGGCAGCCTGTTCCAATGCCTAATCACGATTTCCATGAAGAAATCCTTTCTGGTATCCAATCTAAACATCCCCTGGCGCAACTCGAGGCCGTTTCCTCACGCCCTACCACTTGTCACCTGAGAAGAGACAGACACTCACCTTGCTACTACCTACTTTCAGGTAGTTGTAGAGACCGATGAGGTCTCCCCTTAGACTCCTTTTCTCCAGACTGAACAACCCCAGTTCCCTTAGCTGCTCCTCATACGGCTTGTCTTCTATTTCCTTCACCTGCTTCACTGGTCGCGTTCCAGCAACTTACTATCCATCTCCTAGTGAGGGCCCAAAACTGAACACGATATTCAAGGTGTGGGCTCACCAGTGCCACGTACGAGGGAACAATCACTTCTCTAGTCCTGCTGGCTGCACCATTTCTGATGCAGGCCAGGATGCTGTTGGCCTTCTTGGCCACCTGGGCACACTGCTGGCTCATGTGCAGGTGCCTGTCGACCAACACCCCCAGGTCCTGTTCTGCCACGCAACTTTCTAGCCACTCTTCCCCACGCCTATACCGCTGCATGGGATTGTTACGATTCAGGTGCAGCACCAGGCTGCACCTTGTTGAATGCAACCAGGCCTTGTTGAATGCCATACAACTGGACACAGCCCATTGATCTAGACTATCCAGACCACTCTGCAGAGCCTTCCTCGCCTCAAGCAGACCAACACTCCCACCCAACTCGGTGTTGTCTGCAGACTTACTGAGGGTGCACTCGATCTCCTCATCAAGATCGTTGATAAAGAAATTAAACAAAACCGGGCCCATACTGAGCCCTGGGGAACACCACTTGTGACCGGCCACCAACCGGATTTAACTCCATTCATCGTGATCCTTTGGGCCTGGCCATGCAGCCAGTTCTTCACCTAGCAAACAGTACATCCATCCAAGCCACAAGCAGCCAAAATAAGGAGAAGCAGTAAATTTCAAGTATTTAATTAAAACTGTATAAATAGGTTAACAATGTTAGGACCCGCCTTTTCATCTAAGACAGGAAAAAAAATTACCCAGCAAAGATCAGTTTTGATTAGGAAATGATTTAAAAGTCATTTTAAAAGTTATTGAATAATTCTGAAATGAAAAAGAGTGGTACCTCTGGTCTGAGAAGGGAAGGTCTCAGCAACTGCTGTTGCTACAAAAGAAAATTAGAAAGGGGTTGATTAGGCAGTAACAATTAAAATGCAGGTCATTTGTGTCGGAGTCAAGATTGGAAAGAAATCTTAAGAACACAGGTCCTTCAGAGCCTTTCACAGTGCAGTCACCTGGGTACTTTTGTATTCAGTGAGTAGCAGAAAACTGCTAAGCACCTACTGTAGTAACATCACTTTATAGTCCACTATTATACGAAACTAACTTTCCAGTTTCTGTGGTGATTCTCTAAATTACTTAACTCAAGGACTTTTATCAGAGCCCAAGAGAACTACTGTGCCGTGTGTGTTGTAGACAGCAGGGAAACAATGGCAGACAAAAATTACCCACAACAGGTAGAAAGCAAACCTATGGGAATCTGCAGAAAAACCTGTGCTTCAGCTATTAGAAACATGAAGTACCTTAACTTCTATCCCAAGCTTCTGCTGCAGTACCGTCACTTTAACTCTCTGTTTATATACTTCTGTGGCTTTTAACTGAGTACCTTGCAACCACAAATATACTTGAATTCATAGTCCCAATTAGATAGTGAAACATTATCTCACTTACTTTCTTTACAGCTTATCTGTGATTCCTTACTGTATGCAGGACACTGTGAGAAAAGCATGCTGGTGTGAACAAACAGACCCCCTGGAGGCTGCACAGAGAGGACCGACAGGTCTATATGGTTATTCCCAGGTGCATCAAAGTTAAACACAGGTCATTTTTGGCAGTCACAATGTTAATTAGTCCACACCTCCAGTTTTCTGTAAATGACTTAGACTGATGCACATAATGTGCAGTTTTGTAAATTAGGATCAGATTTATTCAGGGAAATCAATACTGTTGTCCAAACACTCCTCCCAAAATTTGGCAGCGCTATTTCAGCCAAATTTCTTGGCCAAAAACAAACCCTGGGAGATGGGGAAGCTTTGTATCTGAATTAAGAGACACAAATCAGCTCTGCAAAGGGAGCACAAATCACAGCACAACAGAGAAAGTCTGCAGTTTGTAAAACTACTGAGTAAGGAGCACTAGGCTCCAGATGCACGTGATCCAGCACTCATCAGTAAACACCAGGCTTTATGATAGAAATCTATGTTGGAGAACCTTCCAATTATTCAATGAGTTCATTTAGATTTCTTAAGAAAATTCTCCATATTACTCATTGCTGGTAGAAAGACGCTGCAAGGACAGGCTGCACTGGGTTGCAGAAAAGGTCTGTGCCAGGTCCTTGACAGTGGGCAGTAGCAGATAATTAGACATGCTGTAGTAAAACACAGCAAGCAATGGACACAATTCCCTAGGAAACTTTTTGGCAGTCTGTCAGGCAGCAATCTCCTGGCCTGGAGGTTATGTTTGTGCCACAGTGGTTACTAGCCACCAGTGAATCTACACCTCGTGAACGCTTCCAAGCTTTTTGAACCACATTGTATTTCTGGCCTCTAAAACATCTACTGTTTCGCAACACAGGCTGTGCGGAAAAAGTTTGTTGATATGACTAGTAATTTAAACGTAACTAGGGAACAGCCTTACCTCTTGCTGTGCATATCCTCGCCTTGAAGTCAGAAAAAGAAAAAAGTGTATTAGTATACTTCTGCTAGATTATATAAAGATGCATATTGCCATTCTTTCTGGAGAGATGAAAAGATAATGTGATTAGAAATATTACTAGCAAGAAAAGAAATACATATCTACAATACAAAATATGTTTTTCTTTAGATTTGCTCTGCACATACAAATTATTGCATGAGAAAGACTAGTGAATCTTTGGGATCTTTTCTTGCTTTAGATTGCAAATGAATGAGAAGAAATTCCCAATCCCCAAAAGCCAGAGAGCCAGTGCAACACAGCGAAGGGGAACAGGGTAAGTGCTGTGCTTGGTGTTCCTTCTGTTCCCGAGAGAGGTCCTGCCAAGTCACCTTCTCTGTTGTCTCAGAGGCCTACAAATACCATCTACAAAGAGACTCTGTTATTTCACGTATGTGTTTAAGCAGTGAAACAGTTTCTCTTCTACTTCTGGACTTTCCTTAGCCACACAGGACTTGCTAGAAAATAGCCTGAAGCTTCTATTAGTAATTTAACAACATTATTATTAAAATTATACATTTCCTAATGCTTGCTCAGCAGGGGGGAGGAACATTATTTTTGCTATCTATGATTGTTTTGCCATAGGCTTTGTGCTGTTGATCTCATTGGAAAAGTTTTTTGTTGTTTTAATTCATTTTCTCGGAGCCATTCACATCTATCAAGGTCTGTATTTTCACATTTTGTGCCAGAAAATTATAATGGTTTAGACAAAACCAGCAAACAGCAATTCAGTATTATTATTGATAGGCTTGGATTTTTTATTTTTATTTTATTGTTAGGAAGGGGAGAATAAATGCTCAAAAGTATGCTGAGCTTAAGCTACTACATAGACAGCAGTCCAGGGAAATTCATTAATTAAACTTGAGTAAATAATAAGGAACGGAGTACAGATCCTTATTATTCTTTACTATCATCAACTCTAAAGCTTTCTATTAATATTCAACGAATGGAACTGATTATCAGCATTACTTTAATGCTGTTGCCCACATAATATGAAACTCATGAACAACTGAAATGAAGATTTATCATTACAAGATGATATGTGACTTTTCAAAAGCACTTGAGCAACACTGTATTTAGTTTCCCTATCGCCTACAGCAGTCTTCAGAAAAAAAAGGTCTTGTGTTGCAGAGAGGATAAGTAAGCCTATTAATCTTAATTGTTCTTCAGTAGTCACTATATCGCAGATTAAAATTGTAATATAAGGAATTCTAATTTAATTTGGAATTCAATTTTCTTAAAAATAGCGCCACACTGTGTTTGGAGAGATGCTTATACTTCTCTTATAGTTTTGTGTGGCCATGATTAGAAAACAAACAAACAAACAAACTAGACAAAAAATGTCTATTCACTCAATACAGCACAAGGATCTATTCTGACAAAAAGGCAAAGGTCAAAACCACATCATTTGTTTCCAGGAAGGAATTTAAAGCTCTCCACTGAGGGAGGAATTGCTTCTGGATAGACGTTAGCAGCCAGACTTCATTGCAGTAAGAGAGAAATCTTCAATGCAAAAATGGGAAGCAAGAACATAATGCCTATGATGATGTAGGACAATATGGCAGCTACTATACACTCTTGGTGCTTAACATGAAAGATGAAACAAGGAGGAGTGTACATGTACAAAATACAGCAACCTTTCACAGGACTGTGTTGCTAACATGAGTTAAAGGAACTTTGATTTGCCTTAAGCAACAATTTTTCCAATTACTGGCATCCCACCAAGCATTTGCTATTTGATACTTTTTATCTGCTTTCACATTAAAAGTGTAAGAATCATAAAACCCAAATACTACAGATACTACTCAGTGGAGGCAACTGCTTATCAATTTGCCCTGACTCTTAAAATGGAGGTTTCCTGCAGTTCATAACTGGAACCTGAAGAGAAAAAGAATCTGGAAGGGAGATGATACATTACTGCTTAATTTCAGCTTTGCAGACAGTTCAAAGGGAAAAAGAGCTCTCCACAGATGCGATCTCTGATCTCTGCTCCTGCTCAGAACTTGACCCAGTCAAGCTGCTGATAAAGGACCAGGGGTATGTCTAGGGTCACATCTGACTGTAATTAACCAAATCAGACAACCCCAGGAGGGGTCAATAAGCTTATATATGGTCAACTTTTTGCCAGGTAGTGCATTGGTTATAATACTTCATAGTACTGCAGAATGCTAGTAGCAGCCAAACATTTCAGTAGGACAGAACTTCCCTAGCGTAGATTAAAATACATGCTATTGGTACAATTTCTTTCCCAGTCTAATCAATTTATTATTATTATTTTTTTAGTAAGAGTTATTCAAGAAACCAGCTAGAGAACAAAGGTTGCATTAATTCCAGACAAAAATAAATCAGGTTTCATAAACCCTCCAACTTAATAAGGGTTTACAGAATGAGAGAAAGTAGGTGTTCCTCGTTAGTGAACAGCTGATTACCATGACCCCCACAGATTCTTCTGAGACTGATCAGATGAAACTAAATATTTCAAAAGGAGCTTTTGTGTGATGTCCAACCTTTCTGCTAAGGAATGCTACAAATAACTGTAGCTGAATAAAACCTTTGAAGTTTATCTTCTGAATTACTAAACACTTGCAGCTCTACTGCGTGACAGTACATACTGCAAATAATGAACTTCAATAAAGCATCTGTTACGGGTCTACAAGCTCTAAAGCGGGATATGGGTACTTAAATACAAATCTCTGATCTAAGGGTTGAACCACTCTGAACATGCTCAGCACGATAATTTCTCATGCTTGTCTCTGCACACTTTCAGTTGTCCCACTGTCTCAATGCCTGGACCACAGCAGGTACACAGAAGCAGGTACACTTGTAAGCCATCTTCCAATTCTGGCTCTTAAATGTTTCTCTAATAGCTACTAAACTTTTGACAGTTGTCATGGTTTTGGCTGGGACAGAGTTAATTTTCTTCGCAGAGGCCCACACAATGACGTGTTGGATTTTTGATGAAAAGAGTCGGTGATGTTGTGGTTGTTGCAGAGCAGTGTTTACACAGAGCCAAGGACTTTTCTGCTTCTCGTGCTGCCCTGCCAGCAAAGAGGCTGGGGGTGCACAAGGGGCTGGGAGGGGACAGGACCAGGACAGGTGACCCAGACTGACCAGAGATTCCGTACCCTATGACATCGTGCTCAGCAATAAAAGGTGGGGTAAAGAAGGAGGAAGGCGGGGACGTTCAGAGTGATGGCGTTTGTCTTGTGATGAGCCCTGCTGTCCTGGCAGTGGCTGAACACCTGCCTGCCTGTGGGAAGTAGCGAGTGAATCCCCTGTTTTGCTTTGCTTGCGCGCGCAGCTTTTGCTTTAGCTGATAAACTGTCTGTCTCGACCCATGAGCTCTCGCACTTTTAACTTTCTGATTCTCTCCACCATCCCAATTGAGGGGAGTGAGCGAGCGGCTGGGTGGCACTGAGCTGCCTGCCGGGGCTAAACCACAACACAGTTTGCTTCTGGTGCTGCAGTTGTGCCACTCAGAGAATTTAGCACCATGGGCAGCTAGTCTACATGCATGAATCTCATAAATTATATAGACTCCTACAGCAAAAACGCTGTGATAATCATTCCCCGCACACATTTGGTTAGTATTCCTATTCATTACTTGTCTTGGAACTACAATGTAGCCCAACAAGAGTGCAGGACTTTATTAGGCACAGAAAAATTCTAATATATCAGCGAAACTTGTATGATGGAGTTCATGGAGTTTGGCTCTGGGACAAAGAAAGAGAAACTACCTTCAGCATTTTCCGACTGAAGCATCCATACATTTCCTAACTGCAAATTTAAAAAAAAAAAAAAAAAAAAGAGGAAAGAGAAAAGAGAAAAAGCCAAGCACCATGGAAATGCTGAGTATCTCTAGACAGTCTGATAAATAATTAATTACCTTTTTGCTCAGAATTATACATTTCATACTGAACTGGTTTTTATTTTTTCTTAATTCTGAAATATCTGCCTCTCCCAGTGTTCTTTTAAAATTGTCATTTTAAACATGAATATTCTGCATTTTGGCAAAGAACTAAATGAGACTTGCAGGTTGAACCAAACTAACATTCATTTAAATGCCCAAACTGCTTTTACTTACCTTTTTTTTCAAAGGACAAGCTAATTTAGTAATAATGGACATATTTAATGTAAAGGTCTGCTTTAGATAACCGTGAGCAAAAAAGCCAGTAAGTAAATCCATACTACATGGATTTTTACAAGTAAAAAAAACCTTCACTTTGTGACACTAATCAGAGTGACTTTATTACATTTTAAGATGAGCAAGATGTTTTAATTGTGAAGTTCATGGCAAACTAGCATGAAAGTTAAAGAGAGATGTCAACAACATGAGCTTGCAAAATAAAAAAAAATGCTTTGTACATTAAATTATTTACAAAATAAAAACTTTCAACATGCAGTTACAATATAAAAAAAAATGCAATGGAAGGCATGTAAGTGACACAAGGGAAAACAGCTGGGTTTACTGAAAAATCAAGAGAAAGCCTATCTTCTGACTTAAGAGATGCAAATGTGAGCTGAAAGAAAGCATGCCAGCATAGCAGAGCACTGCGTCATCTCCCACACAATAAAAACATGAATTGCTGTAATAACTCTGGCTCGCTATTGCTGAGGCTGCTTACTATCAGTACTTGCTTTCTTTGACATCCAGTAGTTGACAGTAAGATTCCTCCCAGGTGGTACATTTTAGGGGCAAATGAAGAGATTCCCATTATAGCCACAGAAAAATCACTCTGCTTGCTGGTATTAGCGACAGTGAAGGCTGCTTAACATAAAGCAGTATCAAGCCCTCTGCCACCTATGACTGATCCTTGGGTACAGATGGACAGTTTTCCCAAGAATTTTTGGTAGACAGACTAAGAACTAACAACATAGAACAGTAAGACGTAGTGCTGAGAGAACAACTTGTAAAATTATACATTACAAATTTCTGAGTGAACAGGTAAGATAAAGTCTCTCAGTTTCGGGATTAGGACCAAGTAGTGATATACAGCAGAGAAAAGGGAAAAGTCTGAATTTCTACAGAGTCTGAGGCAGATACCATGTGCTGCATTAGAGTCATCTCACTCAAAATGTTACATGCAGAAAACATCCAACTGAAAACATTACAGTGCTGTCGACTGAGATGGAAAGCGTTTCTCAAGCTCCTCCACAACACAGCTCAAGTTGCCATTCTGCTGGTTGTGCTCAGCCACAGCCTCTGGAGTTGGCAGCTCTGGTGTTGCAACTGGTTTGAGCTTAGAAATGTGCTTGGGCAGAACGTGGTTTTTGTCTATTTGGCTGTACATGTTGGCCACGGACTTTTCAATCGCTGCTAAATTTTGAATGTTTTTAAGAATTCCTTTCAGCTCCCTACGAGGAGGTGGCTCTGGCACTGTGGCTGGTGGTGGTACAGCTGGCTGTTTGGCAGGGGATTTTGAAAGCTTTGTAGGGGAGAGGAGCTGGGTGCTAAGAAGAGATGAAGAAGAAAGAGAAACGGGGGGCAGAGTTGGAGGATGTGGTGGCAACAGAGGAGGGGATGGAGGTGGAGGTGGCAGCAGTGGAGGTGGGGGTGGGGGAATTTTAGGTGGATCTGGAATGCTTTCTGTAACTTCTCCTTTGGTCTGAGGAGCTAGAAAACTTTGGCAAACTGATTTCTTTATCCTAAAAGATGGAGGAGTTGGCTTGCGAGTTGGTGGTGGAGAAAGTTCTTCAGGATAGTCGTGGTGAGTGATGATTACAGAGGGGACCGCAGAGGGCTCCGGCTCAACTACTTCAGCACAAGGTGTTGGAGAGGACAGAGAAGAAGAGCGAAGGCAAGGAGAAGCAACCGCACTTTTAGGAGACTGCTCTAGCACGTTCTCTCTTTCTTGGAAACAGCTGCTGTGTGTTGGCGAACGGATGGATTTCACATCAGGAGATTTCACTTGCTTCATTTCCTGCAAAGCCTGCTGCTCAAACTGTCTTGCCTTCTCTTTTACAGTTAACTTGGGACCGCTTATTTTTTGAAATAGCGGACTGCTAATATCAACTCTGCTAGGCTGATTTTCAGTTCCTTCATTCTCTGCTTTGAGTCTTTCCTGTTGCCACTGAAAGGGGTCCATGATAACTGGCCTGCTCAGAGAACCAGGCGCGTGTCTCTTAGTAACGTGAGCTGGTACTGTCCATGCACGGTGACTGCCTCCCAAAGAGGCATCTCTCAAGACTAATCGCATAGGAGAAAAAGTATCTAGGGCATCGTTTCTTTTCCGTAGTAACGCAGCAGCTGCAGGACTTTGAGTGACACCTTCCACATACAATGGGTTTTGAGTAGTTAATGGGTTCTCATCAGATAAAAAAGTAATGTTACTTGAAGATTTGGGGAGATTACTGTTCAATGATCCATTGATACTAGATTGCTTGTGAGCCTCAATAGCACGGGAAGCAAAGCTGCTTATAACTCTCTGACGATCTCCTTCTTCTAAGACTGACTTTTTTCCCCTGCTTTGTTGAAAATGGTAGAGAAGAAAAAGACTTGAAAGAAAAGAAGATAATCACATGTAAGGAAACATGCATGGACATAGATTTTTATGAGAGAGGAAAAAAAGAACTCAGGATATGAATCAGCGCCATAACATCACTTACAGCAAACTACTACTACCCAATGGAAAAAAAAAAAAATCTACTGAACTACTGGGCAAGACATTTACTTTCACATCTTCTTTAGGAGAGAAGGACTTGAGAAGGAAGAGGAATTGAAACAAGCTTTTAGCTACTCAGCAAGTTCAGAAATTGTTGACCTCTTCTTAAAAAACCTTAGATTTCCAAGTATCAGGGTCAGTACTGTCCCCTGTCTCCCCAGTGACACAAAACATTAATGCTAGGTAGTATTGCTGTACAGTTTCTCTGTGAGATAATATGGAGTCACTGTGCGTATACTGTATGTATGTTTGTTTCCATCATTGACATGGCAGTGGCACTGTGCCATACAGCACACAGCCAACACAGAATATTCACAGGAATTTTTAAGGTAAACCAATTCTAGAGTAATTGTGCATCAAACCTTTTCTATTCTATAAAAATGTGTGCGATTAGGCAGTCTTTAAGTGCACCTGCGTTGCCTTTTAAGGAGTGGCCATAGGTCACTCGTAAAAGTAGAACTCTCCAAGCAAGTGGTGAGCCTGAAACCATGGCCACAGGGGGAGTGAGAGGTGCCCTGCAGCACAGCTGAAGCTCAGAGCTGTAAGGTGCAGGCCAAGAGAGCTGAAGCCAGTCAGCTCAGATGCATGTTGCATTCTGACCATTCTCCTGAGACTGATTTTTAAAGAACTGCCAAGCCAGACATTAATTCTTGCATTTACGATACATATATTGATGCAGAATTATCAGTATGTGTATGAATTTCATCTCTGCATCACGTTAACTAAGTGAAAAAACCCTGCAGTTAGATTACATTTAATTTCTAGTCCAAAAGTAGGATGTCTCACCACTTTCTGGAATTTATCTAGCACCTGTCAGTGCCTTGTTAACCTACATTCCTCAAGTACTTTTAATACCAAACACTTCTGAGCAGATTTTAAGATAAGCAGTATTTTAAAATCTGCATCCCCAAACTGTCTGCTAGAAAAGAGTGCCCTTAGAGCCCTATTTTAAATAATGCTCACATCACCTGAGGCTGAAAATAAACTTTTTTGCCCTCAACCTGTGAAAAATTTAAGATATTGGCCAACTCCAGGTACAGTTAAAGATGAAACCTTTGTACTTTCAAAGAGATGATTCCCCTTGTCAACGAGACTGAATCAAAATGCTTTTCCATTGCTGCCATATACAGGCTTACTGCAACTAAACAGATTCCTGTCCAGTACAGGGATGCAAGGAAACAGTCCTAAAAACCATACTGACTCTAAAAGCTCTGTGACATTTTAAATAAATCTGTAAGGCAGGCTATGGGGAGAATATGACGGTGTAAGGGGGACATTATGGTAGAGCGGGGTATAAAGATTACATTACCGCTTTTCTACAGTTCACTTGTAACTTCACTACCTTTGCCATTAGGTAAAGATGCTTTGCTGCTACCCCCATGTGCTGAAGGCTGCACTGAAAACCTTCCCTTTTTCTTTAGCAACTGCCGCTAAAGTATAGCATGAGAGTAATTACATCTACACAAAAAACACAATTCAAAATACCACTAGAATTATTTTTAGGGACTCTGAGCTGTCCAACAGTTTCACAAAAAATTCTGAGTTAAAAATTCTTAACAAAATTTGAGTCACATTCTTTGAACTTTTGAAAAAAAGGAATAGTGGAAAAAAACTACAACATTTGCCATTTTGACATGAACGTTGGAAGAAGCGGTATTAGACCTTTTGGTCAGATTGTTCTATTATGCAGATAGTTTTTATTTTTTATTCGTATCTCTGAAAACGTTACTCAATTGAAATTCCTGGAAATTTAACCTTTAGTGGTTAAACATTCCCTAGGAAAACAGGAAAAGTATTTTAAATATCTAGATACTAATACGTAAAAGTCCCCTGAATGCCCATATTTAATAGCGAAACATATTAGCTTTTTAATCTTGTTTTGGCTGGGAGCTCACCCATACAGAGAAACTACAGCCTCCCATTGGTCATAGGGACCCGAGAGGATCAACAAGAAGAATCATTCCACAGCATACAGGGCTCACTCTCCCGTTTGTGAACCCTCCCAGCAAAGCCACAGACGGTTATACTAGTGAATAAACTTCCCCAAGCACTACAATTCTCCAAAAATCATTATGCCTTTGGGCAGAATATAACCAATATAATGTTGATAACTGTTCTAGTGTAGAGTTGGTATGAAAAATAACTGATTTCGCACTAACAATCAACTAGTTCTTCATTCTCAAGCAGCATACTTTGAGATTGGTCAAGCATCCTCCATCTATTTAGAGACGAGAGAAATAAATGATTCTGAACTTGAAGGACACCCTCCAGTAGAAAGCTCATGCAAGACAGCATAATGCTTTATGCTACTGGAATGGATTATTTCAAAAGCTTCTTAGCTCCTTCCTTGCTTCACATGAGTCCTCTCACAGGTGAGGTTATCCTGAAATCTTCCTGTGTTTATGTATGGGTATTTTAATCAATGAGAAACATCAGCTCACCAGTATGAAGCATATTTCTGTGAAATGACAGATGAGTACCTGCCTTGCAAGGAATTACAAATAGCAGACTAAAAAAAGACTTTGCTTTCATCCAATTGTAACATCTTAAGTCCATGAACTGAAAGCAAATCTCTTGTGTGCATGCTCAGGGTTTTTATTTATTTATTTATTTACCCTAGTAGGACTATTTGGCCTTAGAAATAATACCATTCAAGTTCAGCAATCACACTTCATCTCTGCTTCCTGCAAAAGGATAAAGAGGCATACAAGTATTGAAACCTCACAGTAAATGTCTTTCCTGTATAAATTAGAAGATGAGTTTCAGATTGCAAGGTTTAATGGGAACTATGGAAAGGAAAACTAGCATTTCTACCAGCTACAAATATTAAGACAATGAAATCAGCTTACTTACTGATGCCTATGTGTCCAGACAGAGAAAAACGAAAATTATGAGACAAGGCAGACTTAAAACTAAAGAGCTTAGTTCCATTTCATTTGCTACAAACACCAAGTTAAGAACACAAGACACAAGGCAATACTGCAAATGAAAGGTGACTGTGTCAGGACAACTAAAGACAGGAAATATTTTACTACACTTCATGTCAAAAGTTAATAAAATCAAATAGCTGACAGGAAAAAAAATGGTAATTTGTACATATTCTCATTGAATTATTATTATTTTTTTAAATCCTAAGGGTATTCATTTACTTTTTAAGGATTTTTACTAGTAGATGTTCTATCAGTTCCTTAACATGATGGATAATAGCTGTATGCAAAGACATCTGGGAGAAAGTACTCTAAATACAGGATCTTTTTTGGCGCTATGAAAACTATTTCTTGTCAAAATGAATATAAATCTAAGCCTCAAATTCAATATTGCAAATCTACAGATTGGTACCTATATGTTTCAGTATTAAAACATTAAAAAATAAAATAAATCTTTGCAGGTAAAATAACCCAACACAGTGAGGCTTGTTCTGGGTTTAGCAGAGGGTATACATGGGAGTACAAAACGCAGATTCATCCAATGGGACATCCAATTCCCACTGATAGTCAGCTTTATGTCACTGCCAGTAAAATCAGCAGAAGTAATTCATTAGTTTCAGCAGGAATTTGGTAAATGCAAAATAAATAGGAATTCTATCCAGCAGGGCATTTCACTGCATGTGTAAGTGTACAGATGTGATCCCATTTTGCTTGCAATCGTAAGTGCTCACATTCAAAGATGTGGCTATATGCTACTGTCAAGCAGTTTTTTCCTCCCTTCCTGCCCAAGCGATAACATTTTACAAAGGCAAAAGGTGTAGGAGGACATCCAGCAGTTAGGAGAAGCTATTCTTGCTTCAAGTATAGCTCCTGTATCTACGTAAAAAAGCTCAAACTCTGGCATCTTTTCAAACACAGACTGCTTTCAGATGGCTAAGAGTTAAAGTAGCAGCGATACGCTTTGTCACACCTCTTTAACGTTCAATAAACTCAATCACAGCATCTGTAACATTTCAACACTCTGAGCAAAACAAATGATGACTGAAAATACAGAAGTTGGCAGTCCTCAACAACACCAGCAGCTCTGTCTCCCTGCCTCCAAACATTATTATTGCTATGCTCTCAGTGTTAATCGTTTTTAAAATACAAGCATAGCTGAATAAGCATGGGAAGCTTATCAGCAACTCCCCCCTAGTGTGACACAAATATTAATTGGCTCTTCTCCACTGTAATGTTTTCATATTGAGAGTTAAATTGTTGTTGGAGTCCATGAACTTCAAAAGCATGAAAAGGCAGGCATCTTTGCAGTGTTATTATATTATGAGCATACAATAAGTAAATGATACATCCATTGAACTGCCAGTGGTTTCTCTATTTTGATAGTTCCTTTATGTTTAATTCATTTTCAAATGGTTTCAATGTTAAAACAACAAAAAGAAAAAAAAAATTACCAAACAGAATATTTCATACGCTAGCAAATAGAGGTTTTGGAGCAGCAATTTTATTAGACGTGTTTAGTCAGCAGCTTTGAAAAATGTTGGCCTGGATTTTTACAAAGGAGCCATCCTGGCTCACCCTGGCAGCAGGATGTAGGCTGTTGCCCTAGAAAAAACATCTGGTTACGCCTTGCTTTTTGCCAGCTTAAAACCTGTTAAAGATTCCCCTGTGCACTAAGAAAAATCACCACTAGCAGGTTAAATTTTTATCTCCTCACAGAGTCCTTCTATTTATTTTCCAGATGTTTGAGAACCCCAAGCAGCTGGAGAAACTTCCCTTCACGAAGAAAAGCCTTTTTGACACAGACTGCATGAAGTGATATCCCTGTAAAGTGAAGCACGGCTTCGGTCACTATCAATTATATTGACGTATTGCAAGGAATACTTACATGGTGCTGTCGCCAAGCTCTTCATAGAGGTTATTGGCAGTGGTGCTTGCTGGTTTGCCTGCTGGTAGGGCCATCTGGATTCTTGCAGTCTTTGCACATTCAGCCTGTCGCCTTTTGTAAGCCACGTGGGGATGGAGAAATATACTCATTAGAAACACTCTATACCATAACATGATGAGACGTAAAGTTTTCTGGTTTTTTTTTTTCCTGCAGTTTTCAAAACATTCTTGCCTCTCATCTTCACAGAGGAGCAGTAACATGAGAATTTTTTCCCATCTTTTTCACTTCTCCATTAATTGTTCCTTCTTGGGGGAAACCCAGTGCTTCACCCTGGGTGGAAACCTCCTGACCAGCAGGATGCCACTTTGCAGCAAGTATTTCCTGGAAATAACGTATGTGCTAGCTCTGACGCTGCTCTCATTAGGAGGTTTACCTATACTGGCTGCCCAAGGATAACAGTAGGGAAAGTAAGCTCCTTTGACCAACTGTTTCATTCAAGTGCCAAGAGACAGTAATTTTAAACACAGAAAAGTCTCTGGCAAAGTTTAATTCATCACTTACAACTCCTTTCTCATTACAGTTGGCTGGTAAACTTCTGTCTCAACAGTTTTCTTGGGAAAAAAAATTCTTTTCATGGGTAAATTCACTGTCAAAAAAAAAAAAATCTATTTTCTATGTAGAAAATGAAACCCGTGATTCCTCATTTGCACCCCAGCCTGACATGCACTTGCTTGCTTGAGGAATACTGCACACATGGAAACATTTTTTCTGTCCTCTGCAGGAAACAGGCCGTGTGTCCTGAACCGTGGTATCTTTATTGCGTGTTAGTATGCAACAATAAAATGCCTGGAGTAGCAATACAAGTAACACTTAAAAACCTTGCCGTACAAGATGTTCGGGAACAAACTGGAGTATAGGAAGTAAGTCTCACTGAATGTCAGCTACCCTTCTTAAGAATGAACACTGGTAAGCTCTCAGTATTCCTATGCAAGCTGTTACAAACAAAGCAGAAAATAAATACTTACTCTTTGAATCTGTTTTGTTATGCAAAAAAAAAAAGATGAAGAGATAAAATGGAAGGTTAAATTAATTCTGTTTGCAACAATTGTCCTAAACAGTGAAACTAACAGGAGTAATAAACTAGATGCTACTTAATTATTCCACACATAAAATTACAGAATTAATGACATGTTTAAAAGAATCATAATTTCCAGAGCTGAACAGTGTTTAGCTGCTATTTGCAATACTCTTGAAACAATTTTGCAGTCAGCATAAACATGAATTAGAGCGGGGAAAGTTGCTCTGGGCTTACAGAAAACAAGTCCCTTCCACACACAGACAGAAAAGAGTAAGACACGAAAACAGGAATATACCTTGTGATATTTCTTTAGAAGGTAGACTGTTAGGGATGTATATTTATAACTCGTTTTCTCACTTTTACATGTTTTGAGAATGCTACAGAAAATGTCTTCAGTAGTGAAGGAGTATTATTTTCAGTTTCTATTTAGAAAACAACATTTTTTGTGATAAATAATGTATTATTTATACTTTGCTTCTGGGGTTACACTGAATAGTGTATTTCTAAGATACTATATAATAGCAAGGAATAATGAGCTTCTGGCTTGTTTACAAAAGCCGTAAATGTAGTCATTGAGCTGCACTTTGACAGTGGTAACTTAGAAGATAACTCATTTAATTTAACTAGTATTTTTACAAAATTTAGTAAGTAAAATTAATTCACTGGATGTTAACCTGATCACTGGTCTGGAAATCACTGAAAAATGGACCCACTGCACATAAAAAGTTTTAACAGTGAGAAAATCTTAAACATTTCCACTGTACGTGCTATGAGTATGACAGTTACATTTATTCCATTATAATCTCTACACTCAGTGGCAGACTCGAGCACCTCCTCTGCCAGACTGTTATCAGGAAAAATACTGAAGCTCCTTTCAAAAAGGAGAAAAAGGCTGTAATGACGATATAGCTCAGGCTAGCTTTTGGTATTTATTAACACTAAAATGCCTTTTATTTTCTTTGGTCCTCTTAAGTGATACATTTTCCATAAAAGTATAGTTTACTCACATTGGTCTGCTAAAAATCCAACTCCAAGTCATACTTCTAGACAACTAAAATGTGATTTTTGATGAAATGAAATTAGACAGATTCCTTAAAGACCTTAAAAGGCTGATAATCTCCTTTGATTATCTAACAGGCATCAAGGAAAAATATTGTTATTAGCTTTCTCAAAGAAGCAGGCAACTTGGATAATAAAAACAGTAATAACCAACTAATGGTAGGTTGAACCGGTTCAGTAGTGTTTCACTGGAAGCAAATTCTACGAATGAATGGCAGATGTAAAGCAGCTTTGAGATGTGCTGCCATCCCACTGTTGTGAAGGTTCTCGAGCACTTTCAGACTCCTATAAAAGCCTTTCTGCTTTGGCCCAAATTGTTTGGAGAAATTGGGGTGAAAATGTCGTCCAAAGAACCTGCAGTGGCCATTAGGAAATGGCTGTTCTTGGCTATTTTTCTGATGTCACTAAGTAGAGTGCTTTCAGGCAGGCTACTATTTTTTCCATGTAGGATACGCTTTTTCAATGATGAGTAACACAGTACTTTTCCAACTCCAAACTGCAGTGCAGAAAGGAAAAATGCAGAGTTTAAATCCCACCTGGAACGTTGTACTATATTATACCCATTGCAGCATTCAGATTGTAATTGCTTTACGGCAATACATGCACATGGGCTTTTCTGTGCCCTCTCCTCCCACAGACTGCTGCGACACCACAGCAGGAGTCTGCAGAGGCGCTGCCACTTCATTGCCCTTGACATAACGAAGGGAGCAGAGAACAAAGCATTTTTTGAAAAAACAAAACAAACAAGAAAGAAAAACAAACCAAAAAATCCACCAGGGCTCTGAGAACTCCTTCCTGCCTGGTCCCACAGAGCAAAGGTTTTCCCTGATGAGGGCATATTACATTCCAGCTAGCTCACCAACTTTAAAATGGAGATAGAAGGGCATGGAGATACAGACTGATGCATGCACAAGTTGAATACAGCTCATTACTGGGGAAGATCTCAGAATTATTTGGGTTTTGATTTTGTAGTGATTGATAATTCTTTGCTCTGAGCATGCACATGGAATTAGAAATCTTTCATAAAAAGCTGCAGAATATTTAGTGGACCTGAAACGGTCCATTTCGTAGGAACTTGTTAGTAATGTTGATCCTTTAATTAGCCTATTAGACCAATTATTTAAAACTCTTGAGTCTAGTAAAGGTGAATGAAAATATCAAGCAGGTTCTTGCTGGTTACGCTGATTTGGATAGTGCTAAAATGGCACAAAATCAATTCCTCGTTAAATGTTTGCAATTAGGGAAGCACACAGTTAGGGAAAATATATAACTGAGTATTTTAGGATTTAAACAAAAAAACAAACAGCTGAGGTCCTCCTCTTATTTTGCCTGAGCTACACAATTTGATTTTTGATTCACTTATTGAACCAGCATTTTTTTTTTTTTGGCATGGAATTCAGGTCTGAATAATCTACACTTACATTTCAAATGTCTGGCTTTTGATCTTGTGTTTCAGGATGTCTTCCAAAACAGTTAGTGCACCACAACTTAAGAAAGAATAACAAGACACACTTCCCGTGCATCAACTCGTTCCATGCAAAGCCCCCATCAAGCCTTAACAAACTATTGTGAAGAGAGGAACATTCTGTATGCAGACTGGCAATAAAGGAACATTTCCAAAGCAATTCAAGCTAAGAAATGTAGCATCCTTACTATAACACTGCTATCACAAAAAGGAGTAAGAGTACTTACTGTCTGTAGCTGACCATAACTATTAAAATAGCTGGCATACAACAAAGGATGATAATGACGGCCAGAGCAAGTAATGCACCTTCCGTGTAGCCCACAGCTTGTGCCTGCTTCTTGACGTTTGCTACCACATCCGGGGTGCGGATTTCCAGGATGCGTCCACCCTGTCCCAGGTACGGCTGAAACTCTTTATTGATATCCAGCAGTTTGCCATCGAGGAACCTTCAATGTCACGAAAGAAAACTATTACAGCCAAGCTCATTAACTGTGTTTGAATTACTGCACAGTTGGGTTAATAACTATGCTCTGATAAAGCGCATACCTCTTCTTTATGTGCTTAAGAATATTAGTAATTCCCCGTAATCCCCATGTCAGTGATAACTCCAATCTACTTAATGCCAGAACACAGTTTAAACACTGAAAAGCAGAGTTGAGCTGAAGCCTGTTCTCATGTCTAGGGGCAAAAAGTTCTCCATGCCATAGAGAGCAGCATGGCACACAGTTTGCTTTGTGCTTTTTCCTTCAGTGCAGAGGATTAGCTAACCCTCCTGCACACATCCCTAAAGACTGCTCTGGCCTAAAGTGGAACTTGATAGTAATCTAAAAGCAGCTAATTTTTAAAGGACTTTCCTTAGTTTCTTACGGTAATTTTTTTGGTTGGTGAGCCATCCAGTGTTCCCTTTTGACCTTCCTTTCCATATTAAAAATAAGGTGATACGGAAAAATTTTACTCAGAAAAAATTACTAATAATCTCCTCCCCCCCCACGCAGCTGCATCAACTCTGAACCTTATTCTTGCATCTGCTCTAGTTAGCCTCCATGTCTCTGCTGTTTTCTTAGAATGTGGCACTGGTACTATGCATTGAATCACTTGAGTAAGACTTCTGACTCTCCTTCCTAAGGACTTCTCAAGGATAGCAAGAGGAAAACACAGAGGGACAATGATCAGATGAACTCATCTCCAGTGGGAGTGAGCATCAGAGCTGCTGAAGGATGTGCCCTCTCAATCTGGCATAACATGTAGTTTTTTCACTGGCTTCAGGCTATTTTACAGCAACTTCTCCATTAGGGAAATTTTTAGGTGGAACCTGTAGCAACATTCCTGAGAGATGCAGAACTGGAAGAAGGAGAATAAGATTTTAGAAAATCATCTGTACTTATTTCCTTAAAGTCAAATTGGAGGTCACAAAAGATGACAGACTGAGATGGTTGTGAGCTGTTTCCTCTTTTTTTTCTTTTTTTTAAACAAAGGCATTTCATCTCTTCTGGAGTTTCACACCTCTTCTAAAAGGAAAAGCACTAATTGCATACAATAAATCGTCAATTAAACTTCACAGGTTATCCGAACACCGCCAGATACCAGAACAGACTTGACTAACGGTAGTAATTACAGAAACAATATGATATCCATACAGCGATCAAAAAAAGACTGGTACTAAGTAGGCCTACAAGGCACACAGGACAGTAAAATCCTATGGCAAAACTGGGGTATTGGCTAATCAGGAACTCTCGTCACTGCTTGCACCCTATGGTAACATCCATCTTCCATTTAACTTCAGATTTAGTGCATCACCTAAGAGAAGAGCTTGAACAACACAGTTACCAAGCAAAGGACTACAACAGTTCCTGAAAGAGCAAATGTGGTGGAAGAAGTTCAGTATCTGACCTAATAATTGGCAGTTTCAAGAGGGGCAGCCAAATGTAAATCCTACACGTTATCTCATTTCCCATATAACTGAAAATATTGTATTGGATGACTTTTTTTTGACAAAAACCAGCACCTCTGTTAAAGAAATTTGCTTTGGGGATTATTTAGGCCAGCGCTGTAATTCCAAAGAAAAATTCTTGGATCACTTTGGAAGTGAGGGCTGACTGTTTCACAAGCTGCCAAGTAGTTGCCTTAAACTGCAGCCTTAAAGATCAAAGTGGGAGGCAGCCACTAGGATGGAGGAGGATCCTGCTGGCTCTAAGCTATAGCAAAATCCCCACTCTGTCCACGTACACTGGTTTTCCTAGAAATTGTTGTGAAAAACACAGTTAAAAAAATAGAAACAAAACCAAAAAGTGTTCTGAGATGATTTCTGCATATGAACTCCGGATGTCTAATGGATGTCTGAAACAGCTTTTATTTCATTTGGATGATCACAAGGCAGAAGTTACACTCCTAAAAGACCATTTCTTAAAGGCTGTTCATTTCTTACAATTGATTTCCTCTCAAACAAATTCATCTGCTGATAAATCCTCATAGCATTCATTCATCCCTGTTTTTTTCTACCTTTGGAGAGAATACACTCTGATGTGTGTGTACCGTATTGGGGGGATCTCCTGACATGCAGAACGACTCATCCCAAATGATGAAACGGTGAGTACTAGTTTTGTGACATCAACTTCAAAGAGGAGCAGTGACTACTCACAGACCTGCACTCACAAAAGCAACCCAAAGCATTTTGAAGAATAGTTTCCCTTTGCATTACTATGCTCTACTAATATTCACAACTAATTCCTTGATTTTTTCCACAAAGCATTTTCTGGGTAATTGAGCAAAAATCCCTTTTCACAGCCTGAAGACCTGCAGTGATGGTTTGCAAGATCATGAACGGAGTACAAATGGAGCTCTAATTCTTCTGTTGTACACTAGATGTCACTGGTGCATGTTACACATCCTTTTTGTTGGCCGAAGACAGCATTCAGCTAGGACAGCATTAAATCTCCGCAAGATTTTAAGTCTCTGTTAAAAATTCTGTTCGCATTTTCTTGACAAACCCTATTTCAACAGGTTCGTAACTCAACCGTGCACATTTACTCCATGATGAAACATGATACATTGTGCAAAAGATTCAGATGGGGTAAGCATTTTATTTTTAATGGTGGACATTTTCCGCTTAATATATGCAGGAGAAATTTTCTGGATTCAACTTTTTTATGCTCTAACAAATCAAACCCTCCTTCATATAAAAGATTTAAAAAAAAAAAAAAAAAAAGGAGGCTGATCATTTCAGTCTGTAGTATTATCTAAGTGGCCTCAAAGTCTTTTAGCAGTTTGGCACAGAGGGAGAAAATATCAAAGCGCCGTTACTATTCACACATTTTTTGTCTAACAAGACAGATTCCTGGTTAATAAAGACGTCAGGTAATCACACGTGAGAGCCCTAAGGACAAGTATGAATCTCTCACTACATATCAGTCTTATAAAGTACTGGACAGGGAAAAATCGGCACCTTGAGAGAGACACAGATTTTCCCCAGCTGGCAATAAGGAACACAGGGCAGCTATTACATTGATTTCTAAATCACATCCTTGTTTTCCACCTGGTTTGCCTGATTGCAAGTACATGGGATTAGGCTGCTTGTTTGGGACTTCTGGACATGAGACAGTCACCCATTCAAAACAGCCTGGTGGTGAGCGTGGCACGTCCTGTGCATGCACTGTCACGTACATCGGCATTCCTTACACAGGCCAGGCTGGATGGGGCCCTGGGCAACCTGATCTAGAGGGTGGCATCCCTGCCCATAGCAGGGGGTTGGAGCGGGCGGTCTTTATGGTCCCTTCGAACTCAGGCCATTCTGTGATGATGACGATGTACAGCACAGCCAGAGCACACGGCAATTCTTCTGTATCTTCATTTCATAAACTACTCTTGGACATGGCCTGATGCGCTGGACTTGCAAAACCTGTATCAACTTTCTGCCTGAGATTTCCCAGAAGTCATTATGGGAGCCTCGAACATTTGGTTTGGTTTAATGGGGTTTCCTTCCTGTAGGAACACGGCTCTGTGAGTGGTGACGAGTGTGAGCTTGCTCAGCTGCCAGCGGACACTACCTGTGCTGGCCATCCCTTCCTCCCAGCTCCAGCGTAGAGCACCTCCGGGGCCCTGGCGCTGCTCTGACCTGAGCCTGGCTGTCAGCACCAACTGGGGTGAGTCACCAGGGGCATCTGCCCTTACCCAGCAGCTCTCGCTCAGCCTGCGAAAGGGAACAGGCTGCTCTCCTGCACCCTGTCCTCAGCTTACCTCCACATTCCTTAAAAGACCTTCACGGTTCTTTTTTCCAAATGGTGACAGGTAAATACATGAACTCGGTGTTAAAGCTAGGGCCTCCACTATGTTGCACCAACAGGAACACAGCAGGGTGTTCCTCTATTTAAGCAAAGCCACAGGAATTTTTCTGAACACTTGGAAAATAGTTTGGCTATACCCACTTATATTCCTTATTGCTAATTAAGTTGTTAAAACTGGGGGCCCATCTCTGACTTTCCAACCTTTCTCCCATCGTATCCAGTTTCCTAATTGAAACTTTCTACAATTAATCTATTCTCTGCTAGGATCCTGAGTAGATTCCTGGCTGGCAGAAGGATGCTTGTGGCTCTTGGCAATCCTTTCCCAACGAAGGCACCACCACTGCTCTGCGTCCTTTGATCCCTCTACAGATCAAAACTCCAGGAAAGACGGTCATAGAAGGAATTTCTTTGTAGGTTTGGGTGAGTGCCTGAGCCGAGTCAAATCTCTTGAGATTGCTAGTGAAAACCTGTTAACTGCAGATTTCATGGTACAAAACTCTTGCTTCGTTTCTCTCCTTTACTTTTAGTAAGCTGACACTTACTCACCTCTACCCTAAAGCCAGGAAAGCATTCCCCAGGATTCTGCTGATTTACATATTTAAAAGCTTTTGAACAGAGGGCAGAGAATAAAATAATAATAAAAAGAACACCAGTAGCAGACAGGCACATGGAGCATTCTAATGAGGTTGCTTCTAAGTTGATAATGTCCCATACATTTTCAAATCAGGGAAATGAACAGCCTTCCATTCACACTGGAAAAACGGCTTTTTTACCCTATCTTAACTCTATTCTGTGTATTTCACTGGACACACACACATCCCCAAAAAGACATTCCTACATTTTCAATGGGCTCCAAAATGAAGAGGGACACATTTTCTGTCCATGAAGAGAGTCTGCAACGGGAAAATATCCTTCTTATGGACTTGAAAGAACAAACTGCCTCCATGCACAGATACTAGCTCACTTTCATATTCCAATACTAGCAGATTTGCAGAGTGCTTTCCAAAGAGAGGAGAAAAAGGGTGCCACAGGATTTTCAACTGTCATCATAGTCACATAAGTTTACTGAACCTGGGCAGCACCGAATAATGCATTTTTGACCTTGCGTATTTCTAATGGGATCCCACCTCAGTCATACTCTAAACCAGTTATGACTGGAAGAAAACCCAGACCTCAATGGATTTACAGACTGCAGAACTGGAAAAGTAATGAGTAGGACGGACAAGTTGCTACCAAAAATGAAGACACTCCATTCTGGGAACTGGCAGTAGACAAGTAAACACAAACTCCCAACGCATCACTAAGTCTGAAAAAGTCTGTATGACCCCGGAGATACTTACAAACAAAAAAACATGGTCAAGAGAAGGAAGGAAGCTATCGTGCTTCTCTATTTGCCACTGCTCTGAAACCTACCTCTGCTAAACTGTGTCAGATTTTTATATTGCTAGTTCAGAAAGAGATGCTGGAAGACTGGAGATGGTCCAGAGAAGACTGTAAGTGATTAAAAAAACTTGTAACATGTCTCAGAGTGCAGAGCACAAGGAACTTGTCAAGAAAAAAAAATTAATGATCATAAGCTTAGCCTTTGGTGGGAACCAGAAATTAAAAAGTACCAGATTTGGTGCTTCAATCTAGTACCCACAGTTACAATAAAACACAATGACTGCAACTAGACAAATTAAAAAAAGAAAGGAAAAAAAAGAAAAAAGCTCTACTCTTTTTGAGAGTAAAAATAATTACCACTGCAATAACACCACGAAGGCTGTAGTTGATTGGATTTTCTTGAACAGCTCCTTTGCTGAAAGATGTACTCAAGGCAGAATTAATTCTGGGAATTCCTATGGTCTTTATTATACCAGGTCAGACTGATCACAGCGATCTTTTCCAACATATAAACTCTGAATATATGCAGAGCTTTAGTATGCTATAATTCATCTGTACTAAATTAAGAGCTCAGGACAAGAAGCCCCTTTTTGATCACAGTGCACGGAGATAGCTCACAGCCATTTGCTTTACAGCCTGCTGACTGACATGCTGCTTTATGCTATCACTGAGCAGTCTGGTCTAGTTTTCACTGAGATAAAATGCAAACACATAGGTGAAACACACACAAAAAAATCAACCAAAAAGATAATGTCTGCTTTAGAGGAAGAGCTTGATTACCATTTTCGCTGTTTTGATACAAACGCAGAATGCTGAAACAAAAATAGTTTCTAACAAGATAGTTCTGCGACCATGCTGATACATTGGCAGCTGAATGAGTTGAAATACTAATTTTGTCTCAAAACCTACTCACCCCTAGTGACGACTCAGAAAAAAAAAATCATGTGAAGTGACTACCTTAATTTTGTTTCTTTACCCATGTAATCTCTGGCTTCTCCGACTTTTTTTTCCATGCAGGCAGAGAACAGAGCTACTGACGGCCATGAAGCAGCTGTGTGTCAGCATGGTGTCCCACAGGAGCTCTGCTAAGGTGCAGAACCCCAGGCAGAGTGGCACCCTACCAAACCGCTCTGCTGCAGTGACCATAGCTGGCCCGGTCACGGGCAGCATGCTGTGAGCATAATCCATCAGTAAAAAGCCTCTTCTTATGTTCCAGCAACACTGGAATTTAACTGCTACTTTGGAAATAGATTGAAAAGACAAAATAACATCAAATTATGAATATAAGTGGCCTGTCTACTGGTTCTCCCCATCTCTAACAGCTGGTGGGATGTCCCCGTGCAGATCTGTCTGCTCAGCCCACTGGGACCTGTGAGCACCGCTGATTTCCTGCACATAGATGTACACCCTGGTCATGCCCCAATGGCTGTCCTTCAGAGGAGATGCACACCACTTCTTTTCCTTTCCTTTCCCTTCCCTTCCCTCTTTTCTTCCCCTTTGGTTTCCACAGAAAATAAAGGAGAAAGAGAGATGCTCCAAACGGAAACGGCAGAAAGCCGGGGTCGGTGATGGGAGCACCAAAGCCCTTGCCTGGAGATCAAAGGGCAGTTTTGGTACAAAGAAAGTAAATTTCCTTCAGAGAATTTAAACTGGAAGCTCCTCTCCAAGGCAGACAAGATGTGTTGCAGGCTCTCATGGAGACAAGGTCTAAACCACGTGTACTGGGGCCGTTCAGCTCAGGGGAATGTACAGAATCTACAAAGTAGTAAACTCCCAAGCTGCATGTAGCGTAGATGTAGGTGTTGTGCACCAGCTGCTTCAACACATTTTCTCTGTTCCTGTCATGCTGAATCACTTACTAACAGAGACAGACCAACAGGCTTCTAAACAGTCCTCACAAGTATAAAAAATGACAAATAATATACTCACTTAAAAAGTTCGTTCCTCATTATAGCTCTGTTTGTTTGCGGGTCGATTGCATAGACCATGAGGTCAGACTTGGTATAATCCTCTTCAGAGTACCCATCCCCAAACCTCCGTGCACCAATGGATTCCACCACGACCGTCGCACCAGGAATCTGATCTTGGACATAGCGTTCCAAAATCCTAAAATGACATGGAGCCAGAAAGGTGCAGTGATTTATTTGTGCTGATCAAGATTGACAAACAGCCTGAACGAGATACTAATAGACAAAAACCACTGGCTTAGATGGACGGTAACCTTCAGAGCACTTTTTAAAAGCCTCCGCTCCAATATAACCTCTTAAAAGCTCAACTCCTGGGAACAGCTTAGTGGCGTTAGGAGAAGTCATCAGAAACAGTGTCCTTGAGAGTCTAGCTCTTTGTATTTATGACATCAGTTGAGTTTTAAATGCCTCATGGGAAACCAACTGTATTTCAAGGAAAAAAAAAAACCTGTCATCCTTTTATTAAGCTGTATGATTTCAGAACCCTTCAGTTCCAGCCTTACACAGGGTGCATATAATACATTTGCACCCACAGAAACAACAATATGAACCATTTTCTGTGGAATGTTTCATCTGGCCCTCTAACATAGCACAACAAGGCAGGTGCCAGAACACCTGCTACTCCGGAAGGCATGCACAAGTTTTACAGCCATAAGAAAGTTGGAATATCAGGCTGACAGGTTACCACAGAAAAAAAATATAATAAACTGCAAAAGTTATACAAGCAGAAGACAGATAGGTTGACAGAACTTAGAGGCAGCTATGCCCAAGATAACAGGGGCATAACAACAATAAACCAAATCTATCCTTTTTCCAAAGAGAAGGATTCATTACAAGCTGCCAGAGTACAGAAAGGCACACCCTGCAGATATGTGTATGAATAACAACATGTCTATACAAAAGAACAAGACAATTTTGGGGGCATAAAATCTATTAGAAAAGATGACATTTACTGCTCTGTTTGTTTGTTTCACTAATTCTTGATGATGAGCCAATCTTTAACTATTATTGAATACATTTCCCTTTTATTTATTTTTTTTTAACATCTGAATGTCCACAAACATCTTTGTATGTGCGTTTGGGAGTCTTTGTTCTAAATTCAAACTGTTGCATTTTTCTGCAGCTTTCCATGAAGAACTGTTTATGGGGTTAGTCATAAAACGTCACCTTATTCCTCAAATATTCAAAAAGGCAAAGTGAGAATGGATGTTTGCAGAACGTCCCTCCAAACAAAAAAATCAGACATGGTCATGCCTATGCCCAGCTGAAATGCCTTCAGTGTGTCTGCAGAAGCACCAGATCAAGGGGCAAGGGCATCCTGAGCACCTGAAGAGTTTCTGCACAGACAGCAGGCACACCTGAACCTCAGACATGGGGAGTTATAGGAAAGTTATAAGTATAACTCACTACGCCTCTAACAAGCAACTTTAGAAAGGATAGTAGCTTACTACAGTTAAAAAAATATATATAGTTTCCTTCCTCCTTGTCCGATCTGCTGCTCTAATGGGGCCCATGAAATCCGCCGAGCTCCTGTAGCAGACTGCTTCTGTGTGTCTGCACCACTGTGCATCCAACAAAGAAGAGATGTAGCAGTGTAACAGTTCAGCTGTACGTGCTTCAAATTCTGTATGCACCAGGCAGAACTGGTACTCCCATCACGACTAGCTGGGGCTGACAGGAGGGACGGTGGGGAGCCACACTCTGGCAAGAACGGATGGAGCCAGAAGGAAAACAAAAAGCTGGTCAGACAGTGACATCAGAAGAGCTTTAACCATGGCTGTCGGGCAAGGACAGAATACATCCCAGAGAAAACAGGAAAACCACCTCTGCACACAGACTTGCTGACATGGGGAGGTTTACAAACTGGGACCGAGAAGGGTTGCCCACAGAGAGTTATGTAAACAAGGACATAAAAGCAACTATCACCAATACTGGATACAAGGGCAAAAACCATGCAGAAATAAACAAGAGAAGCCGGAAGTCTAATCACTCCATCAGAACTATGAGTTATTGCGAAAATGCAGCATTTTCTGAGCTAACTTATGCGATCAGAATATTAAATCAAAAAGTAATAGCTTAGTTGGGATGCAAGAGCAAGGCAATGAGAGGGAGCAAGCTGCCTGATGCATCAAGGATGCAGGCACTAGGGTGCACAGGAAGACAAATCTCATAAAAAAAAGATCAGCTATGGCTATGAAGTCACTTGTTGTTTTAAACAAAATCTTTTGCAGTTGCTAAGGTTAGATTTTGCTCTCGTTTTTTCCTGACATGAGATTTCCAAAGCAAAGCAATGCTGGCAAAGCAGTATTGCCATCTCATGACTTTCATGACCACTGATTCACGTTTATCCACCCCATTACACTGCTCTGTGTGTGAAAATTTAGCATGCCTTTAAAATAGAAGCATTTCTCTATGATTTTGAAAAGTCCAAGGCTGTCAGCCCCAGGTCTTAGTGTCTCTGTCTATACATAGCAAATATACACTCTTAGTGCAGAGCCATTTCTGTAAAAATAGCAAGAAGTAGGCTGGCTGACACGTTGCTAGCTGACCAGTGTCCTGGTGCACTCCTGCTGTTTGCAGATGTGATAAACTGTACTCATCCCTGCCTCTGGCACGCGCTTAACTGGCAGCCAGGGCGCTAGCCTGTCACAGACACCTGAATAATAATAATCCTGCCAGGTAAAACCTGACAGCACAAATCCAGGACACGCAGATTACCATAAAAAAAACCCTAAACATTACATGAATATAAGCTGTCTTTAGGATGCTGTTTTGCACATGGATTCACATAGATCCAGCATGTAAAACGTTTAGTTTCCTCATTAGTGTACGATCGTCTTCTGCTACTGCAGGGGAGTTGGCTTTTGCTTTCTTGCAGGGAACTATTATTTTGCCCACCACAGTGACGGCCTGCAAGGCTGGACGGTTATGATGCAAGGTCACTTTTAGCAGGACATGGTAATAACATTCCCTTTCCTTGGAAATTCCTGGCATGGTTTCTGCTGGAATTCATTGCCATTGAGAATAGCTTTTACTGATGTATAAAACATCATTAAAACTGAAGAACAACTACCCTACTACTATCAGAAATAGGTACCTTGCAGCAGTTGGCTTTAAGTGACATTGCAAGACACACCACCAAGCATGGTGGAGAGGCAGTAAGATTTCATCTGAAAGGCACAAATTGCATGTTTAGGTGGAAACATATAAAAAGTGCACTGAAGACAGAAAAGCAGCAATTAAAGGATGCACTTAAAGACAGGGCAGTTCCCTGTGAAGTTATTTTAAAAGTCATTCATCCAAACTTGTAATACTGAAAAACCCTACTGAAAGTGGCCACCTGCATGTAATACTTGACAGAAAACCAATTTTTAAAATGCTTACTTTAAGTAACAACAGCATATGCAGTTCTACTGCATTTATTAGCAAAAGTTAGCTTAAAATTCGTCTCTCACTTGTCAATGCAATGAGAGTAGTTATCTTCCTCCTAGCGGTGGTGTACGTGAGCAGCAGGGCCAAAACTTAGGTGGCAACGGTGACTTCCTATTGCTCTAATGCCGTTCAGCTCCGCAGGCATAATGTGACGAACGGAACGCACCGAGCACAGGACTACATTAACGGGTGCACCCCGGCATTGCAGCACCCTGCTGCTTCCTCCCCACAGCTGCATGGATCCAGCACGCCAGACGTGCCCCAGCACGGGAGAGATGCTGACCCGAGCCCTGCTACTGAGAAGGATGCGAAGAACAAGCAAACGTAAGGCTCACATGAAAGCTTCTTTGGAAACCAATGTGGAAGTCCACACAAATCAGCTAATTCACCTCACTACTATCGAAATGGAATCAGCCCCACGAGAGCGCAGCAGCAAAGGCAACTCTACAAAAGACTCTACAAGGGAAGTCAGCAGCCAGGTTTAATGACCCTGCGCTGTCCCTGGCAGAAAAGATGCATGACATAGCCCGAAAGCACTGCAACGTTCCGGTAGTTTTATACCCCTGAGCTGGACTGCTCAGTTGTATGCGTATCCTTGGAATCAGCACACAAACAAAAGAAACAATTTAATCTGCAGAACATCTTAGACTTTCGCTGGTACCTGAATTTAATTAGTGTACAATTTCCTCAGCAGAAAATTCTATAGAAAAAAAAAAATGTTTCAGTCCTCTGGCAATTTGATAGCCTGCAGTGTTTATGGAGTTTCTGGAGCACATAAAAATTATTTAAAAAATGAAAAAAAAAAAGTCTTTCAGGACTCTGAAATAACAGATACCCTGATACAGATACTTTGAGCTACATGTGCTGAAGCCTAGATACTCTGTGTAGCTTTTGGCTCCTCCACTGAAAATTCTAGCTCCCCAGAATCACTTAATAATACTAACAAATCCAATTTCTAGGTATTTGGTAAGCAAATTAGGCAATACAAGGCAGTAGAGAGCATTTGGCTCTGCTGGTACACACTGATAGGCGCTTTTCAAGTGCTTCATTTAACCTGAGCATACTCTCCCAATTTTGCTTGACTTCAGCCAAGTTCTGGTTGTGTTGAGTTTTGCAGGGTTAGTAACTGACCGCGAAACAGCCAGGTTTTCAACTGCACTTTTATAAATAGCCAGGGCCAATTCCAGCCCCTCCTGTGCAGCTAGTTACAGCTTTGCGGGGTGCCGCAGCTGGACCCCAGCCAAGTGCTCCCTTCTTGCAGGCCCACTATACACGTCCCGCAGGAAGGTCACGCTACCTCTGTGGCGGCACAGAGCTGCCCTGGAGCTGCCAACACAACTCAGGAAACCCTTACTAGCCAGCTAAGTCAGCGCTCAGCCTCCTTTGTGTTGTTACATGGAATAAAAAAGCTGGAACTGGGGTTTAGTTCAAGCCTGATTATATTCCTTCTTTATAAAAAAGCCTTTTGACAAAGATTATTTCTACTATATCACACACAATACAAATTAGATACGAAGCATATATCTAAGCAGGAAGCAGCAACACTGAGCCGATTTACTCTGCATATAACAACACTAAATTATTTAGAAAACAACCCACAGACAATGTCTTTATACCTAGTTACCCTAACCCTATAAAAGCATATTGGATTGTCCAACATACAGGAAATTTGCTTTCTTACATATTGCTGAAGGTTTTTTCTTCCCTTTGTGCTCATCACGCATAATCCCGTCCTCCAAAAACCCTACCCGCACTCCAATTTTTTATTTTGGTATCATTTTCGCAGTCGCAGAAGGAACATCACAGTGCACTCACCCAAAGAGTAACACACAGACACATCTGGACTTTGACCCAGAAGACCGTCTTCAGATCTCAGCGCAAAAGGTTTTTTACTGCAATAGTAAGCAATTTCAAAATAAAGCAGAAGTTTACAGCTTTATCTGAGAAGTCATGCACTGCATTATAGCGCTGCAGAGAAAATGCATTAACAGAATGACATTCGGTATTATTGAGAGGAGGGGGGAGCAGGAGATCGCTGACCCAGTGCCTCCCAGCTGACAGTGGAAGTAGGAAGTGGAAAAGCTGGAGCTGAATAAGCTTTGGTCTTTATCATCTAACTTAATAAAGCTAGCCTAATGTTATTAATCATCCTGATCACAGCAGAGGCTGAGATCAGCTAAGAAATGGACTGGGCTCTGTTAAACGCCGTACAAGGCTACAGCTACAGGACGCGCGTTCTCCAAGCAAAGCCAAACATAGCATGGATATGAAATACAATGCGGCCAGTTGGAGGCAAATGGAAGAGTCTCTAATCTCATTATTCATTTGCTAATTTTGCAGTTTGCTTTAGAATGAACAATACAGTACAAAGAAGTGGAAGGGAAAACGCCACAGGAGAGGCGAGCTCAGCTGACAGCGTCGGCACTGAGGCAGAGAACAAGGCAGCTGTAACAGTACCTGTGACTAACAAATGTTTTAACATGAGGAGGAAAGCGACCACCAGCTGTAAAGAGTGCTTAACAGAAAGTTCTCTGCCGCCACCACAATATGCAGAAGTCCACTAACCTGTAACTTTACACTAATTCAGTAATTACGTGGCAAAAATCATAAAGCAAGCAACAGAACGGTACTTCTCCTGTGGGAAAACTAGCAAGCCTGAGTGACTTACACACTGCAGCCAAATCCAGCAGAAGACACAGGCTCATTTTCTGCTAATTCCCAGAGTAAAGAGAGAACAAAAAACCAAATTCCAGTGCACTACGGTTGAATGTTTTAACAACTCAGGTACTTTCAGAAGTACCACATTTCCAAACAAGCATCTCTAGGGTGGATCCATCCAAGGGGCAGTTGTGTCTGACTTCACTGAATGTGCCAAGAATGCTGGTGTCCCAGTGATGTCTTGTGACATCCAGTTTCATTATACACAGCCACATTTTGATAAATGTGTTACATTTCAAGGCATCCATTCATACTTCCAATTACTGAACATACCGACTTTCTATCAAAAAAGAAAGGGGATAAAGAAATAAAATACGCTATACACAAGTGCCACGTAAAGCACTCTGTCAGCTGCCCCTTTCAGAGGCCACCTACTGGGTTCTGCAACCGGGACAAGAAAACACCATTTGCCATATTGTCAACAGCAAGAGAAGGGAAATGATCTACATTCTGAAACGTTTCCCTAAAGAAGGGACTGCGCATTGCAGCTCCCACGTATACTATGTGGTGTAAGTACACATAAATTTATACACGTAATAGACATGATATATGATTTATTATTTATACCAATTTATCTTTCTAGAGTATATCTTATGACGTTTCTTTTAAGTGGACCACAATTTCTGTGTAGCAAAGCAACGCTGACACTCCTTAAAGAAATGATGGCAGTCAACTTTATATATGCAAACTATTAAGTTAGCAGGCTGAATATTTGTAATCCAAAATGTTCTCTCTGTTCTCTCACTGTATCTCTGAGAATCAGCACTTGCTTTTACATCTGTTTTTTTCTAACAAAATCTGCCTGGTCACTTCTATATTGTCACTGAAGTTTGTGTGTGGAATTTCTGTAGCTATGGAACTACTCCATTCTTCTATAAGCATTAAGGTATTAAAGGACTGCAGCCTGCAACAGGCCAGAAGGAAAGTTGCCTGGAATTATCACATATGCCATTTCTAGCAATTCTGTCTTGAAAACTAGGGAATAACATCTATTAAGATACACACAAACATCCAGAAGACAAAGTCAATACCCAAGAACTCAGATCCCACTTCCAGAGGTGGGTCTGGCTATCAGGTTGCATGCACGTGAATTCCCCAGCCCACGAAAGGGAAAAATGCTCCCTGGAGCAACACAGAGAGAAGGAAGGCTCAAAAACCCATGACATCAGACTAGTACAAGCATTTCAGGACCTCTGCCTTTGCACAAATCCATGCAAGTCGCACTGTGATTTGTCTCTAATGAAGCCAAAATACAAAAGCAGGGAAACACCACCAAGACCACATTGGAAATAAATGAGGCTATGGAAATCTCTTGATGTGGGAATGTCAAGAGTTTAGTGCTTAGACATTTACTACATAATTTGTTATTAAATTGTAAACCAATTAGCTATTGTTGTATCTATGCCCTTTTATTTGAAGTATGAGGTGATTCCTCTGACTTTTCTCCAATGAATGACTCCTACACCACCACCCTGGAGATTTTCTTCATATGGACAGAAAGCAACCTCCTTTCTTTCCATGCTCACTCTTCACTGGAGTGGATGAACATGAGACACTTTGTATTATGATTTTTGAACGCAAGGAGACAATTTTCATATGGATCTTTAACAACTCCAGTATGGTCCAAGCACAGCTGAATATGTTCTCTTTACACACTTGATCAACTCAGCACACACAGTGCAAAAAATGCTCATGTTGAAAATGATGTCCAAGTGGTTTTTGTTAGCTTTACTCAATTTGTGTAAAAAAAAGGCTTCCCCAAACAATATTATCTCCATTTTGTAGGCCTTAAAACAATCTTTTTGAGAGGAGTATTTATGGAGACAAAGAACTCACTGGGCCACTCCATTATTCCATTTCAAAGTGGTTTCCCATCTATGGATGTGCATACAGAGCAAACATAATCCACATGACATTCCTAACATCTGTGGGATGACAGAAACATGTCTCTTTTGGTCATGTGGCCTATCTGACTTCAGAGAGAGTTGTAAGTTGCAGTCACATAAAGACCAAAGAACTAAACGATCTGACAACAAATTTGGCCACTTTGTTCTAGCTGAAATGTTGCTCCTTGCCCAACAAGTAAACGCTCACACAGCAACACGGTCACATTTAAACAAAAGTACCCCTAGGTAGTGCTGTCTGCCTTCACCAAGAAGTCTGAAGGACAGGAACATGCACTGAATTTTCTACTAAGCCTCACTCCATTTTCGCTGTCATCTGTAGCAGACATAAATGGACCTATCTGAGCAGTCCTAATTGAAGTGGGTGAAAGAAATGGCAAATCTGACATTGATGTGCAGTCCACAGGATATGGAAAGCTCGTTGACGAAATTAAAGCAGCTGAAGGAAAACTGAGGTGCTTACTGAATGACTGCAAAGGATCATGACACTATCAGAAATGTCAGCGAGACATACCCATTTTATCTCTCAAAAAGACCAAACTCCTAAGCCAAATTGATAGCGATGATCTAAATCTTTTCTTCTGTGGTGTACTACTTTTATTTGGACCATTAACCAACATACGTCTTGGGCTATGCTGAGTAAGCCTTTCCAGTGGGCAAGAACTGAGTTATGTATTTCTCAATAGCTGATAACCATTCTCTAGTGAAAGATCCAGGCAGCTGGGGAGAATCCCTTATAACTTGCTCTCCGAAGTTGTTTAAATCACTATTTTTTTGGGAAAAATCACTATAATTTCAAAAATGACCAACTACACACTTTCCTAACACACCCAATCACCTAAGTATTGCAATTGGTGGTTAAATGTTACCTTTTCACAGCTTAATATTTACTATCACTCCACTGCCAAAAAAAGAAAGGCAGGAAAGAGCTGAATAACCTCTGTCGTGACCAATTTTGTTAATTATAGTCTTTTTTTTGTTAATGGATTATACCAAGTATTCTAATTTCATAAATTTATGCATTATTTGGAATAGCTCGGAAAGCCCTTCAGACACAAACACTTTAGCCTAAGAAGGTCTTTAACTTACTTATTTTCCCTTTGCCTGTGAGTGCATGAAAAAATCAAAAATTCCTATTCTTTTGTATGTTCTGCATGAATAATTAAAGCTTTTGGAAAACCAGGGACAAAAACATTCTTACAAACCTTAGGAAGAAAATTGAAGAAATCTGAAGATGGCAATGACATAAATAGGTTTCTATGTGAAAGCGACACATATACATGCAGAAGAATATCTGAAACTTCCTGTCTCTGCAAGTATTTTCAAAAAACAACGCAACACTTCTTGAACAACGCTCATGTAACCCCTCCGACAAAGGTTACACTTAAAACTTTATCTTTAGAAGTGAAATCCTCACGCCATACTCACTTTCCGGCCTCACAGCGTTTGCAAAGGTAAAGCCTTCCCAAGCTAATTTTAAGTATTCAAAACCTGGCCTTTTTAATTTCATTTTTATACTCATTCAAAAGCTTCATTCACGGTGAAATACTTACACATCTGTCAGAGACTGCCATGCACAAGGGCCAGAACAGCATGAAACAGTTCTGAAAGACTTCCACCTGGCAGGAGAGAAACTGTTGGAGCACAGAGACCGAGGTGCATAGCTCTGGGCTGTTTTCCAAGACTGTGGCAGGCTATGCCGGCCGTCCCTCTGGGCCCAGGAGGAAAGGACTGAGGGTATGGTTACAGCACAATTTATTGTTGAGGCTCCAACCGCCGCTGAGACCTGCTGGGAGCTGGAAACAAGCTGCTCCAGTGGTTGCAAAAGGAGATTTCTACAGGGATGGTGAAGGGGTGAGAAGATATTTGCTCCTGCTGTTCTTGCCATGCCGCTTGCTGCAGCATTCATGCTCTCAGTCCCCCTCCACGTGTCGTGCAGCTGACACTCTTAATTCAAGCCAGGCTTGCTTTTCAAGCCGTTTTCAAGCTGCCCTCTGTAAAAGCTGTACTTTGTTGGTGGCCTCTTTGCCTCCAACACAGTCCAGATCTGGGAGGACCTCAAAAACAGCCTAAGCCCAAATTAGTGTTTTCAGATCTGTGCTATTGCATACAGAAACCCATGGCACAGAACACGTTCACCTTCTGCACTCGAGAAACTGGAAGCCCAGGAAGGCTACAAGAGAGATATGTGTACAGTGCAGCATGCTAAGGTGAACTTGAAGGCTTCAGAAAGCAGGAGCGAACTTCTCCTATTACTGTCAATAAAAGGTATGTTGCTCTTCATCTCTCCGGTCAACACCAACACCTGACACTTTCTGAAAGCAAGATCGTAGTATTAAGCAAGCAGACTTGTCTATTGCAGATAGCTCTAGGAAACGGAGTTCCTGTGAGCACAGACTAATGCCTGAACAACTTAACAAGTGTTTCTGATGTTCGAATCGATCAGAGCTACCTTACACCTGACTCGAAGCAGAGAGAAGAGGGGGACATGTCCTAAGTATCCAGAAGTGGTTATTTTATGCAGTTGATTATTGTTTCCTAGCCCAGTGAAGACATGAGCCATTTAGACAACACACTTCTTTTTCAGTGAGTGATTATACCATCGCCCCCAAGGTATTTCAATTTCCATGGAGTTGTAAACGTATGACAACAGTCAGGATGGAACAGATCCGTGGAAATCTGAGAAGTATCGTTCATCACTGACTGACTAAAAGAAGAGTGCCTAAGTGTTTGTAATCGCCTATAGTATTTTCTTTCCTGTGTTGTCCAATTCAGTTATATGCCTAATGACACAAAGTACAGAGAATTATCTTTGCCTCTCAAAAGGAAACTAGAAGTGAAAACCTGACTCCTGGAAGCTGCCGCTGATGCGGCATATGAGCACCATTAAAACATTTTGTTAGCTTCCAAGTATAATAAAACACCTTGCCTTTACTGTAAAGCATTACTGCTTCCAATTACCTGGCCCCCCATCACAACATTTTATGCCTGCTGGGCCTCAATAATGACACCGTTACCATTTTTTGTGATTACAGTTTTATCTAATGTTAGTGGTATTAATTGTACCAGTATAAATTTTCCAAACTCTGCTCTCCCTTGCAGCTATGTCACCCAAATAAAACCACAGTGAAACCATACACTTTACTGGGACACGCTGCCTCAACCTTCTGGAGATGTGCTCTATTCATTCTACACCCTGGATTTTGACCAATGCATGTTCTGTCATCAGTGTTTGGAGGCTCCACTATGCTCTGAGGGGCAGCTCTGAACCTAATCAAGCCTGCAAAGCAGGCAAGTATAAAAGCAAAGAAGCGCTGTACCTCTGCCTCCCTCCAGAGGAGGGGCAAACTGTGGATTTGGGGGGCCAGAGCCATCACCCAGCTGGTTGTGCTCCCCATCAAAACACTTGCTCATTTTTCAAGTCTTTTGGCAAAAAAAGTGGATCACAGCACTGAAGAAGCACTCCCTGCTGAATCTAAACACAAAACCAGTGAATTGCTTGATATTTGTAGAGTAAGTAAATTTATTACCCTATGAGTTGATCTTTGTTTTGTTCCACAAGGGTGGGAGGAACATTAGAGACGATGACTTGCATATCCAACTGATTGACCACAGAGACCTGGAAACAAAAGAGTGAAATTCAATTGGCACTTCCATTTGTAACATCCTCCCTGTACAAACAGAATGGAATAATTGCTTTCCTGCCTTCACAGCCATGCCCTGATGTACTGATGTCTCATTTAATTCCAGAGTAAGAGAGCTAGGAAATCTTGCTTTGCTTGGCAGCCAATATCAATAAACAGCAGGCAAATACTTGATCAGAACTGTAACTGTAGACCTGCACCAGAATTATATACATACTTCTGGGGGGGAGGAGAGGGCTATGAAGCTTGTTTTTCATAGTTTAGAGTTTACTGACAGGATCATGAATCTCCCACATGCCATATTCAAAATCGCTTGTTAGCATTTCAGTATTTTTTATGACTCGACAGAAAGATCCAACTTTGGAAATACGCAATTTACACCAACATAAATGCAAATACCAGATTAATTCAACTAAATCAAATGGTGCTTTGTTAGAAAATTACATTGTTCACCTATCATGAATGAATCACCAGTGCAAGTTTTTATTTTAATGTCCAGTTTCTTTAACTTCTCCCTCTACATGGGATAAAGCCTCTCAGATCAATGGCAGGTTGGACGGTGAGTGTGCAGAAGGGACTAAAAGCACGCATCACGTTCAGCAGAGCTGGCGAACTCTGCTTCACATCTCCCAATCTAGTCCCCTCGAGCTATTTTTACTGTCATCCCAAGAAAAGACTGCCTTCTGGAAAAATGACTCCATGTTTTTTTCCTCCGTTCTTAATTTTTTTTTTTTTTTTTTTGCCTTTTGCAATAGCTCTCTCTTCAGAAGCATGAGCAACCTCCCTTCAGGTTGTGAAAGGAACAGTTACTTCCCAAAACAGTGGAGAAAATAAAACATTTCTTAAAATCTGGTTCATGTTCATATCGGCATGACGGTAAACATCATACCCCATATATCTCCTCTCTGTAGACGATTCTGGAGCTAAATTTGGAGAAGTAAGTAGGACAATGTTAAAACAGATAAATTTAAAAATCAGAGTTATCCAGTTGAATTCTAAAATAAAGAACAACCTCTGCTTTCAAAAGAGAAGTCTGAGCCCTGTAAACACTTCAGTGGACAAGCCGTAATATATTTTCACATCAAACACTGATTCGCCAGCTTTGAAGCTTAATTCAACTTTAAATATTTAAATGTTCTTGAAATGTCATCAGATGCACTGATCATCACGTACAGACTTCTGCGTAAGAAATACAGAATTAAAATGATCTCAAATTTTAGACTACGATTATTAAAAGGAACTCTAAAGCAACAAACAGTTTAATATAATTAACTATGTTACACATTTCAAGCAATCACTGTGCACCTATTTACTGAGTACTGCATAAATGTACCAAAAAAGTGACAGTTCTTTTTTGAAAGTCAAAGAATCCCAATTATGATTTCTCATTCATATGCAAACAGATGAATAAAAACACATTCATGACAAGCTATAGTAAAACAATGGTGTGGAAGAAAAACCAAGAAGAAGTTAAGGTTTCCATAGTAACACTAACTTGTGTACCACACACGTATGTGAAGATTTTCATTTTTTCAATTACTAGAAGTAGCATTAAGCTGGGGAACTAAGCAAGATTTAACTAACTTTGTTCTAAGATAAGCTGTGGGAAGAAACTGCTCCTTTCATCACTTCCACTCGAGGAGGACTGGAAACAGGCTCAGAGCAGAGGTGGAAGGTGTGGAAGAGCAAAAGCCCTTCCTGAGGCCTTCACTGCTGTGGGGAGTTTTTTTGGGACACAGTTACCTGGGATCATCCAAACCACTGTTCCTTGGTGTTTCTTTTGCTATTTCCATAATCTGAGCAAAAACACTGCCTGGTAGTGAAATGCTGAACAGCAGGCACCAGCCTAAATCCTACGGCTGGCAGTCAGCACGTTCAGCTGCCTCATGGCCATAAGTATCTGAAGAATAAGTTGTTGAGAACTAGGAAAATTTCCAGTTAAACTAAGTAAGTGGCAGAACAAACTGGAAGTTTGCAGCAGAGGCACGGAAAGCATCGAGCCCATAAGCAATCTACCCTTGATCACCCGCTTCCTTCGCTAGGCACTTCCCAGTTTTTTAACCAAGCAAGGCAGAAGCCGCAAGCAGTGGGGCACTACCTGATTCCTGGGAGTAGCTGATGCTGAGCGCTGAATGAGGAAGGAGTCTTGGGACACCCCACAAATTCTAACAATCATCGGATTAAAGATGGTACCATACTGAATATTCACAATCCAAAGTGCTTACTTGCAGCAAACTTATGAAGTGTAATTTCCTATTTCTTCCTTTCATCTTGAAGCTATAATGGGAAACTCCATCGCATGGAACCAAACTGTAGACGTCTAACCTGAGCCACCCTGCCAGTCCCAGCCAGCGGCAAAAGACTGGCAGCCTCCACGTGGACCAGCCCCTACAGCACAAAGACATTTTACCAGCGGATTTGGCAGCTTATGCTGCTGGCAGAGCAGCGCCAGGGCTCTGAGGCACTGTCCTGGCCCTGATTCTGCAGAATACCTAGCTCTGCCCAGGTTCTTTGTTGTGCTGTCCTTCTGGCATCGCTCCTCTTCTCCCTAGATCTGCTCCCAGTGCAATCCTAATTTTTTTTCCACACGTCTTGTCCTTTTGCATGCGAGCAACTAATTTCATTTCCCTTATCTAAACACACTCCTTGAACTTGTATTGAAAGCAGTAACACCTCCCAGTCACAACTCCTGACACCACACAGTGACTCTTGACAGTGGGATAAATTCTGTTCAAACCGTGAAGCCCTGGAACAGCTCAGTGTAGTTAGAAAGGGTCTTCATGTACGGATCATGCTCAGTGCAAACCCAAACTTCCATGTTGGGATGGTGTCAATCTGTAACTGTATCTACAGTGACTCTGCGCTTTCACACCTTGCTCCAGAACACTGTACCAGAGTGCCCATCACTCACTAAGACAACCTAAATACACCTCTATAAATTAATGAGACAAACTCCACTTTCTAATTTTAATGTCAATATCTTCTGGCTATATTTTAATCTAGTATTACCACATGAATTGCATGAGAATGCCCTATCATTTTGAGAGGTCAAGCATGAGGACGTCATACATTATGTTTATTTGCTGAACTCCTGCATAACTCAATATACCAAGTATTATGGCTATCATCTGTATCATTTGACAGTGTTCCCATGAACTAGATAATGGACTTCATCCCTACAACATTATGCTAATATTAACCCAATCCATCAAGTTCTATAGGCTTTAAAGAAATTTAGCTCTGATGGTTTCTGTGACTGGACTAAGTCACTGTCCTTCACTCAGCACAAAAAATGAGCTCAGGACCCAGAGCTGGTGCCATTTTTGAAAAGTCATTTCCCTGAAAACTAAAGGACAGTCCTGGCCCAAAATGATTCCTTGCCTCTCACTTCCAGACAGGAGCAACTAACACAAGGCAACACTGTCATCTTTCCCCAGTCATCTGACTTCTAGCTTTCAGAGCCTCTTTGCTCAGCTCTTTGCCTGCACTGCAAGCCAGACACATCAGATCTAACTGTGATCCAGAAGCTCTGTAGTAACCTTAAGACATATCACAGCCCAAGTTCGCAAGCTGTTAGCTTGACTTATGAATTGGGGTTTAATGCCATGCTAACTAACCCTTCTTCACAGCTTCCAAAGAGGAGCCGGCTGCACCTTGCTGGCTTAGAGAATAGGTGGAGTAGATCTGCAAATGCTTGTGTCTGACCACACAGATTTGACCTGCTTTATACTTGCAATGCATAAATACAAACCTCCCCCACCTTTTCTTTTTTTTTGCTCCTATCTGGGTCCAGAACACCCAGAACAAACCTTATTCCACATTTAAAGCAAACAAGTAGAATTTAAATTGAACCATTTACAATAGCTCATTGAATAAAAATACTGAACAGCATGTCTAGTGTGATAACTGAGATCAGTACCTCCACCATGAAACATGAAGGCATGCTTCAGACAGTCAAAAAAGCTTCTGATTTAAAAAGCTTTATTTCAGTGACTTAAAAAGAGCAAGTACACTGTTTATGCCCCTCCTGTAGGTCTGCCTGGAATTAAACTTTATGTAGTGTTCAAATTTCCTCAAAAATTTTTGCAAAAAGATAACGAATGCGTGGCTTATACTTACAAGTACATCTGCTTTGCTGTTCAGTCCTTTTCCATAATTGTCAGTTGCAATGACCTGAAACTTGAAATAGGATCTTCTCATATTTTTGAACAGCATAGCAGTTTTTATTAGCCCTGTGTAAGCTTCAATCACAAAACCTTCTTTACCATCCTTGATTGGAGGAATGATGAGCCTGTATTGCATGGCACTGTAATTCCCAGTGTCTTTATCATCAGCCTATTAGGGGGGGAAAAAAGACAAGCAGAGGCAAATAAAGTAAATATTCACACAAAGAATCATTAACCTTGTCCTTTAAATAAAGTTGCATATTGGTCCAGCAAATTTTTTCCACTGACATTTAAAACATTAGATCCCACAGAGCAGATACTGCTGTTACTTTAAATGGTTCATTTAACTTTGCAGCATACAGTTTTGCTTTTCCAGCAATTTCTTTCTCCTATGTTAGCACTAAACTGTTAAAAAAAGGACTTTTCATATCTGCAACAAGCTGAACAGGTAAGAACAGTTTAATCCTGAGAAACCACAACTGCCAAATTCTTGTTATATACTGATTATAAAAAAAAAAACACAAAAAAAACCCACAGTAATGCACTCAGACAGACAACAATGTCCTCCCTCTTCTTAGAGACTTTCTTCATTCTCATGGATTGACCACATATTTTTGGAGTAATTTCATCCCCCGCCTTTTTTTTCCCCTTTAAAGCATTCCCACAATGCTGCACAACGGACCTGATGGACAGACATAGTGCAGGACACAAAGCTGCCCTAGCATTCTCCCTGAAATCGCTGAATTGCTGCAGAAGTAGCACACAGCCCTGGCATCACTTAGGCAGCCCCAGGAGCTACATTTCAACACCCGCCTTGTGCCCACAGCCCTGCGTAGCCCTGCTCCAGCCTCTCCAGACCTACTCCTTTGCACAAATCACGCTCCGGTTCAAAAGGCAGTACCCATACTCAGATACAAGTGTTTCTGAGGGCCCTCACAATGCTTGTGTGCTTTATCTAAGAGGAAGTCAGAGAGAGGGCAGCTAATTACTGCCTGTACCTTTGCCTACTCACTAGGCTTGGGCACTGCCTCAGCAGCTGGGACACTTCAGCATCTATCAGCAGGCACGACTGCTAATATTGGCACAGCTTCTTAAGCCTCAGCTAATGTTGGAGAAAAACCACTCTTAACATCAAAAGGTGCAGGTCCTTCTGTAAAATCCATAATTCATCATGACTTTAAAACAAAAACAATCATAACCTAGTCAGGGTTTACGGCAGCGTTAGGAATTTGATTACCATTATATGCCATAGTCTATCTAAAAAGCATTACCTGCGCAACGTCATTAAGCCCTCAATAGATGGCCATTAATCATCATTAACTCTTTTTTACCATCACTGAGCAAAACCTGTAAGGTGGAAATTTTTAGTAACTCCTATTTTATCTTTATTTTCTGCTAATTTTCAGGGGGTACCAGTGAGGACATGTAAAAAACAAGTTATGCAGCACAGCACAACGCTATCGGAGACACCCACGCCAGATGGGTATCATTGATCGAGGTACTCAGAGCTGCGTGCGCTTTCCATGCTACTCTGCCTGCTATCAGGCCAGATGGAAGAGAGAAAACCACACACAGCTTAAGCTGCAATATCTGGGCTCGTTTAGCTGGAGTAGCAAACGTGTTTCACATAGCACAGCAACGTGCTGTAGAAACGCCCAAAAGAAGAGCTCCCACAATGACACTGGCTGCCAGGCTGCTCGTCAACGAGAGAAAACTTTAACGTGGTCCTTGCATACTCTGTAAAGGTTTTGTTTTCCTCTAAATTGACAAAGCTTTATCTGGCCTGGCTACGAGAAGCAGAAATATTAACTGTGTTGAAGTGCTTTTGTTCTGTAGTTCTATAGCTTTTTTTAAGCCTTTTAAAATCAAGATGACTACCTCATGGGTGATCTCAAACACCTTTACTAGTATTTTCAGGAAACATGGGGAAGGTTAAAAGCTTTCTGAAATCTACCCTGCTCTGTCAGTCACAAGGGAAAGAGATCGGCGAGCTCTTTCAGAACACCCCTGCTATCCAGCTGCCTTGGGTAAACACAACCCCAAACCATCACGCAGACAGGAGCTTGACAGGTGCATTTTCAGAACTAGGCCGCTTTTTGGCTTTCCTTTTGACAAGTAAATTGCTGAAGGAACAAATAAATGCGAAGGCATGCTGTAAGGCACAAGTAATTGAGGAAGTGGCTGTACCTAAAAATCAGGTCGACAGACGAGTGCTAACAGTCCTTACCATCCGAGAGCTGAAAAGTCAGGGCTCAGCATCAAGTTCAGGTCAGCTCTTGCAAGAACTGCACACATGCCTAAATTGCCGAACAGGTTACATTAATTCCTCCAGCACCTGCACCAACTTCAGTGACCTTGTCTGACTCTTATTTCCACCTCTGTTTCATCTGACGCGTTCTGAAATTAGCATGTTGTGGTGGGACGAGCTTGCCTGGGCGTCCAACACCTGCCCCGCCGCACTCTCACTCGCCCTCCTCAACAGGACAGAGGGAGAAGAGACGGAAAGGCTCGTGGGTCAAGGTAAAGACAGGATGATGACTTCTGAATTACTGTCACGGGCTAAGCAGCCCTGATTTGGGGAAAATTAAATTAATTTCTTGCCCTTTATCACATCAGACTGGCTTTTCGGTGCTATTCGGATCAATTTTGTCAATGTGTTCTAAGAGAGCTTTATGTCCCTCACGTATTCAGAGATGAGATCAGAAAGCCTCTGCCTGTAGCAGCGGGGGAACCTGAATACGCCCAAAATAACATTTTGTACAGTACATACAGAAGACCACCTACGTGCTGCCCAAGAGACAAGAAACATCTTCGGAAACCATCTTTCATGGGGATGCAGAGCAGCGAACCTTTTAAAATAATCACTTCATTGCTTCATACCGAACAGATCACTGTGTGCACGCATCTCAGACCAGGCAAGCACAGCCTGCACAACACAGCTGAGTTTAAAGCCACGAACAATATAAAAAAGACCAGCTTGGGAAAAAAACACTGCTTATCCACACTCGACTTTGCATGTTTGATTATGGGGCTAAGAACATAAAAGTCCTCTCTAAAGCTCCCATGGCACGTGTTTTGGCACGGCCGCAGCAGCCGGCAGGAGAGCACCATCTGATCTGGCTCCTTGGGGTCTTCGCCGTAGCGAGACAGGATTCACAGCGACTGCCCTGCTGGCTGCCAACAGCTCTCTGGAGGTGCCCTGCAAGATGGGCATCACGCCCTTTCAATAAAAAGCCAATTTCTTTGTTAAAATGGATTTATTAGATTGGTTCAGTTGAGCAATGAGCCTATCACTTTTTTCATATTACCAAATTCTACCTCAGTAGAAAGACACGACTTTTAATAGCAGTTTGTTTCAGCAACAACAGAAATCAATTTCACCTTCAATATTTCATGCTTGTGTGTGTGCTACTAAGGACAAACAAAATTTGGATCTAAATTAAGATATCAGTATTACAGGCACAGACACTAAATAAGTTACTCTTTCCGAACAAATGTCATGACACTGATGTAATTGCTTAGAAGTAATGGCATGGTAAGTCTTGCAGCTGAGTTTAGTGAATGAAACTCCCGTGAAATACGCATTTTTAAATTTTAAGCATGCGGCATCTCAAATCCTGCAGCCCCCAATGCCCAAAAGCTGGTAGACAGGCTACAAGTTAATTTTCAGAAGTTACGAGAACTCAGTGGCACTCCAGAGAAATAGATGGCCTCAGCATCATTAAAATTCAGGCTATTTTCATCTCAGAAACCATCTACATGCAGATGAGAAAAGCAGGTGCAAACAGCCCGAGGAACTTGGAAAAATCCTCAGCTTCCAATTTCAAATACTCTTTGTTGTTTCCATTTCTCCCTTTTGTTACCACTATTTCTACTTAGATCAAACCTAACCATGACTCAGTGCAATGTTCAGCTGTGCAGGACCACCAGAGAGAGCTTGTGAGCTGCTGACATTCATGCACCAACTTCTTTAATACACAGTAAGGATGTTTGCTATTCTTGTAATTTGTCCTGAAGGTAAATATTTTTGACACTTCATTAGGAAGAGATATATGGTGTCTCAAGAGCTGCGTTATGACTGTCAAAGAAGAGAAAGAGCAATACTTAATATCATAGCAGTGTATCTTCCTTTTGTTATGTGCAGGAAATATGTCTCCCACATTCTGCTGTGACTGAGTGCTGATAAATATGTATGATCCTAGGAGCTACCAGGCCAAATTCAACCCTCCAGTAATTGAGTACGAGCACGCCCACATGAATGGAGCTTCGTTGGCATCACCGTGCGCTGCCCCCAGCCCTTACCCTTCCTCTCCCACGGAGGTAAGGGAGCCACTGCGGGGCTGCTCCCCAAGCCCTCCACAAAGACACATTACACCCGCCAGGTATCAGCTGAGACATGCTGCTCCAGGCCCTACCACTGAGGGTGTTTACCGCACGGCCGTTAACAGCTCTATTTTGTGATTTCATTGGCAGTTGTACCTCTTGGAGCAAAAAGACCAATAAGCCTCGTGTTCCCGGTGTCTCCATTTCCTACACAGCCTGCCAACACGACCCGCAGCAGGCCATTAGAAACGCTGAAATTCCTGGCATTGCAGGGGCAGCAAGGAGACGAACGCTGTCAGTGCAGGGCTCGCTCTCAGATGAGCGATGTCTAATTTGGCTGAGCACTGCAACGTCAACGGGATGATGGGTACAGCTGCTTTGCTTCTGACAAAAAGCGCTTTTTACACATCAAGAACTGGTACATTGCCTTAAAACAGAGAGGAAGCAGAAAGGTACTTTGTTTTGGTTGTTTTTCGCCTTTAGAGGACCGAGAGGGAAAAAATCTGTTAGCTCAAGTATGGAAATATGCAGGACTTGGATGTAATCACTAGAGCCTAGTCAGGCTGCGTATCTGAAAGACAAAAGACAAAAATATACAAGCTGAAAACTGTAATTGACAGAGACCCCTTTAGTAGTGCCTGTGCAACCAGGGAGTTTGTGCTAGTATTTTTTGCTAGTTTTTTTGCTACTTAATTAATCGATGCAAGACGAGCACTGCACGTGAGCACCTCACACAGCAGCTGTCCTTAAAGGCTGTACAAATGTGTCACAGTTGAGAAGTGCAGTGGAGAGAGGGCTGTAAAGGAGGCTACGTGTGAGGAGGGGACGCCAGGAGATGCCAAGATCCAGGTTGCTGCGGCACTCTGTAGCAAAATCAAGCTGAGGACCACAAGTTTGAAAGTGGTGGAGACAGGTAACAGTGTAAAAGAGCACACGAGTGAAGAAATACAGGCAAAAAGAAAAGAAGAGAGGAAAACAGCAATAGCTACAACAAACTTACCGGCTTAACATGCTGTAAATCACAAAGCCAAAACGCCTGTAAACCAGTGCAATGGCAGATGTGGCTTCAGAACCGAAATTGTTCAACAGTCTGTAAATTCCTACCAGCAAAAATGGTCTTGTTCTAAAAGCTACTTTATGTGCCAGCAACTGATTGGAAACAGTTGAATTTGCCATCTGCGTAGTGGCACTAAGCTAGGAAGAAAAAAAAAAACAAAAAACAGCCCAGGCCCGTTCACTTCACATGCCCTGTTAGCATCCTCAGGCTTGTGATTAAGGGTGACCCTGGTAGGGGGACTGGAAAACGTTTAAAATTAACAATTGCATTTAACTCTAAGCAGCCAGTCTGAATTTAGCTCATGCTGATAATGATAAAAACTGTAATCGTCTGACGGCTATTCAATAGTTTCAGGAGTTACAGATGATGGAGTTTTCAATGCTCATCCCGAACCAGCCACCACTGGACTTGTCAGCCCACTGGCAATTTTGGTGAAAGCACCGTGAGTGCCACTGCCACACGGCAGCGCGTTCACGAGTCTCTCCAGGTGAGGGACAAGTGCCCGACCGCAATGCTGCGGCTGTGCAGCCGCGCAGTCGTGCCTCATGCTGCGTATGGTCTGCGGGAACGTGCAGGCTTGAGAAGCACGAATTAACCACCTTTCATGAGGGCTGTGCTGAGCCAAAGATGAGTTACTTCAAGCTTTAAATGCACTATTTGCTAGGCGTACTTACAAAGGTACCACTCCAAAAAGGAAAAGAACAGTCTGCTACACATACTGCTGATCACTGCCCAGCCCGCTCCGAGTAAATCCCAGCTCCATGGAAACCTCTGAGAAATTCAGGTTGTAAGAATAAAAAGTGAACGACAATTGCTCTCTTTTTCCTTCACTGGTGTCAAAACACCCACGTTGTGGAAGGAAACATGAATCAATTTTCATAGGTTGTCTCATGGAAAAAATCCGTTGAGTAAGAGGTTTTCCCAAACTTGTATTTTGAACAAAACTAGAAAGCTCTGATCACGCATTTCTGATGGTGTGTCCACGTTGTTTTCATAGCATTTTCCTGCTCACTCCAATAGCAGTGAGCGTTCGGTACAGCAGGTTCACGTGTACGTGCTGGGATGGAGCTGCCATGCAGCTGATCCTCCATGGGATGTGAACGATCCAGCACTGTGAGCACTCCAGGCACACTCCCCCCCCTCCAGCCCCCATAGGAGTACTTTACTCTGGAAGGCATGTGCAGGACTAACAGCCTTAAAAAGCTAGAAAACAACATAGTAATTGAAATTTTCTAATATTTCATTTTCAAAAATCACAGAGGGTGTTTGTTTTTCCAGTATTCCCTAGGTTTAGCGGATCTCACTTCTCTTTAAGACCAACACACCTCTCATTTGGGAACAGGCTGGCACTACAAAACAAAGGCTTCCCTGCACCCCAATAAAGGAGCTTCAATAGTCCAATATATTTTATAGTCCAATATCATTAATTAAAAAAGAAATAGGAGACAATCTAATTTGTGGAAAGAATTTGCTTTGGTCTGTGCAGTCTGGCTACTACACAAAATTACTGCTGTAAGAGAGAATGCTGCTGCTTTTTCAAACGTAAGGAACGCTGCCAAAGGAAAACAACAGTGCTGTTTTTTATAGTAAAAAGTTTAGTGAGCCAACATATTATCTAGAGGTATGTTCTTTGAAGGAAATTACCTGTGTGCTTGAAATTACTGTAATATTATTCTTAGCAGGGCAAGCAGCTTTCTGTCAGAGGCCAGATGTTACAGCAGATGTGCACATGAGGGTGTGCTGTTGTCGCTGCAAATATGCTTCAGTCGATTTTTACTTCTATCAAGTATGCTCTCTCCCTAAAGATTATTCAGATTCATAAATCATATTTTAACTAATAAAAGGTTGCGACTGGCACAGCAGTTCATTTTTTCACAGAAGTTGTTCTCTGGTGTACATGCAAAAGCAAAATTAGAAAAGGGAAAACTTTGAGTTTCACAGCAGAAGGCTGTCTCAAGGTGCCCAGGGTCAAATCTCACTCTCACAGAAGCTGCCACTATGAAGATTTACTCATCATCCCAAGGAAAAAGGAAATACCAAAACAATCAAGAGGTTATGAACACTAATAGAAAATAACTGGAGATTTAATATGGATAAATGCATCTGGGCAAAAAAAATAATCCCAGTGTTCTCTCCGTATGCAACACGTCCATACCCAGGAAATCTACGCATTTATCAATTGCTTTAGATCAGTATGCAATGGTTAAAACAGATTGCTCTCAAGGATTACAGGTAAGTAAACTGCTGTTGCCCTGTGCGCCATTAGGGGAGAAAAGAGTAGCGTAGAATGGCTTTGTGTTATTTTGCTGTTCCACACACTAAGAAATTCTAAGAGTAATGAAGAACAGTTACGCCATGAAGCCCATCAAGAAGGGGCACACAATACACAGAAGGTTTAAGTGAAAATCCGATCAACCACGTTGTAAGAATCAAGTTTCCTTCAGGATATAACTGCATTTCAGACTTTGCCACCTCCTATCACCATCATCAAACCTCTCTGCTGGCTTCATATTAGAGCCATTTCTATAAAATTGAAGGCAGCCACTTCCAGACACTTTGATAGACCTACATTTATTTTGGCAAGCTTCCTTTTCCGCAAACACCTCCAGTACAAAAATACTCTATAAACTCAGGAGTAACTCAGAAAAAAACCCTCTCATTTTCTTTACTAGAATTACGACCTCTGATATGTGCTCATTTAAATGCACTCCAACAAACAAAATTAGAGAGATTAATACAGAGAAAGAAAATGTTCAAAAAGAAAGGGTTAATAACACACCATTGGAGTGAAAAGCAAATTCCTGCCAGTAATTTCCCTGAAGATCGCGTGGGTTTTGTTTTTGTTTTCAGAGAGCGGATTGGAGATGCTGTGTATGTGGCAAAAGGAAGTCTGGTCCTCATTCTGAGGAGAAAATCAGGAGTTAGATGAAAATACCAGTGGCAAAGCACAATAAGTAATTCTAATATGATGAAATGCATAACAAATCTCAAACCACAACATTCGTAGATTAGTAGTTGAGTATTACACCTGGTTTTAATTACTACATTCATAAAAAAAAAGCATGAAATGACCTTTAGTCTTGGAATTGGGCTCTCATATACATTGAAAATTCTGGAAAAAAAAAGAACTGCAGAAAAGGTGAGAGAATGGAGAAGGTCACTGTAACACCGAACCCCACCAGGTCTCTCCAACACCTGAAGCCTTGCTCTGAGCACCATGGCAGCTGTAATTAAAGCAATTATGCAGCCTGCTGTTCCAGCTGTCCCAGCACTGCAAGCCCTGCCACAACATCCACAGAGCAGACGGGGAACCCAAATAAGCAGCAACCAAGGCATCAGCAGCTGTCCTACCACCAGGGCTTCCAACTACCACAATTTCTGGAGAGAGCAGCTAATTATCTTGAAGAAAGTGGTTTAATGTGTTATTAAGGCTCCCAGGTTAGGATACTCAAGCAGTCAAAATCACTCTAATCCTTCCTGTTCTGGTAAATCATGCTCATATAGAAGAACAGAAGTAACGGGAGCTTCCCATGGGAGGCTTTTCCTGGAGAGTCCCCTCCTTCCCCGTTTCTCTGCGTTCGCTCTGGTACAGTTGTGCTACTGGGGGCATTCAGGACTGTCCTGCCAACGCATGCTGGAACTGCCCGCAGCTGGCACACTGAAACCCCAGGACAACTCCACCAGGAACCTCTCAGGCTTAAAATACAAGAAAGAAACCAGCCAGTCAGTATGTTTTTGAAAAAACTAGACTTAGGCCATTACTGTAGGAATCTTGGTTTTAGGATTATTTAGACGCCAGGGTCCAGGTCACATGATCCTCCAGAAAATCTCAGGGAGTGCCACGGTAGAGGATTAAAGTCTCTTTTGCTTAAACCCTTTGGTCTTGCATCAAAACATTAACCTGGACCCAAAAGAGCTCATCCACGTGTTGTGCATCTTTGACTGGCTTTGGTGGAAATGAGTAGGCTAAAAAAGACAGCTCTGTGAAGTTCCTTGTACGTTTGAGATATGATAATCAGCCTCAGCTATCATTACAAGAGAAATGGTATTTAACACAGTTCCACATTTCCTGCTGAGCTATCAGCAATAAAAACATGGTCTTTAAGATGCAAGGATAAAAGCCTCGGTTAAAAAGTGCAATTTGAACAAACATATTCCTTTAATTTTTTTCTTAGAGACACTGGCACTCATCAGCTTTCGGAGGACACTGACCTTAAAAACAATCATCTTCATGTAGAACAATTCACATGGCAGACCATTAACCAAATCAATTTTACCTAGAAGTGTTTTTTTGATGCTTTATAGCCTTCTTCTGAGATCAACCTTCCTTTTTTTTTTTAACCTGTTTACAAGACTCTTTCTGAAAATCTACAGCAAGACAACACATTACCCTATTCTAAAAGGATTTTATATTCAAATGAATATATTTAAGAGAGCAATTACTGCTGCCAGCGAAATTACTGTATGTTACAGAGCTGGCAAAAGCAATCTATAGTATTTGCCTTAGTCACACATGTAACTGTTTCCATGATGAGAGAAGTGTTTATCCAATACTTTATTGGCCTATTTGTCTCTAAATTCAATTTGTGTGTAACATTACATACTCAGTACTAGTTTTCATCTCTCCCTGCACTCTGTGTGTGTGTGTGTGTCTGGTCCACGGCAGTTAGTTCATTTCTTATTCCCAGCGTTACTCACTAGGTTCCGTGCAGCATAATCAGTGCCCAGACTGGGGTGCTTTACAAAATATTTTTCAAGAGTGGAAGAACTGTGCTTTGATGGGAGGGGGGAAATTTTGTATAAGCCACAAAATACAGGATGATTTAATCAACTGGAGTTAAACATACAAATGTTCGGCAGTGGTGTATTTGTGACAAATTTATCTAAAAATGATTAACTTAAATAGCTGTATTAAAAATTAATGACTACAGCAAACCATTAAGGACTCTTAAAGAGGAACTAATCATGTTTTTTTTTTTTATTTGAAAGCTGTAGTTTTTGCGCAGGGCAATAAAGCTTGTCGACTTAATTTTATATAAAATACACTCCACAAAAATAAGCCATTATGTGCCAATAACATTGTATAATGACACCAAGGTAGTCGGGAGTAACTCATTAAATGCCAAAACGAGACAGAACTGGAGATGTGCCTAGCTGGAGACGAGCCTAGCAGAATGGCAGCATGACACTGATTACCCAGGGCAAAGCCTGAGCAGAAGCTGCCCTGCACACACCTCTGGTTTCCTCTGGAAAAACACAGGGGCATGGGTGGGAAGAACGCTGAGGCACCTTTGTACATCCCTTGGCCTGGACAACTGCTGGAAGAGGCTGCTGCACATCTTGGTGGGGTAGGGATCACCTGGAGGTGAGGATTTAGGCATAAACACAGTTGTTAATCCTATCTTGTGATATAAGCACATCTTGGTATTGACACCAACGGTGTTCCAACATTTCTGACTATTTTTAATAATTGGAATATAATTTAATAATATTTTTATTCTTTCTAAATTATTGCAAAACTAGATACATTTTTAGAAACTTAAAGCATTACATATCTTGATGTAACCCAAAAATCTCTGGAGTAAAGACACAGTGAATTTCTATCCAAATTGTAACATAATTTTCGAACCTCCTTAATACCAGCAGTAACCACCTACAATTTAGTGCTTCCTAGATTTAAAAAAAAAAAAAAAAAAAAAGATGAGCTGAGAGAAGTTCTCTCTTATTTGAAAAAAAAGGAAAATTGTATTAGCTTAAACTGCCTCGAAACGATAACTGCTGGCAAGTGCCTGCCACTGTGATTATTACGCTTAACTAATTTAATTACAGTGACGGCAAATAAAAGCAGGCGTACCCTGTAAATCACATCTAAGTGCAGGAGCCATACCAACATCTAAACACCAGCCGTTCAGATTCCTGCTGTTAACCCATCCCTCCGCTGATCTCTTCCATGGTAGTTCCACCAGCAGTGACCGGATGAAGCCAGCCTGCTCGCACAGACCTGCTCCAGCTTCTCGGCAGGTAAGAGCCGCTGGCTTAAAGCGCCATGTTAAAGCAGCTCCGTGGTGTCCACAAGACCTGCCAATTGTAGAGCTGTCCCAGTTTCAGCAGGCTGAGCTCTCTACCGGTGCAACCCTGTTAGTACGATCTGCCCTCTTGCCCTTTGATGCTCAGCTCAGTGTTGCAAACTTCAGGCAGCTGAAACTGAAGATACCTGAACATAAAAAAGAACGGTGGGGTTTTCACTCAGGCGCCCTACTAAAGCCACAAACAGCTTTGACCTGAGGCTTTCAGGAGAAAAGAAAAGATTCAAGCTGAGTCTTGGCTTTCCGCCCTGATACTTTCCTCAGAAATGGATGCACAAATAAATGGTAACAGAAACCAACCCAGACCACTACCTGGCACTGCGCTTGACATGAAATTCCAAACTCTGATCCTCAGACATAAAAAGGCTGAAATTGATATAGGTATCCCGATTATGACTTGTTACCCCAAGTAGGATGTAGTTAACCCCCCCCTTTAATTTCAGTATCAATAAAATAGCACCTACCAGCTTCTTGCAACAAACCCGACCGCTATTCTCAAGACAGAGAGTTGAAGAGCAGAGTAAGACCCTCCCCTACAGCCAGCTACTCCAGCTAAAACCCACTCCGCTACAGCTCGCCATAGTGTGAAACGCAGAACTACCAGAGAAAACTGAAAGACAAACAAAATCAAAATACTCTGAATTACTGAGGTGATATCAGTGATGGCCATGATAAAATAGCGCAGAGTTCTCCTCCAAAATAATACACTTCCGCGTAGAGCTCTGGCATATGTTGGGTTGTACCAGAAACTCTAGCAAGGTCCCCAGTGTTTGGCTACGCAAATCCTGACAATGACTGAGTATTACACTGATGTAACCTTTGCTGAATTCATGCTTTATGAATTACATCACCAAACTGACTCCTGGTGCCTATCACATCACTACAGACGCAGCGGGGGAAATTAAACAGGCTGGAAACAACCATGCAATATATGCCGTTTGCTTCCTACTTTCCTGCTAATGTTTGGTTTGGATGATCCAGCTCCCCTTTCTCCTTCCCTCAGACCAAGGCAGGGTTGCCAACCTGCTCCAGCCCCTGCTAACAGGCCACTACCGAGTCCCCCTCTGCGTCAGTGGTGGCTGAGGCATCCTAATCCATCACTGATCAGCCAAAAGTGAACCAGAGAGAGGGGGCGCACTCTGAGATTCAGATCTTTTCAGGAGGTCCAGTATCTCCTTCCGCCACACCAGAAAAAGGTGTTTCTGACTGAAGGAGCCAGCTCTGGCCTTTCCAAAATCAGGGCTTCCAGAAACAGTACCCACCAGCCTGCCTGAAGGCTCTTCACCATGGCAAGCATCTTTCTTAAGATGACTTTAAAACAGCCACACAGAGTTTGAGAAAGGATCCATCTAGCCCAGAGTCCTGTCTCCAGCTCTGGCGATACGCAAATGCCTGTGGAAGAATAAGACCAAGGAGATACGCATGGTACTTGCCACAGCACTCTCCTGCTGTCAGCTCAGGGGAATTCCTGTGTTGGAAGTGCTGTCTGATGTTTAGTAACTTTTGTTGGATCTCTCTTTCAAGTAGTCATCCAAGACAGTTTTCCTCTGCAATTGTTCAAGTATTGGTGTATTTGTAAGCTGACGATTTAACCACGGCACGTCCTCACTCACCAGGTCTGTTACTGGCATGCTGCTCCTTCCTACGGTGAGCCTCCCACAAGGACAAAAGTGACTTTGTCCTCTACTTCTTGATACAACAGAAGGAAACTCTCTCGCTAGACCCAGAGGCACAAAAGGCACAGATAGAACAGGACTGCTTCTACCTTGTCATCTACAGAAACCACGTGTAACGCCAGTCAGTATGTAGGACATACCGTGTCCTCAGTTACTCTTTCATGGGTCATATCCAAGGACTTCACGTTTCAAGGCGAGCTCAGTTTCTCCCGTTAAAGCTCTGAGCAGGAAACATCCTCTTTGAAGGAGCTCCAATGTTTCCAGTTCTCCCTTCTCCACATTGACCCCGCTTCTGTACTGTCCATGTTCTCCTCTACCACTACACCGTTTAGTCATTTTTGTCTAATTCACAGGGGAGATGCACCGTCCGTTTCCAACATGTCAGTGTAGTTACCTCTCAGCAATCAATGCATTTTTGGCCTTTCCTTTTCAGTCTGTCTGATGTTCTCTTCTATCTCCTCAGCCTGTTTAAGCTTTATTTCCTGTATTTTTTCCTGCACTAAGGTTTGCGATTGTTTCTCCTTACAAAGGTCAATTGCTGCCTGTGCTCTCTGTGGGACTCTCTCCAGAGTTAGAACTGTTCTCCCTTCACTTTCATTCCTGCAACCTTGAATCCCAGCTCTCACATGTGATTCACTCTCCAGCTAGGACATCTTGAATGCCTCTATAGTCCATGTGTATGTCAGAGGTCCTAACTTTGTATTTGAATCAATTTGACTCATTCTGATGGACTTTTTTAGCCCACTAGGTCACGTATGGTGTTCATATTTTCCATTCTTTCTCCAGAAATTTCTGACTTTCGTCTGCTTTATACTCTGTAAAAATCAAGTCATTTAATCATTAATAGCTCTAGATTTTCTAACTTCCTAATGCAGGGCATTTTGGAGCTAGGTTCCAGCTCCACCTGAGATAATACGTAAGTTGCACCTTCATTTAGGTGCCTCCTGCAGCATTGTCTGCTTCTCTCAAGACGAAATCTGCAACTGGCAAAGTGTCCGATGCCTTCACTGTAGATGAGTTCCTGTAATAACATGTCTGGGCTACTGTGAGACATCCTACCTCCTTTCCTTTCAAGGGTAGTGTCAAAGCAAGTGGTGGACTGTCACCAGTGGAGGTTCAGCTGACAATACATTTTATGAGCCATATTTGTTGACCTTGCAACAATTTTCCACTCAAGAAAACCACTACAACTTGCAGAACAAGATTTGTATATGTACAAATAAACATGATAAATGTTTATTACAAATAAATCTGACCCTGTCTGAAGAAAAGCTGCACTTTTACTGCGGATAGCTTTCAAAGTTCAGTAATAGCTATTTTAAAACTAACTGGATCTTTCCCTGGCGATTGAAGAGAAACACGTTCCAGTAAGTCATGAAAATGACTGTTTCTTTAAGGACATTTAAAACTATTCTCATTGAGGTATGTCTTTACCTGTTGAAGCTAAAATCTTGTCAGAGCGAAAACCATGGTGTAAAAAATTCCGGCAGAGCCTATTTCTTACCTGGCTGTCCTCAGAATCTGCTCACTATTTAACATTGCCAGCCGCCTGCTACTCTAGCAAAGGTGAAGTGATGACAATACCATTGCAAAGAAACAGTAATTCTTCACCAAAGATCCAGCATTCCTCTCTGATATCCTGAACAAAAGTCCTGCAGCACTTTTTTTTAGATTCTCCCAGTACTACAACAGAAACGATGAGGGGTTTGTTCACATTTCTCAAAGGCAGATCAAATGCTGTCATCCCACCTGAGAATACTTTTTTTTTTTTTTGAGATAGAAGTAACACTATTATCAGCTCAGATTATTTGTCTGAAGAGCTATAAATTATTTCAATAAAAAATTCAGAAGCCCCAGCGTCAGTCAGGACATAATAACTATTTTACATTTGACTTGTCAATTGCTTTTTTCAAATATGTTTGAATAGGTTTGAAATTAAGTAAAATCTGGCTTCTCAAAGTGACATTAACTATTCAAAGTATTTTCTGCAAGTAGAAAAGCCAGCAATGGACTTAAAGTATAATCAATCTTTCTGCTACTAGTTTCTAGGTATAAATATTTGACTTTAATCTATAGCAGAAATTGAAGAAAGAAACAACATTTTGGGGGGATGACAATGCCTCACTAACTGCTGGACATTATGAATTCTAGCTCAGCACAGACTCTTAGCAGAACTGTAGATCAGCTGTGTCAATATTCAGCTCACTTCAGAGGATGTGTTTTTCTACACTATCTTTAAGCAAGTTTAAGAAAAATTACAAAAAAATGCTTCTAGAAAAACAATACTTAACATCTTTTTGTTACATTACCTATCACTCATTAACTGCATATATTTTCCTGTGCACCAATCTCAGCAGCAACTGATAAAACTGTCTTTTTTTTTTTTTTTTTTTTAAATAGTCTGTTTTGCTACATTTGTGATGAAAATAGGTTGTGGTGGGGGGATTGTTTTCCTTAGGACAAAATGTGCATTTCATTTCCATACTCGTTCAAACTTGTTTCAGCACTGCAACCTGCTGCAGCACTGCAGTAGAACATGGTATTCTCCAGGGAAGAAGCATTACTTTTTGCCATACAAGTAAGACTTTCGATTGACACTGATTTTACCAGTCCAGGCAAGAGCATATACCTGATGATTACTCCGTAAGCAGAAAAAGATCACCAATATTCATTGCCTGAAACAGCACGTGGAGGAGGGAGCTAAAAAGCTAAGGAACATACGCAACTTTATGGTCAGAAATCACCCCTTCTGGTTTTCTATGAACACAAAAATGCTCCAGCACAAAGGTATTTATTTTCTCTGACAGTCTGCTAAAATTTGGCTAGCTAGTAAACTATGCTACAGAAGTTGTGTTTTACAACTCCTTTTGCTACTATATGAAGGCAATCAAATGGAGTGCCAAATGGTTGCAAGCCCTTGCCCGCTGCTTCCAACACTCGGGCCAAGTCGGTCACCTCAACAAAACGAGAGCTTTGCCCTATTTTGTCACTTTAACACAAGAAACTAAACCTAGGTGCTCACTGTATGTGAATTAGCTTCATTTGTCACATAAACCTCTCTCTCCACGTTCTTTACAGTACATAAAAGTTGCACAATGAAGGAAAGAGTCATGAGAAACATACCATGGTTAACATGAGTTGCATTTTTATGATACGAAAGCAGAAGATGGATCCACATCTCAGCCTCTGATCAAGTGCCATTTTTCCTTCCTATTCTCTCTTCGCTGAGTTGGGTTGTCTTCATTTTTCTTTTCATATGCCCTCCTCTTTTACAGGCTTTGGTTTAGCCCCCTCCCTGCACAGTTTTTCAAGCATCCCACCTCATTTGGAGAGCCAGACCTTGACAACTGCCTCTACATACTGGCAGCACAACAAATGCCCTGGCACAAAACGGTGCCGTGACTTACATCAGCCCCATCCACAGGTGCAGGAACTCACTTAGGTTATTCGGAGCATGGATATTCACAAGAATGGATACAAAAATAGGGTCCTTAGACAGCAATGAGTAAGAGTTGGTATTAAATATATGAACAAACACACACACACACGCTCTGTAGCCAATCACAAAGAAAAGGCGTGGACACTTTCCAACAGCTACCTACTATCCGTTATCATCCACTACTCATTGCAGTCTTCATCTTTCAGGTTTTCAAGCAAAATCTATCACTTACAGATAAAAATCAAGAGAAAAACAAGAGAAGCCAAGAGTTAATCACCAGAGTCCCTGCCGTACCTCTGGAATACCTAATTTTGTTTAATATAAGGAAAACACTGGCTCAGTTTAGGGTCCCTTCCTTTTCGATAACAATCTCACATTTCAATTGAAAATAAACACTCTCGCCTTCCCTCAGAATAATGAAATGGACATAAGAAACAGATTTAAAAGTTAATGTCAGCTCTACACATTTAGTACCTATTTATTGCTTGTATCTCCTTGAAGTACAGGGGAAAACATGGCAAGTTTGGGTCTTTGCATGCAGGAAGTATCGCATACTTTTCTACAGCAGTGGCTGCATAGCATTGCTGTGACAAATAAGATGACTCTCTTCATAATTAGGAAGTGTTGGTTCGCAGTTGGTCCCAATAACACTGATCTCAATCGTCTATACTGAACAGTTTTACATCTTGTTTTTCCACTAGTCAAAACCACATTTTCACTGACATCGTCAGTGACAGGAAGAATGAGAATACGCAGAAAGTATTTATCAGTTTCTTTTCAAAACTACTCAGATTTCATTAAAAAATTTAGCACCTATTAGTGAATGCAGAAGATGAAAGCAAATGCATTTAAAACTCCTACCAAGGGCCCAGTTTCCCCTTCAGAATGGCAATTTGAGTAATTTCTACAGTACAAGCTCTGCGCATACTTTATTAATGTTCTTAAAAATTTCAACTTGGAAAACTACTCATTTAATTCTCTTCACCTGCACTCTTCAAGAAGAGACATTCATTTGATTAATACTTCTGAACTCTAATTGGAATAGGTATTGTATTTAAATAAAAGAACAATTACTTTTTTTTTTTTTTTTTTTAAAGGACAGAAAATAAGCTAATTAGCCCTGACTGCTGCAGACGCTTGGTGCTAAAACAATAAATTACAGACTGGTTTTCTGCAACTAGCACTTCCTAACTGTTTTTAATCTTACTTTAATAAAACACACAGTTGTGTTTGATGCCATCCACTAGTAACAAGTTCTGTCTTACATCTTGCTCTATTTTGCCTGTCAGTGAAGTCAGGGAGAATTCTGTCATGGATTTTAACCAGAGCAGCTTAGAGAATAAAATAGTAATTTTTTTCCTGTCTTCCTTTGATTGTCCTTTTCTGCCCTCTGATCACCTTTCCTGAGTCAACTATTTCTGATGGGTAAAAGCAGATTCCCCCTCTTCACCCCTGAACACCCCTTACCTGTATGCCTGCTCTGTTTCATACACTTCTTATCCCCTTGACTGACATACATGAATATCTGTGCCTAAAAAACTAGGAATTCGTCTTCAAAAACCAGGTAGGATTTCACATTCTGTTAACACTTTGTATAATCAACTCAAAATGTACTTTTACATTTGTTCCTTATGTTTCATTTACTTTCACCCACAAAACGTTCCTTTATCTAAATAACTTTGTTATTCAGTGTTCTTTATCTACTCCAGTATCTTTGTGCAGTATTGTATCTTCAACACTTGTGAAGTTCATGGATTTGACACAGTTTTCTATGTCTGAGTACACCAGAGCTTCAGCTTAAGGTCTGCAGCCAGAAGCAGGAACTGGCAAAATGTCTGGGGGCAGAAAAAAAAAAAAAAGGATACTAACAAAGGTATTACCTCTGCCTTCAAAACTCTGCTCGATTATGGTCTCAGATCACCCTAACACCAATGCTATCTATTTCTTTACTTTGGGCATCTGCATTTTCCTCTTCATTGAATCACACAGGCATCTGGTTATATGTAAGTATCTGTTTTATATAATTAGCAATCTGGCGTACCTTGACACTTCAATACAGAAGATGTAGGAGAAGAAGTTTATACAAGCAAACTTTCAAAATCTTTTTCTGAATGTATCATTTCCAACATACAATGCTGCCTTACTACTCGCTTTGCGATTTCTTTATTCACATGGAAATAACTCTTTAAAGTAAACAAAGGTATTGCACGTGGTAGATGACATTTTTGGATTTCTTTTCCAAGTTTAAACTGAGTTTTCACAGTTGATGAAATAGTAGTAAAGAAACATGCCTTTCCAACACGCCTTCAGGGCTAATCGCCCTTTCCAGTTACTAACGCATACCTTGAACCTCCTCTCATCATAGATCATCCCTACATCTTCCCAATCATTCAGTATTGCTACTTCTTTCTAACCGCTCAATGTTCTGCTAATAACACTACGAGAGAGGTTGCACCAACTTTGATCTGTCACCTGACCCTACCCGATCCAGTCCCCCAAACTGCCCTACAGGTCGGGCACAGGTCTTTCCAGCAGGCAACGTGTCACGCTACCCACCGAGCAGCAGCAGCCTTTGCTATGCACTCGGGACAGCAGGGAACACAAGGCAAAGTGGCATAAAGACTCCTCCACATTTCCGCAGTTGTTGGGGGACTAGCAAACACAAGCTCAGCCCTAGCACCGTCCCAGGGCAGCATGCGATTCCTGACCAACCCCATTCGGTAGGTCCATCCCTACCTGCTATGGTCTCGAAAACTACCTGCTTGCAGAGGAAGCAGGGAAGAATGGGCACAGTGCAGACTTATGCACTGTAACAATCCCTTTCCAAGTAAATTTCAGTAAAAATTCCCAGCTGTTTATTTGGACTGCTGTATGCATTTCTAGGAAAGACTAATATGGATATTCTAGGGCCAAAAAAATTGCCTAGGAAAAGCACTGCATAAAAAATACATACTCTGGACTACGCCACAACGTAAAATTCTGCCTGCAGAAGCTTTTATCCAATAACCAATGCTTAAAAATTTCCCACATTTCTGCCACCTCTGGGTTTATTCGGGGAGGACTATCATGAAACAAAAAAAGCAGAGGACAACTTTAATAAGCTCTGATATTCTCTGTTTCATTCCTGGTGCTCTAAACACATCGCGAGGTCAACATAAAACTCTTAGCAGGTCATATATCTGTGCCCTTTCATGCATAAGCTGGAATCAGCAACTTGAAAGCTATTCCACTAACACTTAAAGTGAAAAAAGATGCAGGAGCTCTGCTGAGGTAACAAAATAAAGGTAGACGAAACAAGCTGACTTGGAAAGTCCCAGGAACCCAGGCAGCCTCTAGCACAAAAGACTGCACCACAAAGCATTTTAAAGAAAACAAATAGCTTCTATTCCAAGCTATTTTTCTGCTTGATGCTAATTACATTTGATACATTCTTTCCTTGAATTTTTATTTTTTAACACTACAGATAATCCTTTTTACCCACAAATTGTGTCAGAGTGCACAGACCTGAAATTGCTTCCCTGATCTGAAACAGATACCGTGTTCTGCTTTTTACAGCATAAAAATGCTGCTGCCAAAGTCTGAAGAAATTAGGGTTAAAACTAGTGTTCAAATGTAGAAGAATCATCTGAACGTTAACATTTATAATGATAGCTACAAATGTTCAAATGATGACCACATAAATTCAACAGAAATAAAACCTGCAAAACTCCTCTAAGTCCACAACCAGTCCTGCATCAATAACTGCTGGAACACAGGGCCGATACATGTAAATCGTACACAGAAAAATGGAAACCATCAGATTCCCATTCATCATCAAACACTGATTTTATAAAAAGTAGTACCCATTCTGTGCTCACTATATTTGTTTATAAAAAGTAATCAAAGGGAATTTACTGCCAGTGTCTGAGAAGTTCAAGCAGTTTTAGAAGACACATATTCCATAACCGCCTCTGAAAAACCAAACCAATAAGTATTTTTCCGCTGCGAGTGAGTGTTAATGTAAAAACTGCAATCTTACCTTAACTTTAAGCACAGAAGAAAACATTTTAGCATCCTCAGACACTCCTCCGATGTACATTTTTTTGGTAAAGACAGGCGCATGGTCATTTTCATCCTTCACTTCAATGAATACCTTGGCTGTATTACCTAAAACAGGGAAAGAAAAGTATACATAGAACATCTGGCAGTCAATCTTCATCACCTATTGGAGCTTATACATTTACAGCCCAAGCAGATCATGTAAAACAAGCGCACAGGTAACATTGTAAAAATAAATACATAAGAAATAATAGTACACTGGTATTAAAAGCATGAGCTTGAAGGAAGTCAGGGGATTTCACGCTTTTTTGCCCTACCTTTATTGTTAGTATATTTGCCATTTTTTTCCTGACAGATTCTTGACTTAATTTGAGCTGAAATTTCATCCTTTATGGAAAACACCACCAATCACCTGCACACCTGCACTTTGCTATCAGGACTACATGAATTTGCAAGTAAGAAGCAAAGGCTTACAGCAAAGGCTGCCATGGTTTTCTTTAGAAAGAAAGCTACTTGGGGGGAATATAAGAAAAGACCAGTAACTAGTTTTTCAAATAAGTAGAAAAGCACCAGTTAGAACAGTGTACTTCAGTAACAGAGATCTGGTCACATTAAATTCTCACAAGTGTTATGAAGAGGTAGGTTTAGTACTAACTTCCACACAAATACTTAATGAGGGGTTCTGCCATGGTGTCTGTAAACTCACAGACGTTCACACAACCGTGCTGGCAGAAGCACCCTCTAGATGAACAACACGGTACTTGACGTTACAGGTCAATGCAACTTTTCCTCTACCTTCCTGAGCCACAAGGCACAAACACCGGACAGGTCTGACCATGCGGGCGCTACGCAGCCTCGATGCCTAATGAATTTGCTGGGCTAATCCAGTGTGCGCCTAAGCCTGTCTTCATCACAAGCCTGGCTGGCCCCTGGGAACACTAGAAGTATTAGAGGTTCAACACATCTTCAAGAAAAAAACAGTGCTGTTAATTTGTGTTTTATCAAACAGTCACTGATCCACCACATCAAACAATAAACACATCTTTCCTTCTGAAAGGAATAACGGTCTAGCAAAAAATATGGACCTGCTGCAAAAGATTCAACTGCGCAGTAATCTATACCAAGATCTGTTTGTCTCTTTCAGAATTGTATAATCCAGAAAGATTGCTGGAAATGATGATATCCAGTTCATTAAAAGCACGTTTTCAAGTGATAAATTGCCTCATTTCAGAGTTGATTTTCCCAACTTGTTTCAGTGCCAGTGTAATTTAAATGCTGCACAGGTGTCATGCTGATCTGAGTTAGTTTCAAAATGCAGTCTCATTTAGAAAGAGCTTAGTAGCTGTACCTTTTAGGCGCAAAAAATTTTATACCCAGACTATTTCTCAGACTGCCGAAGTCACCAAAAATGTTCCAACTGATGGTCCAACTGACGGGAAACAAATGAGGAATTCATAAAAGCAACAGAAATCTGAGAAAACTATTTAAAATCTCATCCAGTGCATTAGTACATAAAGAAGAAATTAGAGGGGCAGGAAAAAAAAAAAAAAAAAGAAAGGAAATGACATTTCCTTGGAGGAATAATCTATTTTTCACCTTCCGGACTGATCCGCACAGATAGGTTAAAAAACTTGTAGGTACTATTACTCTAAGCTCCAAGGAAAAATGACTTCATACCAAGCTCTCTTTTTAAACTCATGTGATAACGATCCATTCGTAATCATGTCTAGTTTGCTTATGTTCATTTTAAAAGAACGCTTCTTACCTTGACTACATTATTTATTACAGTGAAGGAAAATGCCAGTCCAAGAGCCATTGTAAGATCCTACGAAAAGTTCAATCTCCCTCTTGTTAAACCAGATCCTTAATGTTTCTGGCTGCAATACCAAGTTACAGTTAGAAACTGCAGCCCCATGGAGGAAAATGAGATTCCCAGGCAGGCTTTTACATTGCAGCTACACCCTTCGGGGAAGAAGGCAATTTAAGCAGGATTACAGGCAGTGTGTGCAAGTGACCTTGCCCTGCTGAGCTAATAAACAGTTCTATCAATGGCTGGCACCAGTTGACTGCTGTAGGGAAGAGCCTAATTGCAGCACGTTCAGTGCCAGTAGGAGTAGGCATTTGCTAACCTGCACTAGCTCTCTGTAATGCAAATTAAACATCTTTTGCATAGCGCTCACAATCAACATCATTTCAAGCTAGTTTTGGTGAGGTGGCTTAGCCTCGCGCAAAGTTTGCTTTGCAATTTGCTCAAAAACATTTAATTTGCTGGTAGTTCTCTGAGCTGCCAAAATGCTGATTTGTCCAGCGACGGTTGAATGCTTTGAAAATGAGAAAGTTATTACATTAAGCACAAAACAAATTAAATACCCTGCGTATTTGCAGACCAACATTAGCATCATCAATGTTAAATTAAACATACACCTCTGTTCTATCCTACTGCATTTTACACACGGCTTATATTTAATTTGTTGTAGCAGATGGAAGGGAACGCAGCGCCTGCGAATTCCGCACTACCTCGTGCTTTTTATCCGATCGAGCCCATAGCTGGCCGCAGTGAACGACTAGCAGTCAGTTACACAGGTTGCCTTATTCCCACATTGAGTAAGTCCAGAAGAAGCGCACATGCAAATCCCGCATCAGAAACAGCGCCATGCCTATGAAGGTGGTGCCAGACCGTTTGCAATGGGGATTTCCCCAGCTGCTCTGCTTGATTCAGTCAGATATCCCCCGCACATGGGGCTCTGACACCCAGAGACACAGGTGCTCCTACATCTGCCACCCCTGCACCTCCAGCGCCCTGCCCGAGTGAAAAGGGCACCCAGTCAGCGCATGTTCTTACAGAGTCTGGTCACAGCACTAGACTCTTCGTTTTCCTCATGCTCGTGTTTAGTGCTTGTACTAAATACTGTGTGCTTAGGGATCCATCCCTCTTTACTGGTACACGAAGGATGGCATCCGCTATATAATGTGCGCCGTTATTTACCGATACTTTTGTAGGCAGGACATGACACCTATCTTTACGCTCACCTTTCCAAAGGAAAATTTGGTATCCCCATGTATGTAAAACCTTGCTGCTTTGCTATTCCAGATCTGGAAGCCAGCTCTCATTACATCGCTTTTCTGGATTCCCTGAGTTGAAACCAGAACGCCTCTCTGCTAATTCTTGCAAATTGTTATTTCTTGTGATCGCCTCATGCAGTCCAAGTGTACTTGTGCTAGCCAGGTGACAGAAGGAAGCATCCCTCCCTGGACAGAGCTGCACAGGACTGCCATGGTGGCCAAAGGAAGAAGAGAAGAAAATTCAGTGCTGCAGCTGTCTTCCTTCCTTCAGCCGTAAAGAAAATGCTTCTCTGCACACTGAATGTGCAATCAGTATTTGGTAAGTAAACAGCTTCTTTAGTTTTACTGTGCATTTTCATTACTAACACATAGTTTATTGTCTGGGATTTTCACATCAATTACTTCAACCGTCATGAAGGTCAGCCAGCCTCCCAGACAATCCACCACAAGGGAAGTTTCTGCACCGTCATCTCCTGCAAGGTCTCCTGTGTCCCATTTGTCTCCTCTCTTCTAGACCCCGCTGAGATGAGCTGCAGTGTGCAAAGTGCACAGATCTGCAGCTGCTTTTAAGTCAGCTTCAGCTTGTAAGTACCTAACATATTGCATTCACTGCTCCAAATAATCAATCTCTCCCAAGACTAGAAGATGAGGCTTTTAGATTCTTTCAGCTTGTCTGATTTGCTTAAGGAGAGTAAAAACATCCAGAAGGCTCCTCTAAAGGGAACCTGACGAACCTCTGAAAGAGATAAAGCTAGTACATCAGGAATGACTAACATAAGAAACAAAACCAAGAAAAACTCGAGGGAGATGGTCAGAACTACTGTGTACTAACATTTCTATATGCTTTTCCCAAACATGCTTGCAGAAAACTCTTTCCTACTATTGCTGCTTAGCTAATTAATGTTAATAATGTGCCTGCTCCATGTGAACCTGCAGCTTCTGGCCAGACTACAGAAATAAAGTTGAACTAAAGCAATGCTATTTGAACACTAGGATATTAGACGGTTGCAGTTAAACTACGATTCGGGTGCTACCGGACTTGTTTTACATCATCCTTTCACCAGTACTATGCTTGTCTTCCACCATACGCCAAAATGGCCATTGATACAGCTAGCTCCTCATACGGCAACAATTTTAACACAGAGCATCTGCATCTTGCTTAAGCTGTGGCTGTTTGTTCTGCAGGCGGTAACAGCAGAGTCTTCTCTTTTAGAAGTTCGTTTTCATCAAACTGGGAATGAGAACTGTGACTGGACAGGGTTCTATAATACTTGGCTGTCCTACTATCTTACAAGTCTATGGAGCAGACTGTGTGCTTTGGTGGGTGAAATAAACTGAACTGCAGCTGCACTCAATCTTGCCTTACTAAATTTGGAAGAACCAAACAGCAATCGGCACCAAATTTTTTTCAGTGGCTTTTTGATCTAAATCAGCACGTGCCCATTAGGCCAGGAAAGACTCTTATGCTGTAGCCAATCGAGAACACTGCAGAGAAGATCAACGAGCCTGTGACGAGATGTAAACAGTGACATTTGGAACAGCACTGATCCAAGGTCTGATTTAAGTAAATGTAAAACATTTTTTTCTCCTGAATAATCAATTGAAAGGGAGCTCACATTTTATGCAGTTTCTCTAGAATACGGTTTCTTTGTGGCCCAGAGATAGCTGAAGTCCATCTCAGTGGCTTTCAGGGAAACTACCCCCAGAAGCATGTGGCAGAGGAGGCAGATTTGCAGCCCTTCAGGCTCTGCAACATATTTTGCCCATGTGCCACAGCTCTCAGATTTGCAAACGAGCATGGCAGCCAATTTGTAAAAGACCATCAGCATGAACTTCACACCACATTTGAAAATAAAAAATGCAAGGCTATTTAGAAAGTTAATAAATAATACAGAGATACCGAATTCATTTTCGCGTTTAACTTAGCAAAACTATTCTTCCCAATTATTCTGGAGCAGTTGTAGAATTTTAGTTGCAAAACTAGTTTTGTTTCTTTTCTCTTGACGATTCCCAAATGTTTCTTTTCTGATTAGAAAACCAAAAACACAACAAGAGAAAGAACTGTTCTCCGTTTACTCTCCAACAAACGCAGCAAAGCGCTGCCTCACAGCTGGGATTATAGAAATGACCCTCCTCAGAGCAGCACCTCTGTATACCTGCAGGGAATCAGTATGCACCACTTCTTGCCTGAGGCTGTGCCAAAGGCGTAAAAAACTTCTAACTGAATGAATAAAACATGTAAATATTAAACTGAAAGGTACATTTTCTCTTAAAAATCTTTCAGTACCAAACTAAAAACCATCTTTACCAAGATGGCATGTTCACTCATGTAGTACTTAGCACACCTGATTGACATGAAAACAATGTGGAAGTGCATTTCCCCCTCGGTTGGTCTTACATCCTTGAGGTATCTTACCTCTTCACTTTTTGGATTCTGCTCCTAAGTTGATTTTTAATAATTTGTGCTACTCTGAATTCTGCGGCACCCCTAAGAGTTAGGAGGGATACCTTGTTTTAGTTCTCCCTTATACCTGCAGCAGGCTGGATGCAGACACAAAGAGGGCACTCACAATTTCTGAAAAAGACATTTGCTTATCAAGACAGTGCAAGCACAACTGTAGAAATAAGAAATTGTGTTGTTTGCTATGGTTTTCATTTCTTTTTAATATCCCTTAAAATACAGGAAAACCACTGCATGGCTCTGTAATTGTTCTTGTATCTCTAGGAATTTGTGATAGGAACTTGCTGCTCTTCCTTTCCGCACTAATTGGGGCCAATCAAGTCAACAAGAGTACAAGCAGAAAGAAAAAAGGGGATGCAGGAGAAATTACAGCGGGACTACAGATGATGTCAGAAGTTCCCAAATAACGACAGAGGTGACAAGATCAGGGATGCAGGGTAGAGCTCCACCACGTGTGCAAGTCTGTGACAGGAGAACCCCCTCCTTTCACTCCCGTCATGAGAACACTACTTACTGGGGAGGCAGAGTTTTAGAGACAATCAAAACATGAAAAGATAAATCTACAGAAGAGCAACCTGCAGCCAAAAATACTCCCTTCTGGTCTCCTTCTCAACAACAGATTAAGCAAGAAGCTGTTAACACAGGCAACTCCCAACGAACACAAGCCTTTCAGGCAGCACTGTGCCAACTGGTAACACCTTCACCTCTAAAGGCCTAATTTTTAAACAATCTGTTTGCATCCGTGTCCGTTTGCAGACAGACACTGCAACAGCCTGGAGGCTTCCTCACTGAGCAGCCACGGAGGACAGGTGAAGCTGTGCACAGACGGCAGTGGTAACTCAGGATAAGAAAGCAAATGACATGTGTGTGTACTTGGGGAATGCAAAGAAGCACTCTTCTCAGATGCTGGAAACTGAACCCTGGAAAACATGAGGCTGCATCCCCATTTCTGTACTCCGAGGGATTTGCAATGCCCTTTTGTGCGTGGTGTTCAAAAGCAAACATATTCTGGCTCTGCTGTATAGCTCTTCTCTCCAGCTCAAGCGCCAAGCCCTCGTGTCTCCCATCACAGTACACGTTTCATCTGTCTGGCACAGGGACCAGATGCTCACAAATGCTTTGATTCTTAAAACTGGGACCATGACTACTTTGGTGGTAAAACGTCCTTGTCTTTATAGGTCTCCACTGCTCTTTCTTACTGCGTTTGGGCAGCACTTCCTCTTCACTCGTCACCCTGGCTTCTCCTGTCACATCTTGTCCTGTCCCTTCTTCCTTGCCACGTGGTTATTGTTCTGACCACTTTTCTCCTGGGTAGCAAACTTCAGGACAGTGAGATGCTGATGAAAACTTTGCAAACAGCTGACTGTTCAAATGAGAAAAAATACAGTGTTTTGCCTGTTCTTGTTCAAGTACTTTTGGTTTAGTAAATGATTAATTGCACTGATACATTCCCCTCGGCTCACTACTTCACAACTCTTTCTTGGAGGAAGGAGCTGGTTGCACTGTGTTGATTATGAAGCAGCACCTTCAAATTGCAGAACACATCCTGCCGCACACAGTCCTGTGATGTTCCCTTTATATAACTGTTTTTCTGTTTCTCATGTTATCCAGTGAGGGGCAACTGAAATCTTCTTGTTGGAAGCTAATGATCACTATCCTAATTTGTCCTACAGTACACCAGTAGCCTACGGTTTATTGTGATAGACTATCTAAGAAGCAAAGAGCAGACACTAAAAAACCCAGCTGCTAAATTCATCTCAAATAGAGAAGTCCATTAATACTTGAGGTCATTCAGGGTTCAGCATCATCAGACGCCAATTCCTCAGGCCAGAATTCCAACCCCTTAACTTCAGTATCATCAGAACAGCTGACATTTCTTCCATTCAAATGAAGTATAAATACACTGTAATCTCACATTATAAAGTTTCAGTGAAAGTAACTCATTTCAGGAGTTCAATTTCACTGAATCCGAGAGTGTGATTTTGCATGATTTAGCATCATATTTTAAATACCCACTTTAACTCACCAATTTCTTCTCCTACTCTGAAGGATATCTCAATTTACTTTCTCTCCTCATTTATTTACTCAGTTATTACTACACTATCAGTTAGCACTATCACTGAAGGACAAGCTTAGTTACTCTTAAAGCAGTATCATCCACTTTTCCATTGCACAGATGAAAACTCAAACTCCTTTTATATAGTTACGTAGTTAAAAACAATTTGGTATCCAGTTTCTAAGTTTAGTAAAACTCGGCACTGTTTTGTAGCTGAGCATCAGTGCTGTGTTACCCGGCTCCAGAAGGGCTCATCAACACAGCTCCAGAGGAGGTCATCAATTCACTGTTAACAAATTCCACAACAGTTCACCAATTTGGTGGTATCCAACACGAGAGCTGACAGCAACTCATTGCCATCAAATCTCAGAGCGGTGTATTACTCCAATGTAACACAGTTCTAGATCAGTGCCTTCAAAGTGACCTATCTCCAAAGCGGTTTATCATTTCACTGTCACCGAAGTCCACAGCGGTGCATTAATTGCATCTCATCTGCTTCCACTATAGTTCATCAATTCAGTACCTCGAAATTCTGAAGTAGTACATAACCTGATTACATCTCATCAAGAAAGAAAAAGGTGCTGGGAAAATGGAAAGACACATATCATTCAAGTGTAGGAATCAAACCAAGAGGTCAAGCAGTCTCCATTACAAAGACCTAGATGATTTAGTCAGCCAGACACCTGTAAAGTATTTTACAAATACATTATCTATCAAATTCTTCAGCTATCTATCCAGTACAACGCATATTGAAAACTCAACAGATGCTATATACTTGCAGATATCCAAACACATGCAGCAAGCGTGTCTTTGTTTAAACTGAAGTTTAAACACCAGTCATTATCAGGCATCCCTGAATAAAATAACTCAATCATCACCTTTTTCGAACTGCTGCACAGCTGGGAGAACTGCTCTAGCGTAGACAACGAATGGGAGTGGGGACACAGAGGTCGCGCTTCCCTGACCAGTAAGATCTGCCACAAGATCTCTGCCAGAACCTGCCGACTCTCTTGCCTGTTCATCCGTATCAGAGAAAGATCTGAAAAAAGCTGAATGCTGCACAGAAGAGTTACTTCCTCACTGTGCATGGCCTCGCTGCATTTTACAGAAGTATAACCTTAACCAGACCTCTCCCAGACACGAAGAAATGAAGTCAACAGGTGCTGGCTCTCTCTTTCCCTCTCCAGATATGCCACCAGTGGTGGATGTAACAGTGCACAGAACCTTCCATTGCTGTTTGTGTGATTCAACTTCTGACCACTGAATAATCCCTACATGTTATGCCACAAACACGCAGACACAATTCTCTGTTATGGAAGAAGAAATATCTATGATAATAAACTCTCAATTTCCAAAAATCTGCTACTGGTTACATGGATAATATTAGAAAACCTGAAAAAGGTATTTTAACAACCACCTCCTGTACAATGTCTCAGGTTATAGTCTATCACCACAATTTTATGGCATATTCTCAAATACTTAAGTCTATTAACCTCAGTAACTTTAAGAATTTTAAAAATCTGCATGAAAATTTTCTTAGGTACTGTACTGGGTTTACGTGGTAAAGTTTTGGTAGCAGGGGGGCCACAGGGGTGGCCTCTGTGAGAAGATTCCAGAAGCTGCCCCATGTTTCAGCCAGCTCCAAAAGGGACCCGCTGCTGGCCAGAGCTGAGCCATGAGTGATGTTGGTTGTGCCTCTGTGAGAGCAGATTGAAGAAAGGGAAGAAAACTGCTGGGCAACAGCAGCTGGGAGTGAGAGGAGTGAGGAACAGCCCTGCAGACACCAAGGGCAGTGAGGAAGGAGGGCAGGAGGTGCTCCAGGCGCCGCAGCAGCAGTTCCCCTGCGGCCCGTGGTGAGGCCCATGGTGGAGCAGGCTGTCCCCCTGCAGCCCGTGGGGCACCACACGGAGCAGATCTCCACGTGCAGCCCGTGGAGGAGCCCACGGAGGAGCAGGTGGCTGTGGCCTGAAGGAGGCTGCAGCCCATGGAGAGCCCCGCAGGAGCAGGCTCCGGGCCGGAGCTGCAGCCCGTGGAGAGGAGCCCACGCAGGAGCAGGTGATCCGGTGGGAGCTGCCACCCGTGGGGGACCCGTGCTGGAGCAGTTTGCTCCTGAAGGATGGACCCCGTGGTACGGACCCACATTGGAGCAGCTCTTGAAGAGCTGCAGCCTGTGGGAAGCCCACGCAGGATCCCTTCGGGAAGGACGGCATCCCGTGGGAGGGACCCCACGCTGGGGCAGGGGCAGAGTGACCACGAAGGAGCGGCAGAGATGAAGCAACATGGGCTGAGCGCAGCCCCCATTCCCCGTTCCCCTGCCCCGCTTGGGGGGAGGAGGTAGAAAAGGGAGGATGGGGGGGGGAAGGTGTTTTTAGTTTGCTTTTAGTTCTCACTGCTCTAGTTTGCTAGTGATAGCAATAAATTATATTAATCTCCCTGTGCCGAGTCTGTTTTGCCCGTGACAGTAATTGGTGAGCAACCTTCTTGTCCTTGTCTCAACCCTTGAGCCCTTGTCCATTGCATTTTCTCCCCCTGTTCCTTTGAGGAGGGGGAGTGAGCGAGCGGTTGTGGTGGAGTTCCGCTGCTCAGCTGGGTAAAACCACCACAGGTACCAGTTTCAATATTACAAGCAGATTTTACAGCAGTACATTTACGTTACTGGAAGAAAAAGCATTGCACCCTATTTTAAACTTTATCCTCAAAAATCTGAACTATAATCTGTAATCTGTACACTGTACTCTTATGAACATGCACAAAGCTGGCACAGAAGTAATCTGGAGATGAGTCTCCTAATATTCATGGCTATTACTGTATTCATTAGAACAATAATTACAAGACTAATTACAGAATAGGAGAGCAGAATCAGTTAAGCTCAGCCCTTCCTCTGCAACTCACCAACTATTAACTCTGCGGATCACAACCTGCTGTGTGGGAAAGACCGGCTGTCACGGGACAACTTTGTCACCTTTGACAACGACAGGGTGGCACTTTGGCTCTCTTCCTGCCAATGTGTCAGCCAAAGAGCTGACACAGCTCACTTCTGCCAGCAGCAAGGGAGGAAGAGATCGCGCTGTGCTCGAGTCATAATTTGCCCGGTGCTCTCTCTTACTCAGGGCAGACAGAAAGGTGACAATCTAGCATTAGTGCCTCCTGGGGAGTCCTCAGCTCATGCAAGACGGAATGCAATGAGATGGTATAGCAGCATCTTTTGGAAAGACATTTATAAATGAAAGAGGCTGAAGTTTTCCCTTCAACCTATTATTTCATGGGGGTGTTTATGGTCAGGATGAGCCCCCCCCATTGCAGAAGATTTGCTCTGTGATTAACATGGGTGGAAATGCGCAGAAGAAATAAGCCCCAGACACCTGCGACAAATCTGACCCACAGCTCATACTGGAATAACTGCAACTGCAGAACAAATGACTTGAAATAAACTTACACTCAATTTTGAATGAAAGGGGAAGGTAATAGTTTCATAGTCTTTAAATAATGTTCAATTCCTCACTGCCCTATAGGAGTTTCTCTGTTCGACACTCCCACATCCTGGGCTTATTGCCATCAAGTCCATGATGCTCCTCAGCTAGAGACACAGAGAGATCAAAAAAACACAGAAAAAAACAAAACAAAACAAAAAACACCAAGGCAAATATTGCTTGCGTAAAAATCTGTAACGTTAAAATACTTCTCTGGTATGAGGTGAGTATTATCGCTTTTTTTAATTAGGGCTCAAATGTGGCTTAAATAGGAAGGTGTAAAAGATGGGATGGGACACTAAGTGGTCTCAGATGTTCAAGAGCCAGACCACCCAGACCTTTTTCTTACAGAAAGCACAACAAAATCACCAAAAGACCTTTCAAAGTAATTTTATTAGAACAAGAAAAGGATTAAAGGCAGGAGGGGGAATCCCTCACAATGAGAGCGCCAAAACAGAACCATTTGTAAACAAAACTCCTTTGTGCCTAGAGATGCTGCACAGAAACCTCCTGTCACAGCCCCTCCGTTCCTCCAGTTTGCTCTCAGTCAGTTGCAACGAACTCCACACAGACCCTCAGGGGTGCTTAGGGCATCTTTTTCTTCCTGTCAGCCTTGTTGTATATCTGCCCCACAATCCTCTTTGTAGAGTCCTAACATTTGCTGCTTCCCATTGCTCCCCTGTGCCTTGTGCTCAGCCTCTTCACAATTTACACCTCCCCATGCATATAAGTTCCCAGCCTGGCAGGGAGGAAGAGTTTGTATTTGGGCTGCATAACAAATTTATGAAAAACTGCCACATTCCACCACAGAAAACCCTAATTACACTGAAAATGTTTGGTTTGCATCATCAAGTCTCTGCTTACACACAAATATGAGTCTTGTCTGAATCAGTGAGAGCCCTATGTCACACAGACATATTCTGTGAGGATTTAGCTCAAGAATCATCAGCTCCATGCATGGAGGGCAAGCACAGAGATCCATTAACGCACACGCTACCTTTTACATACCATCAGTACCGTTGTATTTCTGAGAACACAACACTAGCTAGAGTTCAGTATCAGCTACAGGATCAATATCCTCAAAAAATAAGAATAAATATATTGAAAAGATATTCAACAATAAGGATTTTTAAACTTACTTTTGGAAGGGACACGCAGATTGGATCGTACCACTTGTAATGAGTCTGCCTGAACTCGAAGTTCGTAACTTTTCACACTTTCATAATCCAGAGACTTTTTCACTGAGATCACTCCTGTTCTGTTATTAATAGCAAACACATCTGAAATCCAGCAAAAAAAGATAAGTAACCTTTTAAAACCTATAAACAGTATTTTTTTTCAATGGCAAAGTGTTTCTGTTTTGTGGTATCACTATTCTCTGACATCACCTTCACAAATTCATTCCCATCCCTCCCCTTAGGACTCTCAAATCCCACGCAAACCCTCTTGGAAGTTGTTTTCAAATAAGCACAGCAGGTGAATGTGAACCTGGTACCAACTTGAGGAAACACAGGTAAGAGCAGACAAGACAAAGAGCCGACTGCCACAAGAAGGAGGATGGGAGGGAAATTCTTCCACATCCTTCCAAACAACTTCATGTAATTTTAATTAGAGGTTTCGAGGTGGATCATGGAGAGTGCCTGAGAAGGATACAAACAGTGGGAAAGATGTTTTTTTAAGTATCATGCTCTAATCTAATACTTGTGGATACAGTATGGCAGAAGTCTTTAATGTCTTCAAAAAGACTTCTCAGTAAAACCAAAACCATTCACATCCTCATTTCGATATGCCATTGATTCATATCACATGGTAGTGATGTGAATTTTCAAATTCATTTTCAAATTTCATTGTTTTTTAATTCTCATTGCATTCTGCTAACTAATCAGAGAAAGAGAAGCGCATTTGGCCAGGTCACGAGAATGGCCAGCAAGAAGAATGAGCCAAGTTTTCATAGTGCAAGTCTGGAATAACTCAAAGTCATAGCATCTCACCTTGAAATCGTTGTTCTGCTTTCACCTACAAGTTTAACAATTCCCGATGTCAAAAACATTGCTTCAAAGAAATGGTCACACATATGCTTCTCTTCATTTAGGTGCTACAGACAGCATGCTAGAGTTAGGGAATCTATTATCCCCAGTGGATAAGATGCACATCAGAGATGGATACAACTTTACAGTATTAATAAAGAGATGTATGGTGTAAGGGTACAAAACTTCCCAACAGAGAAAGGTAAGTGCAAGCTTTAGATAAAGCAGCTTTACTACTTTTTAAGGAGCAAAGTCTTCTCCTGCACGTGTTTTTGTATGTAGCTGATCTTGAAAGGCTTGATAACAACACCAGGAACAGTCCCTCCTGCTTGTACAGACAAGGTGGGATTTCACTTCAGCAGCTTTATTTCTAATCAGTTTTTCTTGAAAACTTTAGGTGCATGCACTATGCTCAGCATACTCACTAAGACCGAAATATTAGCACTTACCCTCTTCGTTTCCCGAAACAATGGAATATACAATAGTCTGGTTCAAGGCAGCTGCCGTTACAACAGCGACCACAGTTCCTTTTGGTGCACTTTCACTCACTGGTGGGGGTCTGCAGAATTGAACAAAAGCATTTGTGTTATCTCCCCATTGCCTGAACAGCAGAGTACCGATAAACTTATTCTTCAGGTTAGCAGCTTCATCCATCTATCAGGCTGCCAAAGCAGGATGATCTGTTATTACGGAAAAACATATTAAAAAGGCAGAGTTTTAACCTTTAACCTCTTAAAGTTTTGCAAATGCAAAAAAACAAGAGAAGCCTAACTGACAAGAGGTGACAGTATACAGATATAACAGTCCTTTGATATGAGAAATGGAAACTCAGGAGATGAGTACAAAATAACAGAAACACAAGAACCATCACACTTTGATAAACTGCAAGTAAAATTTAGACCATAACAGCTCTTTTATAATACTCACCTGTACTGAGAAAACGCTGTAATCTACCAGAAATGCATGCAGGAAAATTCCTACGTGGGTAACCCTCTTTAGAATTTAAACAGTGAGCAGTGAAAGCCACCTCCAGAGGAATTTCCACTTTTTGGAAAGATCTGGAGGCTGTTCTGCTAACCCATTTCTGTCATAAAAGTCAAGATGTTTTTCAGGAAATTAACTTCAATCCGAGTATACATATATATCTTTCCATCATTTAGTAAATTGTTTTTGATTCATTGAGCACTGAGATGTGTAAAAAGAAAAAAGATTAAGCTACTAACATGTATCTCGAACTCTCCATACCCTCCACAAACTGAAAACTGAGCAGCTCATGTCGTATAAAAATAATGAGTTTCCTCCTGAAACACAGAAAAGTTACTTTACTCTCTCTCTCCTGTTGTTCAGATGCTACCTCCTTGGAAATTGTGATGATTAACGCTTTGAGTGCTGTTTCCTCAAGGAAACCGCAACTACTTCTGACTAAATGAAGTTTGTGTTAATGAATTTTAAAACAGCGGAAGTATTTCAGTTGTGTAATCATCTCCAGAATTCTAGACAGAATCTATGCCTTCATTAGTTTCAGAGAATATTTTATGCTTTCCCTCTTCATCCTCCTCCACGTATTTTTCAAACACTCCACCCCACGCTTTCCCATTCCAAGGACAGAAACTTGGATTCCCAGTCTGCAATCCTAACAATTGAACCCAAGTCTACACTTCACCTTCACACACACCAAGAGACCAAACAACCTGCCCTTGATTACACTCTTTCTTTGGGAAGCATCACAAACCCAGCACAGGCCCAGTTTCTATACTTCACTGCTCCTGCCCCAGATTACACCATCCGTAAAGAAGATGCCAAAGGCAAACCATATCCATGACCCACAGGGCTACGACGTGCTCCTACTTCCCTTCTTGTGCCATCTTCCATTGCTTTGATTCTTTTGTTTTGATCACTGTAGAAGGCCGAGTCCCTCTTAAATTAAAACACTGTATCTCACTTAGCATGCTGGGGTATCAATTCTTCTAAGCAGCCCTAAGCCTTCCAGTACGCAAATAAAGGGGAAAAAACACTTTCCCAGGCTGAGCCACACTGTGCTGAAACACTAGCCCCCTGATTCTTTCGCAGAAAAATATGATGGTAAGCTCTCTTACTCAAATACACACATGCAGCAGTAGATATTTGTAGCAGATCACTCTGGATCCCACTCTTCTGCCTCAAATGTGCTATCAGCAGTAGAATCAAGTTCATTATTGCTACTTGATGTATTAAGCTACAGAACTAGTGTTACATAACGCTTATTAACATGCATTTTTACAAATGCAAAAGTTAATCTTAGAGACAAAAAAAAAGGCTGTCAAATCTGAAAGCATTTCAAGCTGTAGCTCTTATGATGACGTCAGAACTGCAGGCCAGTGAGGAAAATAAAGATCCGTTTTATTTTGCATTATATATTCTTCTGTGTTCTTTTTCTTCTAAGGCACATGACTTGAACAAAAACCTTATGACTCTCCATATACAAAACCCACATTTCACCTGAAGCACGCTTTCAGCTGATTCTTTGAAGGGAAACGGCCTTGTAACTTCCCCTCTGACACAGCTGAATTCAATGAGTGAACAAATCAGTATCAATTAGGAAGCAGCTTTTGTGTTTGCTATGAGACGTCATAGAGGGAGTGGACAGAAAACTGCCATGCAACTGCATTGATTTCATTTCCCTGATTTAACTAAGGTGATCAAGTTCAAAGGGAGCAATGCATCAGTGGAATTAAAACATACAGTAGTCTCTTTGCTGAATTGTAGAGAAGTGAACCGGTAAAAGACAAAGGTATTCGACTGACAATATAATATACTGTTCTTTATCCTGTACTACAAGCTCTAATAAGCTTTCTCTGGGGATAAGCTCACTATTTTCCGATTTTTGAATGACTAAGATGTACAACAGTGATTTGGGGGGGGGGGGGGGAGGANTAGAAGCTATTTCATGAAACAGGCAAGGGTATTTTTAGGGAATAGATTTGCATTACTGGATGTTAAAGGCTGGTTATTTTTATGAGAAGACATGACAGCATCAAGGAAGCTCAATCCAGTCTGAGCCACCCAGACAAGGCTTAGAAAACAGTGCAGTGAAAGGGAAGGACACCCCTGGGGCCAGAACACATGATTAGGATTCAGAGCCTCTGAAGGTATTTGTGTCTGATAACGCTCGCAGCACCTGGTTGAGCCTCTGAGTTCAGCTGAGAGCATGGTCATTACCCTGCCAGCCACAGGCTCTGACTGTACCTGACAGCAGGCTTCTGTCGCTGTCACCTCTGTGGGACCGGCACACCACTGCCTTCCAGTCCAATTCTCGCCTATTTGAAATATTTTAAATGAAACAGTCACTTTCTGAGCTTCCAACAAAACGTCTTCTCAAACACATGGTTTCTAATACCCCCTGCTGCCCCCACCCCCAATACTTACCCGCTCAGGCATCCACGTACATGCTATCACTCAACACAGGAAGGCCCTGTGCACTAACATGACTTGCACACCAGAAAACTTAGGGTGAAATAGGATAAACAGCAATTAATGCACACCTAGCCACCTCAGCTGCAACTGAGTCCACCCACTGTCTTAACCTTTCATCCTGAACACTTTACTATGCACGACTATCTTTTAATTCTGGCAAAATAAATATATTTCTGTACCAACGGTTCATTTATTCATGGCATTTTTCTGTAACTGTCACAGCAATGTGAGAGGTGGCCAATACTCACCTCAGTGCTTTCACAGACACAATAAATGCTACCTTGTTAGCATCCAGGATTGGGTGGACCCCAGGAGGGGCCCCCATCACTGGGGCGCAATGGAAACCCCGAAGGATCCTGGCCTCAGCATAAAGCCACCCCAACTGCCCAACCCTTCCTGACCAGCTGTGGTAGGAGAAGAGCACACGAAGGCAGCAAAGTACAAAAAGGAGCAGCCTCAAGTGCTTTGTGCCATGCTGAGATCAGGTTGGTACCCGACAGCCTCGGATTTGGGATGAATAAAGTACTTTCGAATTGATCTAAAACTGATGTTCGGTAATATATGCCTTCTGTCCTACTCTTTGGATTTAGTTACCTCTGAACAAGTTTAAGAATCACCTGTATTTCTCTCTTTGAGGCCTCTAGTGTATCGCTTGCTGCTTACATGCCATAAACTGTTTGCCCCTCAAAAAAGACCAAAAAAAAATCCATAAGCTAGAAGAAAAACAGGATTAAAATAAATCCAGTATTTACACAGCAAAACACTGAAAAAGTATACAAGTTGCAAAAAGATAGTATCGTTTAATTTGCTATATCTCAATTATTCTAATCTTGGATCAGAGGGGGAAACGGAGACAGAACACACCTTAAATACACTGGAAAAATTATTTTTAAACCCCAAAGCAAAATTTTCTCTCTTCCACTTTTCTGCTTTTTCTTCCTTTGCTAAACAAGTCAGACTCTCATTCATTTTTCAATTTGTCTGCTACCCAATATGTTTTAAATTCACCATGAAATTTTTCTATCTCCAAAAGCATGAATGTGAGATTTAATCAAAAATTAAATTTCAAACCAACAAACCTAATAATAACATGGAAAATTGGTTTAGTACTGAAGTTTAATAGCGTGATGTGTACATACGCCGTATTGGACACTTCAGCCGACTGTTTTGTAGATTTTATTTTAGTTCATGGAGGTCTGCAAGCATACCTCAGAAGGTAAGTGGTTTTTACTTTTTTTTTTTTTTTAATTACATTACTAAAATTCTTAGCTTGACTTAATTAAAATGTCATTTGGACCTCTCCTAGTAAAATCATCTCCTTACCTTCTTCCACATTACAGCTTCTTGAAATGTTTTGGCCTTAGCTACTTTTAACTCTTGATGGCATTTTACCTGAAGCTCTCTAGCTGAAACCTTTCTGAGCACCATACCTGCTCCTGCACAGACTCTTCACCTCGCTCCTCATGGGAAGTGATTTCATTTGGCTTTTTGTCTGTCTGATGTTTCGTATTGAAGTTAGGTAAGCCATTCAAAAAAAATTATTTTTCTGGAGAAAGGTCAAGTGTGGACAGAGCAACAGAGGTTTTAAAATGAGGCAAGCTAACAGTGAAGTTATATGGGAACTAAAACGGCTCATAACAGATCTAGAACAGAAAGACTTAAATAGGCCTGACTGCAGTTGAGTTTTTAAAAATGTGAAAAAAGTGTACAAGTGTACCTGGTATAGCAAAGCAATAATTAAAGAAACAAGAAAGCAAGAAGTAAGTATCATGATGGCAGCTCTTCTGATGGTTTCACCTACATTTAGGCTACCCTGGCTTCCTGTCCTCGCTCAAAAAAAGTGAAGGATCTAACCACATTTTAGAGCAGTAATCGAATTCTCAGTTTCCAGTTTGTGCAACTGTAACAATCTGAACAGATTGACAGAGACTGTGAATCTTTTCCTCTGGAAAATAGTATGTTGTTCTTAACTAGATGCATTTCCCAAGCAGTGTACCTTCAAAGTGGGCTCAGAAGGATCACGTGCGTATTCCTTACTGTACTTAATATCCTCACTTTGTTTCAGTTCTCAAATTGGTTCAAGACATTCTGACCTTTTCATGGTATTTATCTCCGAAATAGATGACAAGGGAGTTTGGACGTTGTTATAGTGAGCCCCTGTCATAACCTATTAACTTTTAAACTGAGCATCAAGTTTTATTCCCATGAACTCTCTGTCATCAAGCATTATGCACTTGTGTGATCCCACTGATCTTCATAAGTGAAAGCTGAGGACATGAAGACGTAACTACTTCTGTCAGGATTACTATGAAAGCAAAAAAAGGAAAAAAAAACACAAGCAGGATGTAGGACTCTCATATATGCAAATCTGTCAGATAGATGGGTATCAACAGGATCAAATCTAAGACCAAGGATAACGCAGTGGTCCCGTGCTCTCATATCAAACCCTACCAGCTTTTGGCAGTATGTGTCAGTACATTTGTGTCAGTATTTCTATTCCGCATTCCCACTCCTGGAGTGATTTAGCTCCACATTTCATCAGACTGCAACGTGGTGCTGTGAGCAGTCATTCAGCCCTGACCCTCATCTACAGCGAGCGCAGCAAGGCAGGTTCCCTGCACAGAGCTGGACCTGTGCTACTTGTGGTGTAACCAGGGCAGCACGCAGCTGGATTCACTGCACCATAGTATTTCATGGGGGAACACACAAAATGAGAGTTTCCTTCTCATTCGGTAAAAAGTAGTAGAAGATTTTAGTAACAGTGATGTAGCACTACTTAACTGAGCAAAACAGGAAAAACAGGTGAACCTTCTACTGCATCGTTATCGTCTAACTCCCTCATTTTTCAATGCAAACCGTGCTTCAGTATCTGCTACAGGAACCGTTTGATTACCTAATTTTTCACAACTACATGCTGAAGTGTGCTTTTGTATTTTTTATGACAGAACAAATAATTGCCATGACAACACCCCACATAACACTGAATCCAAAGGCAAAATCACGAATTTTCCTGAAGCCAAGCTGCCACTGACACGTGAGGCAAATTAAAAATGTGTGTTGGAGCCCACGTGTCATTCCTCTAACTCCAGTTTGGAGAAAACACTGAGGTTCCCCCCCACCTCAGAGGTGCTACATCGAAAACGTTGCTAGGGGTACTTCACTCTTTCTCATGTCTTTCATTTATAAAATGCAAATTATATAGTGGGAAAGGTGGGATAAGCAGCTTTAAGACTTGGCTGTCCTGGGAAAAGGATTACCCAAATGGATGCTCTAAATCTATCAGCATTACACAAAATACTTTTGAGGGAAAAAGCTAACATCCTATACACTCCTGCTACAAGAAGAGGGAAACAACCCACCCGTGGTGTAACTGAGTGCTAGTTAACATGGCAGTGAGCTCAAAGAGGAAAGAAAAAAGAAAACTATGAACAGAGGCTTAAAGAAATACAGCTCATGAGCAACCTGATGAAAAAATAACCACATTTAAGGCAGAAGCTTACATACTGCCTCTCCGACCCACTTTATTTTGGAAGCACCTTGATTCCCTGAATAAAGCCATTTTACTTGTAGGAAACAAGTTATGACCTCTCAAAGTACTTGCTTCTCAAAGCAACATGTCAAAGACAAAAGTAAATCAGTAAGAAAATACCTTTGGAAACCTCACTGTTGCTCATGACCCTAAAATGTTCCCTTCCCCTTCAAATCCCTGGTGTTCACGGGCAGGGGTTTTCTTCCCTGTCCTCCTTTTGGTTTGAACAAAGGACATTCCTGCTGCTGTTCTGATTTCTGAAGAGACCTTGTCAAGAGAATTTTTAGGGGATGTATAGATTAACTTGTTCCTCTCCCAGGAACGACTCATTTTTCTTAATGCTCGTATTTCTTTCCTTCATTTGAAAGAAGAGGGGCTGAATTCATAGAATACGCAAGGACAAGAAAAGCAGAGCTGCTTCTGCCGGGCCCCAGATATTCACAGAAACAGAGATGCGGTTCTGTGCCAAACGGCACTTTGTGGAATGAGGTACAGAATTAGATTTCAATTACTAAATGCTAACCATAGCCTAAGCGTCTCTGCGCAGGATTCCCCGTTCCCTAGTTCACCATAACTGTTCGACTAAACAGCAGTAGACCAGAGAAGTGGGAAATGCTACTGGGAATAACACTTCCGAGTGACTCCTGATATGCATCTGCAATTTTGTTTAGTGAAATCCTATGATACATAGCTATTTGCTCGGACAGTATCTGCCTATGGTGTTGACGGAATTAAGTGGAAAATCTTCTGTTGAACAAGAGAGGTCCACATCACAAAACCTCTCTTTTACACAGAACATGTTTTCACAGTAGTGCTGCACCTAGCGTAGACGTGCAATGCCACACTACGTTTACAGCAAGCAATCCCCTCAAATTCTCAACTTCAGATTTCCTCATAAATTGGAACCAAACTTCAGATTACCGTAGAAGTGGACACATTTTCAAACAGGATGGGGACTGATAACATAGTACTAACAGAAACTAAAAGTTTCCAGTATCTTCCTTTCTCTGCTGTGAAATTGCTGAACAGCTGTTTAACGTGCCCACAGGCAGTAATTAGGAACCAATGACGCTGCTTTCGGTTAACGTTTCATTTCCTGCTACAGCAGCACATCACTATTAGCAGTGACCTTTTAGTCGCAAAGAGGATGTGATACTTATTAATTAACAAAACAAAAAAGATCCCAAGTCCCTTTGAACCTTTACTTTTTTAAAAAATGAGAATGTACTCATAAGAGGACAGGCTTGCCAAAAAAAAAATCTTTACATTCATCTGAGGTTCACTTCACATCTGGTCTTCACCGTTCCAAGGCGCTACTAATTATAATCTGTTAATTAAGAAATCAAAGTGCTGCCATTACCTGTTTGGAAAAAATGGAAACTTCTGGATCAATTACCTGGTCTAGGATTCAACCAAGAGGTGATCTGGGATGGAACTGTCTGGACAAGAGAAATAATCGCTTGGAAAAGGAGCGCTCAAAACAGCTCGTTCGGTTTTCCCAAGGAAGCGATGTATTACCAAAGACATGGCTGTTTCACCAGCACCAAGCAGAACGAGATTGAAGTCAGCATTAAAAACCTTAAGAAACTGTGCAAATGGCCACAGCCTGTTTCAGGCAGTGATGCAGAAAGCCTCGCGTGCTGGCATCCCCTCCCTCACCACCTCGCTGTGCCCGACACCCCCAGGCCCTTGCTCGGGCTGTCACTTCAGCTGGCAAGAGGCAGTGGAAGTGGCAGGTCAGGCCTTATCCACACGCTGCTGCCAAGCACCCCACACGCAGACTCTGGCGCTTGTGCCTCCCTCTGCTGTCAATGCTCCGGAGGACCAGCAAAATCTGACTGACTGCCAGCCCCTGCAGGGAGACACAGCGAGAAGAGCATCAGCAGCACGGTGTCCTTCCCCGGCAGCAAGAGGTCAAGTGGGCTCAGAGGCGGACTCTCCATGTACGAATATATGTCTGCACGTTATACGCCTTTTTTCATTTTTGCCTCTCCACACTTTGCGTTTCTGCAGAACAAGCAAACAGCGCTTTGTGTGGAAAGCACTTTACTTTGCAGGCAGCACCGCTGTCGTCTCTCCCAAAGTCATATTTAATTCCAAGAGAAGGGCAGACAAGGATCCAAGCACAAGAGGATCCACATTGCTAACGCAGCTAAACCCTGCAGCTTCAGCACAGGGATCCAGGCTAGGAGCGCAGGAACAGCCTGCAGTGCCAGTGAGACAGTCAGCCTGGCACCTAGCAATGCAGCAGACGGATCTGCAGGAGCTGCAGTGTACTGCTGCCTACAGAGGACAGCCACGTGCAACGAGCAGTAGTCCTGGATCATCTGGCTCGTTAACTACGCTAACGGCCTGCAAGCCCTGGGTCACCATCTTCACAAACTGCCAGACCTGCTGCTGGTCTGCTTCTAACAGGGCGTGACGGTGCAGAGGAGCTACGTCCTAAAGCACAGCACACCCAGGCTAGTGGGACACTTGAGCTTGACTCGCCAGCTCCTCCCAGAAGAGTCGACTGGTTGCAGCAGAAGTCTTTTTGATATAACTCAGCAGACATCTATCTCAGTTATTAGGAAGAAATTATATTTTATCACTCGTCATAAAGAAACTGCTCCGTGTTGTATTTTTTGGTTCTCAGAGATCTTGACTTCTCCTTGCTGTTGGTTTATACGCATTGCACAGCAGCACCTAGAAGTCTCCGGTATAATTTACAATCCCAACGAAAAAGGGGGTGTGGGAGGGAGAAGCTAACTAATTTGCTCTAAATTATGGAATAATGCAGTGGGAAAGCCAGTGGATAAAAGGCAAACCTACTACCCAACTGTTGCCTCCTGTGGAAGTTACTTTAAGACACGGAAAATAAACAATCAAACCCTTCCTTAGTATGAACAGGACTCCAGGCAGAGACCCTGATGTGCTGGTGTACTTCTGACAGCACAGAGCTGCCAGACCAACAGCTCAAGGCACAGTTGCACCTTCATCTCCCCATCTGCCTAATGCAGCTATGCCTTTTTGATTGTGCCATCTGGTCCCCTCCTCTCCTACTCTTTTGTATTTATTTCTGATTTGTAATACACGCTGCAACTGCGCAGGCAGCTTTATTCTGTAAAATTGTTCAACTCTGACCTTCTTCCAAATACACAGAAATTAAGTCTGTAAAAGAGCTAGAAAAACTCGTTGGAACCATCCAGAGAATGATAATTATGCAGGCAAAGATCAGCACTAAACCACTCCAAAGCCACTAGTTCTCAATCCTTCGAAAATCCTAGTATCCACATCCAAAAGTTTATCATCTTGCAGACAAGCGCCATTACTCTGAGCCGGTGTTTACCCTAAAGACATGCTATGTCAACTAAAAAATAAGGTTTTATGAAACCTGCCAGTTTCAGCTTGCATCACTGTCAGGAAACATGCAGTTTGCCGAGTGTGACAATCCCTGAAAACCTTAGGAACTGAAACCAGTCCTGCTCCAAAATGTCAAGAGAATCTCAGAACAGAATCAGAAAGTTTTGGGGTTGTTCAATTTCTCACATTGAAGAAAACAAATAACTGCTTTTGCTGCCCTCAATAGACTTTGAGGGGTTTTTACAATGGTGTGCATCTCAAAAAAAAATTACCAAGAATGGAGTAGGGCTATTTCTTTGGAAAGAGAAACCAGGCTATTCAGCTAATCCTATGAATTCTTGAGGAGAAGATAAGAGGGGAATACCCTTCAGTTGTCATCTAAGGGTATTCAGAGGATAGGAACCACTTTTTACTTCAAGCTTCCTTCATTGTAGGGAAATAAATCCTATCCCTCCTGGGATACAACTGAAACTCAAGGTGGCTTTGGGAAATCGGTGCTTGGTTCATTTTTCAGAAGGCAATGTAAACTCCACCTGCAGTCCTGCAGCTTTGCTGCTCTTCCCACAAGCCTGCAAACAAAGCTGCGCTGTTGGTTAACGTGAGCACTGCGAGATAACTCTTCTGCACTGTAGAGGTGGAGCGCACTACGCTCTGAGTACTCCCGGGGCTGTACTCACATGCCGGGCTCTGCCCGAGAGGTCTAGCACTGCAGCTGCGTTGTAGCCTCTCCCAAAACAACGGGCAGCCTGGAGCATGTCACACTGCTCTAGGTCACATTTATCATCATAAAAGATTCGAGAACAAGCTCCTCAAAGGTGAAGGTCATTTGAGAAAGTTGTAAAAGAAAAAGCCAACAAATTGCATCATTAAGCGTGCACCTGGTGGTGAAGAGTCCCTTTAGCTGCTCCAGCCTTCGGGCTGGCGCCTACGGCCGGGTAAGTTAACTTTTGTAGTTTACCCAAAATGCGGGATATCTTGGAAAGGTCTCTGCATCGTGCTCTCATGTCCTCTTGTTAAACACAACCACTGCAGTAACTTTCTCAAGTCCTAAAGGAAAGGGTTTCTTCCTTTTCTCCCTCTCCTCCCTGACTTGCTCCATGCTTCCTGAGGCTGGGTAACAGGACATCATACTGTACCCTGAGACTTTGCATCTTTTCCTATTTCCTTCCTCCTTATAGTTAATACCTAACATTAGCACAGTCCTGGTTGTCAGTTCAAGATATTTTCTCCTACTTCTCTTCTTTTATAAACATGATTCAACTTCACAAGTGACACACTACAAGAAATATCTTCAGGAGAGTCTCCCTCAAAGATTTACAATGCTTTCTTGACATTCCCATCATTGGTACAGCCTACGTGTGGCAAACATAACCCAACAACAAATGCACTACGGAGGAGATTCTGCCCATTGCTGGATCCATTTAGCTGGATTTTTGGGAACTCCCTCAGAGTGCCCTACCTTCACAGGTTTCTACAGCTGACGACAATCCCCGATGTTACCTCTGTGCACACATGGGGAAGGGACGGGGCAGAAGCAGCTCCCAGCAGCATGGCTGTTTCTCTGTCACCCCATGCCATGCTGGCTGCTGAGACCTGGGCAAGGATATGATCTGTTTTTTCTCCGCTGTTTCTTCTGACAGGAAGCAAGCCAACAAACAAAATTGAGTGCTGGACTACTCAGCATTCAGAAAAAATATGATGAAGCTATTACTACTTTTCCTGCCATCCAACCACCTTCCATGCAGGTTTCTGTTAAAACAGTAAGCAGTAAAAGCAGTAACGCAGTTATTGTCAAAAGCTGCTGAGACTGTTGCACGTCAACAGCTATCGGTATCGTGAGACAGCTGAGCATGGGTACAGTTACTTTTTTTTTTTTTTCCAATACCCACCACTGACTCAAATCTTTATCAGATAAGCATTCTTTTTTCACAGCTACACATACAGGACCTGTTTGTATTTTTCATGAAAATAGTAACACAGAAGGGTAACTGTTACAGAAGGGCTTTACATATTGTTCAGAGAAGTGCATGCACTCGCATGACATCTGAAATTACAGAAAGAAACGGAAATGCTTTTATTTAAAGGTTTACCTTTTGTTACCATTACCTAACTACACTTCATACATTTGAAGATATTTAATAAAGTAATACTGGAAGCAGCAGGAATACCCTCAAGACAAATCCTTCGACAAAAAATTTTTTGTGCTATCATTAAACACTAACTTTATCATTTTTCACTAATTCCTTCAGATTTCATCTCTGTTTCAAGATTAAATTCGTAATTATTATAGCGTTGGCAGTATTATGCTGTTTTTCAGTTTCTTCAAAACTCTAATACTCTAACTGTATCTTTTGATATCTTTATGGTATCGCTTCAAAATTCTAATACTCTAATCATGAGGAAAAACAACACAGATCATGAATTTTTGTCTAACTCCCTCAAAAGGGCAGAGCAGGACCTTTCATTAGGGTCTAGTGAAGCCAACAATGCTACATTCACAGAATCACAGAATCACAAGGTTGGAAAGGACCTTCAAGATCATCTAGTCCAACCGTCATCCTATCACCACTACTACCCACTAAGCTACTAAACCATATCTTGTAGCACCTTGTCCAGGCGCCTCTTAAAAACCGCAAGGGTCGGTGACTCCACCACCTCCCTGGTCAGGCCGTTCCAGTGCCTGACCACTCTCTGAGAGAAAAAGTTTTTCCTGATATCTAATCTAAATCTCCCCGGCGCAACTTGCGGCCGTTACCTCGAGTCCTATCATTAGTTATCTGGAAGAAGAGGCCGACCCCCTCCTCACCACACCCTCCCTTCAGGAAGTTGTAGAGTGCAGTGAGGTCTCCCCTGAGCCTCCTCTTCTCCAGACTAAACAATCCCAGCTCCCTCAGCCGCTCCTCATAAGGCTTGTGTTCCATACCCCTCACCAGTTTCGTTGCCCTTCTCTGG
>VXAL01016011.1:27674-48497 GCA_013399475.1 Chauna torquata | reverse complement strand
CGGCAAGCCTCCAGTCCTCTGGGACCTCTCCAGATAACCAGGAACGCTGATAGATGGTGGAAAGCGGTTTGGCAATTACCTCCGCCAGCTCCCTCAGCACCCTTGGGTGGAGCTCATCCGGTCCCATGGACTTAAGACATTCCAGTTGAAGGAGCAGGTCTCTAACCGTCTCTTCCTGGATCTCAGGGGGGCATTCTCTACTTGAGTCACAGGGGACGTCATGATCGGGAAGTAAGGTACCCTGAGGATAACTGATCCGGCTATTCAATTTCTGCTTACTGATTTCCTGCAGCATTTGGCTTTGAAATTGGATGTACAAAATCCATTAATATTCTGGTATTAATTACAATGCTACATTTGATGCAAGAGCACATACTGCAGCAAGGTTATAGCTTTTTGATGTAGGGAGGCTATGCACATTGATCCCATTATTTCCTGTTATCATACAAATTTCAGAAACTTTATGAGCATTTTCAGTGAAACAAAACTTAACTAATCAGCCTGAGCACCACTTTTTTTTTTTTTTTAAACTTTGTTTTAAGGAAACGGGGTCCATTTTTTTTTAAATTTTCAGTGTAAACTTTTATCAAATCATGACTGGGTAGTAATAATAATCACCCGCACTTCTAACATCAAACAGCTCAAGTCTGAATTCCCTCTTGTCCAACATGAATGGTGTACTGACCAGAGGAAACAACCTGAAGCCCCGTTGATCCCAGCTACACCTTCAAGGCAGAAAACTTTTTGTTTATCCACATGACTGACATTTTCAACAGCTTCTAAGAGAAGAATTTAAAACAAACCTGTCCTCACCGTCGTTGGCACCCACAGCCCTGAACTTTTCAGTTGGAGACAACCTACTAAGACAGTAAAACTGCAGCACCATCTGGTAAGATCAGGGAATGGCTGGCTGCCCAAAAACTTGTGGCTAAGAGCAAGAAGCAACTCTGAAGTATTTTGCTAGCCCGACTCCCGATTGGAGTGCTGCAAAAAAGTTATGCATGCAATTTCACACAGTTGTGCTTCTGGGGGAGTCGAGCACTGGCTCTTTCCTCAAAGCAGCATCAAATTCTATTTCCTAAAGAAGAGTTAACATCAGTAAATACGTTATCAGCTCTGAGCACATCAGGTTTTTGGTGCACCGGTTCAAACCTTATTTTTGTGACTTATTTCCTTCTGTGAGTCAAACCGAACAACAGGAGGAACAAAAGTTGAGGTATATGCAGGGGAAGTGCTTCCACAGTGTATTTTTGTAACCAACATGTATCAGGGCTGGCATTCAAACAGGAACTTGTTTCAGCTTAAAAAATAAAAGTTGTAATGTGAATGAATAAATGCTTTACCTGTATTCATCCTGCGTAAACCGTGGAATTACTGAAGGCTGCAGTACAGCAATTTCTACGGTAGTGGTGTTGAACTTCACAGGATCTCCATCATCATATGCAATGACCACTAGCTATAAGCAGTGCAGAAAATCACTCTTAGTATAGGCGAGAGCATTTTTATGTTGACTTGCAATAGTACTTTTTGCATTTCAGGGTCTAACAAGTCAGATGAGATTTTCTTTCACTACAAATCATACATTGTATAAGAACAAAACAGAGGAAAAAGGTGACAGCCATCCACAGGTTGAACTACATGCTAGAAAATTTACAGAAACACAGTAAAATGGAACTGGAATTCCATAGCCTTCTAAAATACATCTCCAAAAAAATGCTGACAGCCTCAAGTACATAATTTACATTTTTCATGGCATTCCCTTGACATCTTATCAAACACTGTCCTTGCTCTAAACTCCAGGATCCATTACGACTTTTTTAATGGTATAGGTCAGGTCTACATTTAAGCATTCGAGCACTTATTATTGAAAAAAAACACAAAAACAAAAAAAGTGCTGGGTAAGAATTCTGTGCTGCTGACAGATATTAATATTTAAAACTGAGGTCTGATATCAAAACAACAACCAAAGAAACATTATCCATCCCCAACTGACAACAAAAAAAGTTCTTTGAAAAGAGATCCTCAGGATGCGAAAACATGGACAAGACCAGATCTTCACCAAAGGCGGCCTTTATAAATCTTTTGCGTATCTGATCTTTACTTATGTCTAATTATTTTTCTATGCTTCTCTGCTGTGACAAATGAATTCACCTGCTGTCAGCTTTCAAATGAAGGTAAGCAAAAGGATGAGAGACCAGCCCACTGAAGGAGGCCTAACGGACAGTTTTCTAGGTTTTTCTCTGCCTATGTTTGTCCTTATTTCAGCAGATCTAGATGCAAACACCAACTCCGGAAGTCCCCACATCTCCGATTTCTAGAGTCTTAGCAGAGGAAGGGTACTCCCTGTTTATGTCTTTTCTCTGTTCCTTCCCTAAGCACCCACATTTTCTGAAAGCAACACTGTGCTAAATTTACCATTGCTCTGCCCTAATACAGAGCAGTTTTCATATGGAAATGCACCATGTTCATCTGCACATCACCAGCATGTTATGCATAAGAGCCTCAGAAAACAGCCACACAAAGTAATTACTGTGAAAAGCTTTACTCTGGTTATTCAAGAGATAATTCTCTTCCCCTGTGAGTTTTACTACATTAATTAAAAACCGAAAATAACTCAAATTAGGAGTGCCCCAAGTTCCTAAAAGAGAGACAGCATTTCAACGCTACCCAAGCTCAAAGTAGCGTTTGACATGACTCTCAGAACTGGAAAATGGTGGGCAATTTTATTTCCTTATAACAGAAAAGCATGCAAATAAAACTCTCTTTAATCCTCAATTCAAAAAGAAGTAACTGAAAGGCAAGAAGAAACAAAACATACCCTGATGAAGACACAGAAGGTTGGCAGCTTCCAAGCTGGAAAAATACGTATAAACCCCCACGTATTCCATGATACAGTTTTTGCTTACTGATGTACTTCAATTTTCAACTACCTCCTCCATTCATGGATTTAAGAAGCGATACGTCTCATTGACTTTGATTGAAATCATAACTTATTCCAGACAAACTATACTTGAGACTTTTCAGTAACAGTAACAACACAATAGTAATTTACGTCTCCTTAAAGCTAGTGCTTTTACATTACAGCAGTTGTGAACAGAAGTGCCAAACTACCAACTGTGCAGTAACTTTCTTTACAAGATATATTACCATTCTTACAATTTTCTTCCTGAAATTGCTATGCTGACAGTTCTGACATTAGCAACGTTAACTTTGAAAAACTGAGGTTTCTTTCAGCTGCTTCCCTGTTTCTTTTCCCCATCATAACAGTAGCAATCACATCCATCCAAGATTTTTCTGAAATCAGAAAGGCCAGGAAACATGTACGAGGAAGAAATAAAGGAACTGAAGAAACAAACAAAATAAGAATTTCACATCTTTCTATGACATATAAAGCAATACAGAGAAACACGTGTAAAAGGAATATTACTAAATGCAAGCAACATTTTTTATTGACAACACACAGCTATATGAGTTCATACCTTAAACACCGTACTTGGCTCTTCATTTAGATTCACCCGGGTTACCACACGTCCTGAGGTTTCCTCCACATCAAAAATGCTGGCACTGTAAGGAAACTGGACAACATCTACTTTGTATCGGACTCGACTCGCTGGTGTGCCCTGGAAGGCAGAAACAAAGCAACTTCCATATTCTTTTACTTTTTACACACCTCCTTAAGTTATCAAAGATTTAAAATGCAACATGGGTCAACAGACCATCACAAAGAACTTGCAGCCTGCCTTCCTCAGAACTGGGTTTGTAACTGAGCATCCCTCCCCAGAAATATCTTAGTAACATCTGAGAGGTTCACTAAGAAAAATCATCAGAGGTTTGGAAAGAAGAAAGCTAAAAAACCTCTTTAGGTTAAAGATGATACATAAATATAGATAGAAGCAGTGGTCTGTTTTATAACTACTGATTTTTTGTAATCACACAAGATGGACATGGCTTAAGGTTGGTTAACATACAGTTCAGATGTTAAAATACTGTTGACAGGTAAAATCTCCTTTTGAGATCAGGAAACTTTTAAATATTCTAAAAATTCAAACACTTTTTTAGCTTGTCCTCAAAAGTTGCAGTCTTGTTGCTGAAGGCGGGAAGATTCATGTGTTGTATTTCTGAAAAATCAGACTACAGTTCTGACACAGGACAGTCCAGCCTATGCGAAATTCACACACTTTAAATTTTAAAGGAGACAAAATGAAAATCATCTGAAGGTTTTGGTTTTCACTGAAGCTGAATGTGAAGAACTAACACATTTCAAAATCCTCATCTCCAACAACTAAAGCACTGAGATTATATGGCCTGCAGTGCTTTCAATACTCCAACACATGCTTTCTCTGCTGCTGAACAGTATGGCACCAGCGATTTGAGAACCACCACCTAAAAGCTCCCCTCCATGCCCTCCCGGCTCATGAGAAGAACCTGACACAGTCACAAGTAACTGCTGCTGTGAAGTGAGGGGTCACCTGTAGCAGAGGGTTTCTGCTGCTCACCGTTAGACATCACAGCTGGTTCTATGCACAACCTCAGAAAACAAAAAGTAAGAATGCATTTGTCCTAACACTGGTAACAGAAAAGCAGTTCTGCAAATGGATTTTAAGTAGCCTCAAAACAAACTGTTCAATTCCCATTTTTAATGACAAGAACAAGCACAGGCAGCCTGTGCATCTGTGCATGTGTCATAAATTGTCTGCATGCATACGCACCCAAAAATACCAAAATTAAAAAGGGAATCAGAAGATGCATTGCCAGAACGGTGTAATAGATTAATTTTTCAGATCAGTAACTCAGTGTTTTCTAATAGGAGGCTATTTACCCAACTTAACTGTTCTAATACTTGATTCTCAAGAGTGAAGTTTCTTAATGTATCCATCACATTCCCAGCAATCTCACTCCAGCAGTCACCCTTCCAGGGACCGCCAAAGCACATGGAATAACGCACCTGTAAGCACAGCTTAAGAGGCAGCTGGCTCCCACATCGGAGAGACAGGAGAGCCCTGGCAGCCTGTGCTGACCCGTGCGACCTGCCAAGGCCCCAGAAAACAAAACGGGTGACAAGCCTTGTCCCTGGGATCTCCATAGTCCCACTCTTCCCCTTCTCGCACCCACCAGGGCAGAGGGCAGAGATGAGACCAAGGGACAAAGTCCCACTGTTCTCTTCAAGGGGCCTGGTGACCTGTCTCTCTCGTGGAGACCTTCTGACCTTCAGGCTGCATCCTCCCAGCCTGTCTCCTTCCTTGGCAGTGCTGCCCACATTATTTCTCTGTCTTCCTCACCTCTTCTGCAACATCTCTCACCCTTTTCGGCACTGAAACTGTTGAAACTGTTCTGAGTCATGTTTTCAATTGCACAAGAAAATTTTACCATTGCAGTCATTCCCATTATTCTTCAACACAAACATATCCCCTTCGCTCCAACAAAGCCAATCAGAATTTGTTAATAACTTACTTTTTACGTATGTATTTTCGGATATTTCGGATATTTTCGGATGAGATGGACTGCACCATCCACTGGTTGCAGATGATATCTGCGAGACACTGAATTTTAACAGGCTACTTCCATTCTCAGCAAGTGCCCGTTCACTAGTATTGTTATTATTCATTAGTTAATTCGCTTGTTTTCAAAGATTAAAAGGCAATTAAGTAACAGTTTACTGAAGCACTGGAAGCCATTAAGAATATAAACTATGTGCTACATAGAAGAAAAGAAGGCATCAAACAAGGTGCTGAAAGCAAAGAAAGCTGTTTTTTCTATATAAATATATATATATATATATTTTTTGCACACTGATGTTTGAATAACTGTTTGTCAGTGCACCTAAGTCTGTGTTACCTGGATATGTAGACACTTGGAACATTTCATAAAAATCAGTAGGTTCAGAGAAGTACTTAGAAACTCAGCTCCTACTGTTGGTATCACTGCAGTTTCTAAATGCCTCTGAGTCTGGACCTCAGACTTGGTTATCTTTACATTGCATTTAGACGGGCAAAATAGCCGAAGCCCAAAGTTTCATTAATAGAGAATTGACAGTTTTTCATCTGTATTCGATACTGTGCTATAAAAGAGCCTTGCTGTTATCGACAATATATTCAATGTACCGTGTCAGCTACTAACCGTAAGGAAACACGGAGATTACTTTTGTAAACTGTAATAGAAACCTCTGCCAAAGCGGTGCAAGCTCAGTACATAGTACCAACGTTTTGTTGGTACAACAGACGCGCACTGAAATGCTCAGTCAAAATACACAGTCTAAGCTAAAACCTTTACTGGAATGAATTTGGGACAGGTATTTACATCATGCTAACGTGAGCTACAGAGCTGTATAGCACGGTGTCAGATTTCGCCACGGTAACTTCTGATGAGTGGTAGGACTATTTAAAGAACAAGCTGTACTTTAACACGAGAAAAGTGACACTTCAGTAAGGAATATTACTTTGCATTAAAAATCATACGTACCTTGTAAGAATTTAATTGGCGATATCAATTTTACAGATGTTAGAAGAGCAAGAATACTTACGTCTAATACGAAAACAGTAAGACAGAGAGCAAGGCAGCCAGGCCACCTCAGCCTGTGTCCCCATAAAACCCTGGGCACGCAACGCCTTGCGCATAAAGAGAAGTGAGACAGGGCTGGATGCAACCCAGACATTCAGAGTTTTTGGGGAGCCTTGCCACTCCTCTGGATGATTTTAACTGCAGCAATGATGCAGGCCATTGCCTCTTTGAGCCCTCCAAGGAAATCCAGCCCAGCCCAGGATGGGTGTATTAGCAAGTACAGTGCCACTGGCAAGCCAGCACCTTTAGTAATTCAGAACTGGGTCTACCAGATGTGCTTTGGTTTTTAGTAAAGTAATAGATGAACGACCATGTCAGTAGTTAAAAGTACTTTACAGGACCATGTACACTGAACATGTGAAAATCCTTGAAAACATGAGAAACTTCAGAGATCACAGCATAACAGAGGTGACTATACAACCTTCCACCTGCCATTTTTCTTCAACATTATAATTAAGAGGAAATTACCTGCTGAAATCCACTCTATTTCGCTGCAGAGTAATGGTCCTCACATTCACTTATAAGACTTGAAGCCATCATCATCATTAAACATGCACACACTACGTAATGTTATTAAATAAAGAAAAATCTCAACAGGTTATTGCTCCTGATATGACTATCAAGTACACTTTTCTCCTGTCATTTCTGAAAATAACAAAATGGGGGATTTATTTTTTATTTACTATATTTTGGCAGCAATGTAATTAGAAAAATCTCCAAAGAAATTTTCCAGGGAAATCTATTTAGAAGCAAGTTTCAATTATCTCAAGTATTAATCATCTTTTGCTTCTTTTTAAAACTCATTTAGATGCGTTCCTATGTCTACAGCAGATATTCCCAAATAAATAATACTCTCAAATAAACCATAAAGAAAGCATTTCAGTTGGCAGGAAACATGCTCATTCTCTCAAACCAAAATTTTCCTAAGAGTTTAAGACTAATGTGAAACTTAGATCTAGAGCTCATCCAGCTCCAATTACTTCTTTTATTGCTGCATAATTCCTTAAGTTTCCATTTGCTCTGGGGAAACTCCATTCACTTGGGACTCAGCTGACGGGTACGGTACAGGAACATCCCCAACATTTACATTAGATGATCAGGTTGCACACGGAGGCCCTGGAGAGTACACGTGCACTGCCAAGATAACTCTCAGCAGGCATGGAGAGGTTGAAGAGAAACTGCAATGCAATAGAGCCATGAAAAATGGTGAGGAATATAATAGAAACATCTGTATATTTTCACGTATGTTTCTGAAAGCAATTCAAAACGAAGCTCAGAATCACTACTCCCACTATCCAGAGGGCTAACTGAGGTACAAAACCAGAACAACCAGGCCCAGGAAAGAGAGGAAAAAAGTGCATTTCACTTTCATCTGCATTCTACTCACAAAGATCCCAGATGTGCATCGGTGTAAAAGACTGGGATTTTACCCCAAGTACTAGGATGGAATACTAGCATAATGAACAAAGGCAGGCTTATTTTCCAAGTCTCTTTGTGCTCAGTGCCACTTGCTGACTGAAGTCACAAACTTCCATGGGTATTGCAGATAAAATGTGAAGCAAGTAAGCAGTTTAATAAGTTACCTCCGTTCACTTCTGTTCAGAGACATCAATGGAAATCTGAATGATCTACATCATGAAGAGTTCACTAAGGCAAACTTCGTAAAGTTAGTTTCAAAAAAAGTGGAAAGTGATGCTAAAGACAAAATTCACAGGTGGCTGCAAGTGTTCTTCATAACACAGTTACACAGTAAAGCTCCCCTTAAAGATGGGGTAGTGCACAAGGTACGTGGATTGGCTTTGGTGGGTCTCATACCAGCTATGGTTGTGAGTGCTGCACTCACGTATCTTTACCCTCTCATTTACCAGTCATTACCATTTTATAATTTTATATAAACTCTAAAATTTGAATTATTTTATTCTTTACTATGTAACTCAATGAAACAGTCTGCAAGCCTGGATTAATTCTGAATTAATAACAAGCTGAACACAAAAAGAACTTTTAAAGTCACAAGACAAAATTACTTAAGAGCTCATTGAATTTGCAGCATGTTTCCCTTATACTAATCTCCAGCAGACACTACAAAATTCAACAGTAATAGTTTGTAAAAGATCAAGCTCTGGACTGTCTGAAAATGCTTTTATCTCTAATTAAATATCTGTGAAATCTCTAATTAAATATCTGTTAGCATCATACTTTCAGTGGGTGCCTGTAAAACAATCAGGACAATTACTCTCAATTTGACAAAAGGGCTCCATTGAACACAAACTTTACAAGGTGTTACGAGACTGGATAAACCATTAAACTGGATGTTCCGGAGCTCTGGAAGCTGACTGGTCATTAAATTTAGCGTTCTGCATCTGTTTCTACTGACTTTTCAAATAAACAAAATCAGAATATGCAGGGGAATTGCCCGTGAAAAAAATATTCCAGCTTTTACAGTGACAGCCTGTATAAAAAAGGCACATACAGGAAAAGCAAACACCTCACGATATATCAATCCTGGGAACATTCACCTTCTGATAATTAAACCAAGCATCTATCAAATAGCTCAAGCTGCTCTCCTTTCGCAATATTTGGAGGCTTATGCACTTTGAGAAAATGATTAAAATCATCTGGCGTCTTTCATCACCATGCCACTTCAATAAAGCATAAACTAATCACAATGAAGACAACTCTTCTTTTTCCTCCCCAAGGATGATCTCAGGCATCCTTGAATAACTTAGGTACGTCTACGGCCATCTGTACGGACCTGCTGAATGTAACACAGGTAGCGCCTTTGCCAAGCAAAAAAGACAAACTTAAAGCAACCACCATTCAAATCTCTCCACATGCAATCATCTCATTTAAAAACTTTGGTACATAACTGGAAATAAATCAGGTTTAAAGATCTTTCTCGTCACCAAAACCTTCCCACTCAATCAAGTTTAACCACTAAAGTTTCAAGGCAAACCATTTGATTTGATCATTCCACAGAGCCAAGAGGCCTCTTCACTTTCCCCTCTCTGTTGCTCCTGAAGAGACTGTTCACATCATTTTCATTCAGACCATTCATTAGCGTGTGCAGGAAACAAAGACACCCTGCCTTTTGCTTTTGTGACCACGTACAATATGGCTCAGCATTTATTTTTGGTTTAAGCCAAATCAAAACCCAAGACAGAAGGAAGGAACAGAAGCAAGAGGGAGGCCGTTTAAAAGCAGTTTCAGCTGTGTCGCTGTTCAGCCGCCAAGTGCAGAAGTGGTGCCTCACCCAGGTGGCCCAAGCACTGTCTTGACACCAGTTCCACACATTTTTGGTTGCCAGCCCTGAAGCATTTTAAGAAACTCTGTTTTGCGCAGACCACTCATCATTCCTTGAGACTTAAGCTCTCAGACTGAGCACTAAAGGAGAAGTATTATAAACAGACAAACCGAAGGCAGTCCTGAGGACTCCAGCATCCAGCAACGTAGGAGCGAGGGCTTTATGCATCTGTTACAACCCTGATATAGGCTTCAGATCTCACCAGCTACAAAAGATCGTCTACTTGCGCAAGGAATAGATGTCTGCTACCTGGGGATACTAAAGACTGTGCTGACAAAATTCAGAAGTGCTGCTGAGAGTCAGACAGTGAATTCTTCCAAGCTTCAGGGTCTGCACGTATCTCTCACTATAAAGACTGAAAAATACGTCTCAGAGAAACCAAAGCTGTGTACATTTGTGTTATCTAAAGCAAAACAGCGCATACAGATGCTAGTATCAAAACTCTGCATTTGATTAAACCTAACTGCAGCTGTCGCAGAAACTCCAGAACTTGGGCATCCTTCTCTCTCACCATCCCTCAATCCACACTAACACGCCCCAAAGCAAATGTCTTCTTACCGTCTGAACACATATTCACTTACTCTTTTTTGTCTCTCGACAGAGTCTTCTTTATTACCTTGCAATCTTAAACACTTCTCCTTTTATCCTGGGCTATGTCTGTAACTCCAGGCTCCTTTTCATTGGTGGTCTCAGATCTTGCTTTTATTTTCATTCCCTATTTTACAGATAAGTATTTTTCTGTAAGATATTATCACATCTACCTTAGTTGCTATAAGCACTTCTTCAGCACATCGAATAGAGATGTCACATTTCTGTGTTTTCCAGCCACACAAAACCCAGGCAAAGCTATGTACCTCACGGGATACCTGCTCGCAGTTCCTCACTTTTGACTTCGTCCTTTGGTCAGATCACTGTTTTCAAAAAGGGAATCGGCTGGGAAATTAGATTCAAATAGAGTCCATGGAGCTCTTCCAGGAAACAAAGAACACAGTTTAACAGTAGGAAAATCACGTCTCTTACTTAGCGTATTTCTGTCTGGGATTGCTCCGACACCAGTTTACACAGGGTATACAGTGATGCGAACCCACCTGTGACTCACTGCAGCAATGTGCACCTGGGCAACACAAAACCAGCAAACCCTGTGCGAGTGACCACGCACCTGGAGCGCAGGAAAGTCCAAACACACTTCAGGGGCACCACTTCACTGCGCAGGGCTCCAGGGCTGCTCTGAAGGTGATGCCTGACCATGATGGCAGACAGCCTACACTAATCCACTACTGGATATTAAGCAACTCCAGATAAACAGGCGAAGTCCTTTAGTTCCAGCTGGACAATCATTCTGGAAAGAAAACTCAAGATGGCACGCGAGGGAAAACCTCCACACAAGTGTCTGCTCTGTCCCAACTGCACAGTGCAGCCGCCTAACACAGCGTTATCACCCCTCCAGCTCAACTTCCACAGCGGCTGTGATGCCTCACCCATCTGCTTCTTCACAACTAGCCCCACACAAACAGTACAGCTTCCCCAAACTGGTCTGAAAGCTACTGCCCTCTCAGATCCCCACACAACAAACTATTCTGAATACGAGTGCTCACACCTGGTTATTCAAAGGCTGAACTGAACGTGTGCTTAACTCTCTCCTGGATAGGATTAGGTTTACTTATTTCTTCCTGAGATTAATTTCTATTGCAGTGTTTTAAAGATGAAGATTTGTATTTTAGTAAGGTTTCCCAGTTATTTAGGAAGAATTGAAGATCCACTCAGGCTTCTCCTTGGCAGCCATGCAACTGTGGCTCTGCTCCATTACTGTAATTCCCTCTGCCTGCCTTGGCATGTTTTTGTTGCTTTAAGCTAAGCATTTTGTTACCCTTTACCTGCAAGTGTGTCTGGAATTAGATGTCAGCTGTTCTGTGAAACACAGTGTAAGCAACTATAGGATGTATTAAGTAATTTGAAAGATCACATACCATAAAACTGCTTAAAATTGTAGAAAAATATACTATGGATCATTCCAATACACTAAAGGATCATATGTTGATCTGTCATACTTCCTGAAACACACGCAAAACAAAATTTACCAGATTTCAATGACAAGAAGGGTAATTCAAATTAGAGTTTTTAATACAAAAGTGAAAAGGAACTTCTTAAAAATAATTTATATTCTCAGTCACCACAAAAAAAAAAGGGGGGGGATTTGAACTACAAAACGAAAGGGAAAGGGAAAGGGAAAGGGAAAGGGAAAGGGAAAAGGAAAGGGAAAGGGAAAGGGAAGGACAGCTAGAATTGAAACTGACATTTGCTCGAGGAAACCCTTCAAATCCTATTCTGGCCTTTAGTGAAAAGCACTGGTTTCCATGTTTTAATTGACATTTCACTAGGGTGCTGAAGGAATACCTATCACAGATCTCTCATGCCTTCAGGCCAAGGCTTCTTTGATCACTTTGAAATCCCCAGGTTACAATGAAAACATAATGACGTACCTACCTGGGAGCATCTGAATCTAGCACAGATAATTTTTGTATTAAATGAGTACTCAGTAGTTGTAATCGGAAATCCATGGTTTTTGTGACCAAACCAATCCTGTTATCAACACTTGTGCTCTACTGATGGCTTAACGTTGCAGGCATCAGATATGTACACTTCAATTAAGAAAATTACACATCTTCATCCCGACGCAGCCATTCATTTACTCACACATATACACGTAAGATACACTGAGGTGAATAATTTACTGTACGGAAATTCAATGAGAGAATTTAAAAAAAAAAACCAGGATCACCTTTAATCTGTAATCCCAATAAATTAATCACACAGTACTTCATTTAAGAGAGAAAGCTCACCCTTAGTCCTTCTGACTGTTTCTGGAAGTGTATCGCACTTACTCGTCGCACTCCTACACCTATATGCTGTAAGCTTCTAAACCACTTAGGAAATGCACTGCTACTGTAAACCAGAAAACTCCAAGCCGCAACGCTCTGCCAGCCTCTCGTCTCTCACCTACATTACCGTCTGTACCCCAGCCAGCCCTGGTGACCATTTAATGCTTACATTTGTATTTATGACTTGCCTTCAGAAGCCAAAGGCCACAGACAGAACATGATCTTTTCCTGGGAACATAACTGAATGAGCACTTCCAGAACAAAAAAGGAATGCAGTAGGTAAAACACTTGCATACTTTGCTACAGCTGATGATTCATTAAGATCAACTTCAGTGGCCTGAAATATTTTTCTACCACTTACATGCCCATCACTGCTGCTGTCACCTTTGCTGCTCAGGGACTAGGACAGCCAAACTCCAATGGCAGGATTCAACGCCTCCTTCCTACCTCCAAGCCCACTCTGCTCCTCACTTGGAACATTCACATCTGCCTTATCTGCCGAGGAAATTCATGCAGGTGCTGAGCGTTTCTGTTTGGATTCTCACACCATCCACATTAACATGACACTGCAGTGCAAAGCTGGGCTTTGCTGAAGACAGTGGGTGGTCTCTGAAGAGCTGATCAGGTCTGAAAAGCTTTTATTGCAGGTGATGAAAAAACCTAGCCTGACTTTTATTCTGGGCTGACTTTAATGTTGATGGGGAAATAGTCCACGTTACTTATAAAATGACAACAGAAAAATTCAGGCTTGGGTAATGCAAATTAATTAGGCTCTTATTAGACCTGTCCTGATAACACACACATTTTAAAGCAAAAATTATTTACTTAACAGATGTCCATTTCTTTTCCTGAACTGATAAAATAGATGTATTAGTACTGCGCATGTAAGATTCTGGCAGGTTGGGAAAAAAACAAACCTCCCCTCTAAAATATTTTTGACGATAACTGAGAATATTCTTTCCATTAAGGCAAATTTAGAGGAAGGTGCGTTTGCTGAACAGAGAAAAGGTGGTTTTTTTGTTTGTTTGTTGTTTATTAAAACAATTTCTGGTGAATTCATACCAAATACTTTATGACACCACTTAATGTGAAAACAAGCTCCAAATAAATACACATTTGCCAGTAACACAAATCATCTAAACAGGTTTTGCTGAGTTAGAAAAAGAAACAAAGCCATCCCAGGTCTGATAGTTTACTGTACCTTCTTTTTTATTTTGAAAGTAAAAGCTATCGGCCATTAGTTGAAATAAAATACCAACTTTCTAAAACAATTTTAAAAGCTTTTCTCCATAGTTGGCTAACTTTTATGGCTACTGCATTCATTTAATGCCTAAGGGCAGTTCTATTTTTAAGTCTTGACAAAATCAAAAGAAATGCAACAGCTGATTTTAAAGACCACTATCTTAACATTGTTCAATGCACTTATGCCTGTTATAACGGTAATAAGCAGGATCCAGCATTCTGTGATTTTGATTTCTGTTTAATGTATGCGCATCAACTTCTCCACAGAAATAGAAGCAATCCCCACATCCTTCAAATACAAAACACTCAAAATCATATAAAATAAATCCATAAAAATAAGTGAGGAAATCGCAAGAAAGGAATCTGGGAGACATAAGTGCTTTAGGCCGGCTTTATATTCTCCCATTCTCAATATTACCTAGAGATGGCCATTATTACCCACTGTTCTGAATAGCAGGGAAGCTTACTCATGATCAGTTTCCACATTTACCTGTCCACGTGACAGTGATAGAAATGTTAGAAACTGAGAGAGTACAGAAGGATAAAGTGCAAAACATACTTCTAAATAAAAATTCTGCTGACAGTTTCGTGCGCTAGTAGGATTAGTTGTTCTGTTGTTGTTGTTTCTTAAATGAGAAAGCGAAATAACTTTACACCATAAAATGCAGATTCCACAGAACAAAGGAAGGTTACAAATACCTATTAATCAGTTATAGAACTGTTCTGTTTCACCCAGTGTCTTGGTAGTATCTTATTCTTTAAAGTTTAGACACATAATCTCCATTTTGAGATCCCTAGGTTAATATCAGAATGGGTAAATACTTTTTCAAGACCAAAATATCTTATTGTAAGGCAACAGATAATATTAAATAAAGTCTGCATAAAAATCAAGTTAAAAACTGATTCTCTAGCACTAATGCTTTTTTTTTTTTTAAATCCCAATAACTCATTTATGTTGAAATTTCCACTAATTCCATGGAAGAGAAATTCAGATTTTTGCCCTATTTCACTGATCCTTAGCATTTTTTTCTGCATGNAAAAGGAATGCAGTAGGTAAAACACTTGCATACTTTGCTACAGCTGATGATTCATTAAGATCAACTTCAGTGGCCTGAAATATTTTTCTACCACTTACATGCCCATCACTGCTGCTGTCACCTTTGCTGCTCAGGGACTAGGACAGCCAAACTCCAATGGCAGGATTCAACGCCTCCTTCCTACCTCCAAGCCCACTCTGCTCCTCACTTGGAACATTCACATCTGCCTTATCTGCCGAGGAAATTCATGCAGGTGCTGAGCGTTTCTGTTTGGATTCTCACACCATCCACATTAACATGACACTGCAGTGCAAAGCTGGGCTTTGCTGAAGACAGTGGGTGGTCTCTGAAGAGCTGATCAGGTCTGAAAAGCTTTTATTGCAGGTGATGAAAAAACCTAGCCTGACTTTTATTCTGGGCTGACTTTAATGTTGATGGGGAAATAGTCCACGTTACTTATAAAATGACAACAGAAAAATTCAGGCTTGGGTAATGCAAATTAATTAGGCTCTTATTAGACCTGTCCTGATAACACACACATTTTAAAGCAAAAATTATTTACTTAACAGATGTCCATTTCTTTTCCTGAACTGATAAAATAGATGTATTAGTACTGCGCATGTAAGATTCTGGCAGGTTGGGAAAAAAACAAACCTCCCCTCTAAAATATTTTTGACGATAACTGAGAATATTCTTTCCATTAAGGCAAATTTAGAGGAAGGTGCGTTTGCTGAACAGAGAAAAGGTGGTTTTTTTGTTTGTTTGTTGTTTATTAAAACAATTTCTGGTGAATTCATACCAAATACTTTATGACACCACTTAATGTGAAAACAAGCTCCAAATAAATACACATTTGCCAGTAACACAAATCATCTAAACAGGTTTTGCTGAGTTAGAAAAAGAAACAAAGCCATCCCAGGTCTGATAGTTTACTGTACCTTCTTTTTTATTTTGAAAGTAAAAGCTATCGGCCATTAGTTGAAATAAAATACCAACTTTCTAAAACAATTTTAAAAGCTTTTCTCCATAGTTGGCTAACTTTTATGGCTACTGCATTCATTTAATGCCTAAGGGCAGTTCTATTTTTAAGTCTTGACAAAATCAAAAGAAATGCAACAGCTGATTTTAAAGACCACTATCTTAACATTGTTCAATGCACTTATGCCTGTTATAACGGTAATAAGCAGGATCCAGCATTCTGTGATTTTGATTTCTGTTTAATGTATGCGCATCAACTTCTCCACAGAAATAGAAGCAATCCCCACATCCTTCAAATACAAAACACTCAAAATCATATAAAATAAATCCATAAAAATAAGTGAGGAAATCGCAAGAAAGGAATCTGGGAGACATAAGTGCTTTAGGCCGGCTTTATATTCTCCCATTCTCAATATTACCTAGAGATGGCCATTATTACCCACTGTTCTGAATAGCAGGGAAGCTTACTCATGATCAGTTTCCACATTTACCTGTCCACGTGACAGTGATAGAAATGTTAGAAACTGAGAGAGTACAGAAGGATAAAGTGCAAAACATACTTCTAAATAAAAATTCTGCTGACAGTTTCGTGCGCTAGTAGGATTAGTTGTTCTGTTGTTGTTGTTTCTTAAATGAGAAAGCAAAATAACTTTACACCATAAAATGCAGATTCCACAGAACAAAGGAAGGTTACAAATACCTATTAATCAGTTATAGAACTGTTCTGTTTCACCCAGTGTCTTGGTAGTATCTTATTCTTTAAAGTTTAGACACATAATCTCCATTTTGAGATCCCTAGGTTAATATCAGAATGGGTAAATACTTTTTCAAGACCAAAATATCTTATTGTAAGGCAACAGATAATATTAAATAAAGTCTGCATAAAAATCAAGTTAAAAACTGATTCTCTAGCACTAATGCTTTTTTTTTTTTTTAAATCCCAATAACTCATTTATGTTGAAATTTCCACTAATTCCATGGAAGAGAAATTCAGATTTTTGCCCTATTTCACTGATCCTTAGCATCTTTTTCTGCATGCTTTTCTCAAAGGTCAGTGAGATAACCTGATAGGACAAACCCATACTGGTGCTAGGGGCTACTGGCGCTAGGTCTATAGAAGCGTTACTGATACAGTACTTTAGGTTTTTACTGTCACGATCAAAAAACTGCACAGCTTCAGTCGTTCAAAGCCAGTTTTCCCCACTCTCCTCTGGCAGATCACTCTAAAGCAAGCTCCACTTGTGATTTGGGCAGAGTGTTTTCTGTTGAATTATGTGCTAACTGCTGAGGATGAAATCTCTTCAATGGAAATGGAGTTTCCTACCTGCCTGCTTCCCAAGTCATTCCCACGGAGAGCAACAGAGAATTTTCTCCAGCTAACACCATCTGCTGAACTCCCTGAAATGCTGAATGCAATTCAGACCCATTTATATGAAGGCAAGCCTTACTAATTTGATGGTAGTACTACAGTAGCAGAGTGCTTTCTTATTCAGGAAAAATGCTGGCAAAATGAGCTAATACCTTTGTGCAATACAGTGCAAACGTTAGCTTTGCAGGCTTCTAATGCCGCCCAGAAACTGCCCACTTTGCTCTCCATCTCCATTCTGTAACCCCAGGTTACTGCATCCAATACATGGAAGAGTAAGACATTCATGGAACTCGTGACAGTAAAAATCATTCAGAGAGTAGAATCAAAACTTAGATCAGATCATATAGTTAGAGGATATCAGGTTAAATCGATTTAAAATTATTTCCCAGGACATAGCTGTGAAATCTGAGCAACCAAGTCTAATTTCCACTGCAAGCCTCTGTTTCAAACAATGACTAAGATGATGGTGGACACCTCGGCCTGGTGACCCCCGAGGAACAGCAAAGCAAGTCAGAAGAAAGTACTAGACTTCCACAGAGCAACAGGGGAGCAAAAGCAGGAGCAAGAGTGTACGTAAGCCACAAAAATATGAACACTTACTAAGCCCTGTGAATGGCTAGAGCAGGAATTTCTACTCATAGGCTTCTACAATGCTACTAGAGGTACTTCCCTTTGCTTACGCATAAAGGCTACAGTCCAAAATAGAAGTAGGTGATGTGGGTGCAACTGTGGTGTATAAAGCACAACGAAGATCCTCAAAACCCCAGCTTCATCATGATCTTCATGGGTGCTGCAGCCTGTTACCTTCACAGCAGCTTCATGGCCTGGAAGACTGCTTCTGTGCAGAAATTAATATTCCCTTCTCTTAATACCCCCCTTGAAATTGTCCAACACTGGCCATTAAGGCACAGCTCTCCATTTCTTTTGTCTACTGCTGAAATAATGTCTATGTCCTCTGCTGCTGCATTCCTCAAGTACACTGTAGCACTATTTATTGATAATTAGTGCTATTCGTAACCTACATGTTGATATTACTGTCTTTTATATATTTTAGACAAACAATAGTCCAGATCTTCAGCAGATATTAACTCCTTTAATGCCTCCAAGTTCAGTAATACACTGCTGATACACACCACCTGCAGGGAATTTACTTACCGTTGTGCGCTAGGACTTTTTACAAGGGGATGGAAGGACTGTCCTTACAGAAACACTGCTTTAGCATTTCTGTCCTTGAGTGGTAAATAAATTACTATGGAGCATATTTAGCTAAGCTACAGTTGATTTGTGTGTCAAAGCACTGCCATCAGCTTCTAATGTGAACGGCACATTCGCTCTGAACACTTCTCCCTGAGGGTTATTCTCCTTAATATGCCAAACACTAACAATTAAAAATTAAACCTGGCTGGCAGAATATCTTTGGCTTTTATTGTCCTCAGTGTATCATCTGGTCATCAATGTTCATCAACCTCTGATTACAAAAATTGGTATTACCCTTCAGAACAGCTAACAAGTAAAAAATATGTGCCCAGTTCTGTCAATCACGTGTTTCACTAGGGAACAGCGATAAAAGTCAGTGGCAAAAATAAACTTTATCCCCAAAACACCACCACTCTGTTCAAATTTTACACATCCAACAGGGCCAGCTGGTGGGCTGTGCAGCTCCACATGACCTTATGATGTCTCAGACCAGAAATAAACAATGACTGCAAATCAGGAAAGCAATAATCTTACCAAGTTGTGTTTCGTTACCTTGTTAAGCTGCACAACTGTACAAAAGACAGGCATGACTTCCCTTGCTCCCTATTCCTGTTATTCATCTAAAACTGGGAAACTGAATGAAGAGGTTTCCAAAACTCTTCCTGTCAGAAAGGAGCTGTATAATTGGTTTGCCAGCTTCAGGAACTATCACTTTAAATGCAGCCTCTGTCCAAAATGACAAAGGACAGGCTGACAAAAAATGTATGAGTTACTGCTCTGTGAAACTCATAATAATCACCTTTGCTGTTGACAGAGTTAGGTCTCTTACGAGGGTTAAAGATTTTTCCCTCTTGGGTGCAGAGTATTAACAGAACCTTTTTGCTTACCGGAGGATCTTGATCCTCAGCTGAAACGGTAGTGATAACGGTGCCCTTGACTGCATCAGGAGCAACCATTCCCCTGTAGAGCTTTTTGCTAAATACTGGCGAGTAATCATTCATATCCTGCAAAACATAATTAAGAGTTTAGTTCTGAAGTTTAGACAAAAGTACAGACACATTCACAATTGATCTTTCAAACCCTACCCGTCACTTAATTAGGAAACCTCTTTGCCATTCACAGTCTCTCTTGGCTCCCAATTCCATTACCACCACACAAAACTAGCACAGAAGGGGAGGGTGCCAGAGTTTCAAAACAACATATTCATATGAGACAGATCAACAGAAGGGAATTCTGCAGAAAAACACACAGTCTCACAAGTAAACAAAGCAGAGATTTCCATGACAGCTGTTTCTCAAGCAGTGGGCCACAATGTGGCTTTGGTAATTTTCTAAAATGAATGAGCTTGCTGTTGCTTGACAGCATGTGTTACCTCTAATATGCAATAAATGAGGGGAAAACATAACATTGGATTAATACCAGCACTTCATGAGAGCCTCAGATGGTGTTCTACAGGCCGATGTGTATATGTTGTCAAAAAGCAGCTTCAAAGGCTTGGGTTAAGCCCAGTTTCACTGTCACAGTTAACGTGTGTGCATGCACATAAGTACACATTCACACCTATGTGTGCACACAGCTGTGTGTGTATACACATTCATGGGTGCACCCTTGTGTGAAAGAGAACCCCAGTCAAACACCAGGCTGTGTGGGACTGCGGGACCCGCGGCCCACGTGTGCTGCGCGAGCTCGCACTAAGGAAGGTGCAAGCAGATGGATGCACGCCGCTCTCACCAATGTGCTCGCCCCACACATCAGGAGCTGTGGAAATTTAGAAACTGAACCCGCGTCACAGGCTGTTCTGGAAACTCATTCATTCTCACTGTTCTAAGTTGTCAGAAATTCATTTTTGTCAAAGTTCTCCCACAGTAAAGCCCAGAAAAAATATCTGTGCATTCTTTAAAAAAAAAAAATTAAACACGTACACCTCTAAATCACAATGTTTATTCTTATAATAAAATTATTTCCAGTTTCTTCTGTAAAGCCGCCTTCCTACCCTGACTTCTATTGAGAACAGATTTGCTCATTTTTGCGTACTACTATTTCCACTGTTTTGCATAGATGGATAACAGATTAAGATTTCCCTGCTACAGAGAGAATCCAGAACAAATAAGAAGCATTATACGCTTTCAGCACAGAAGAGTGACTTTACTGATCACAGAATCACACAGAATCACAAGGTTGGAAAGGACCTTCAAGATCATCTAGTCCAACCGTCATCCTGTCACCACTACTACCCACTAAGCTACTAAACCATATCTTGTA
>VXAL01016011.1:0-27147 GCA_013399475.1 Chauna torquata | reverse complement strand
ACTTACTGAGGGTGCACTCAATCCCCTCATCTAGGGCATCAATAAAGATATTAAACAAGATAGGCCCCAGTACCGACCCCTGGGGGACACCACTCGTAACGGGACGCCAGCTGGACTTAACTCCATTAACCACAACCCGCTGGGCACGGCCCTCCAGCCAGTTCTTTACCCAGAGAAGAGCATACCTGTCCAGGCCACGGGCAGACAGTTTCCCCAGGAGAATACTGTGGGAGACCGTGTCAAAGGCTTTACTGAAATCTAAGTAGACCAACCACATCAACAGCCCTTCCCTCATCTACCAGTCTGGTCACCCGATCGTAGAAGGAGATGAGGTTGGACATGCACGACCTGCCTTTCCTGAACCCGTGCTGGCTGGGCCTGATCCCCTGGATGCCACGCAAGTGCCGTGTGATCTCACCCAAGATGATTTTCTCCATAATTTTGCCTGGAACCGAGGTCAGGCTGATAGACCTGTAGTAGATCCACACAGGAAAAGCAGACTTCTTCCCCTGCCTTAAAGCAGAACACAGGTGCCACCCACCTGTTGGGCTATCCCCACAAACACAGCTACTCAGTACCTATACAGTGATGCTTCCACCTGTTGTTACAGATCTTCATGCTCCATCTATTATATGCTGACACTGGCTAGTGCGCTGTGTCTTTTAAACCATTCATGCATATCTCATCAGAGGGAATAAACATCTATGAAGAAATCCTTGTTACAAATACACATAATATAGGCCTGAAAAATGAACGCATCATGTTCTGCCAAAAGGTCTGCAATTCAAGTCTTCAACGCATTGGAAATGCTTTTTTGCTGATTTTCAGACTTTCAAAGACACAACTGGACCATCAAATTAAAATAAAAAGCGACAACTAGGCAATTCAAACTACAAGAGCATTCAAACAAACATTCAAATTCAAACAGATTAGCATGTCTGAATGGAATTACAGACACTGAATCTTTTTCTTTCAATTTCTTGACCTGTTTGCAAGAAGATAATTTACTTAATTTGAGAATGTAAAACCAAGGACTACTTTGCGTAAATAATTTTGTTCCACTCGACTCTTCAAAGTGGCACCGTGTTTGTGAAATAAGCTATCCTTTGTTCTGTTTGGCTCCCAGAAACTCCACTCCAGAGCAACGAAGCCGACATCATACAGCGATCTCGCACCGTCAGACTCCATTCACAGCCCATTCTACCCGCAAGAAAAGATGCGGAATTTATTCATTTGAAGCAGACACAAAGTAGCTCTGAGTACAGAAAACCTAAGCCGCTAAAGACAGCACATTAAAACTAATCTCCAGTATGATATGAGGAATGTCATACAATGCTGCATGCAGAGGTATTACAACTGTGTGCATCTGAGTGTTTGGAAATGTTTTGTTTTGTAGACCCTGGAAGTTTTCGAGTGGGAGACACAGCCTTTTACAAAGCACATGTGCACAGAGAAGACACGTTCTGTCCTTCCATATGAAGACTCCACGTGGGCCAACAACCCAGTACAATGCTTACCATAACCTGGCCTTTTTACGAGAATAATCCAGCCTTTTATCTGCCCTTTTTTTTTCCCCCCTCCAAATGCATCTCTCTCTGCACCTGCATACCCACAGCCATGTCTAGTCTTTTTTCCTTGGCGTAGCAGCAGCAGATCACACTTTGCTGTTTGCTCATTGTGGGGGAATCACCATGTGACATTTTTATTATCTTTTGCGTACCTTAGCACCTGGAAGTCTGCAACTTAAAGTACTGGAAAGACTAATCCTGCTGAAAGATGACACACTACATGCTCAGCTATGGAAAATGACTATGTCATTCTACTTACGACACCTATTTTTCAAGATACATGGATCAATACAAAATACACAGGAATACAAAGTGTAGCATAAAGCAGAAAGGCAGAAGGCTTTCTGTCCTAACGTATCTTTCCTCTGAGTGGAGCTTTATGCATGATTGTGCCTCATAAACCTTATCCAAGCCAACCAAATAGACACCAAATATATTTCAGTCATACCTAAACAGAGCAGGTCCATGTGCTTTTCTCCCTGGCTCATCTCTTCCTGAATCCTAAAGCAGCTACTCATTTTACATAGCAGAATTGAAGCTCACGTGTTCTCACTTTCATCAAAATAGAAGTTCCCCGTAACAATTACATCTTCCCATCACACTGTTGCAGTAAGTACACATCAGAGACAGCAAGACTATCACTACAGACAGGTGATCAAGCCTCATGTACTCATCACAAATGTCCGCCAGAAGCAGAAAAGGAACTTTTGCAGGCAGAAGGTATACACGTGGAACATGCAGATGACATGGAAAATGGCTTTATTGGTTGTAATCCTTTCATTATTCTAGAAGAAGTCTTTCCTCAGTGGCAGGAGGGAAAAAAAGATTCTTTGGGTCCATTTCCCACACACCAAGTAGTGTTTTTGTTAGAGGCATGCTGGTGAAATTCATTTCCTCCTTCTATTTGTGTCTCCTTCAACTGCTATCGTTGCTCTTCACATATTATGGGCACTTAAAGGTACCAAAAAGGTCACAAAGAGAAACTATTCATTTTCTGCCAAAATGCACCAACATCGAGGATGGAATACAGTCTAGATCCCATTTTGAGTACAGAAAGAAACCAAGTTTTTTTTTTTTTAAAAGCTCAAGAGATCTCAGGCATGATCCCCCCAAACCCCTGTGCCCCTGTAATCAGCCCTCCCAGTTCATTTTTCTGCATCACAGTGGACTTCGCAGTGAGTACTGTTCAGCATGGAGGATGCCCCTGACACATGCAGAGATGCAGTTTTCAAGTTTTCATAACAGAGGGACTTTGTGCAAAAATATAATATTTTAGAGAAAGTACTGGGCCTTTGTCATGACCAGAGACCAAGGACATGGACAGACATGCTCTTGCACAGCTACATGACTGAAGATGACTCTATATCTGAAGGCTTCTGCTTCAACACCACAAAAACCTGACTTTGCATTGAAACGCATGTGGCTAAATGGATGCAGTCAATAAGCACGGGTTAGGAATGAGGTGGTAATCTTCCACAAAGTGACAATAAAAACTTGTGTAATTACCTCTTAAAAACTACAGCATAATCCTACACATACTCTTGTGGCCAAACTGTGGCGTCTTACAACTATTCACAGTCCACTGCTTCATCCATATAAATCCAGGCTGCTATTAACTATCAACCACACACAGAAATGTAAATGGAAAATATAAGTAATGGATTCTCTGTATATCTTGCCTTGAAATACCTGGGCTATTTTGACAGTAAGGTAACAGCAGCCACATATTTATATATAAGTACAAAATTGCCTTTGTGTCACTGCTCATCTAGCTGAAGATTTATTATGTTTTTGAATGTCTTTGTTTACACAACAGGGTCAAAGTCAAAGCATATAAAACCCAAAGCTTTCTCCCTAACACAGTTCCTCTTCACATACCGCCTTCTGTTTGGCTTTGTTTCACATTGCTCACACTGGGCAGCATGTAAGAGCAAGACAGCACAAGTCTTAACATCTTTTCCTTGCACGACGAATAAGAATCTAAAGCAAGAAGGAAGCACAATATGGGAACTATGCTCAAATACTGTCATTTCCAAGAATCCACATTTGTAGTCTCAACAGCAAACAAAAACTTATCAAGAGATTTCTTTATGCCAACTCATTTGTTAACTCAGACATTCCCCTCAGCTCCTGAGTGACGCCATTTCCTGACCAACTTCCTCACTTCCTCACACTCTGAACAACATGCATCACATTCAAAAGATTTAAAGGATTGTTATTTAACAAAAGGTTTTGAGGAAACAAATATTGACTGGTCCACAAATATTATGAAAATGATGTACAAAATTGTTGGTGAACTAAGGTACACATCTAGGAATGCCAATGAAGAGAAACAAGCATGGGGAAGGAAAGGCATTGGGAAGCAAATCAATATGTAATTTAAAAGCCATTAAGACAGTCACTAGCAGTTATGAACTAAAACCAAACTAGGTGCTCCTCAACAGGTGGTGACTGCCGACGCGGGACGGCAATACATGACTAGTGCAGAAGAAAAACAGCTGCAGTACAGCATTCCCAGCATGAAATTAACTTGTAAACTTCAATGGACTTCAGAGACAATAACATATCTTTGATTTATGGGGACAATGAAAGACTTTTAATATTGTACTTTACCAAGTTAAGAATATAAACATTTAACATGTGGGTGCGATACTCTCCTCTTCCTCGTCATTCATTCATCTGGGAAACGCACAATTTGGATTCAAATGACTGCCGCCTTCTTTGCACCATCACCGCCCCTTCGCATCATCCGAAGCGCACACAGCACACAGCACGTATTGTAGGTGAAGCACGACACAAACCGCACAGATCTGCATGCTCACACGCAGCAAGCAGAAGCTAGCCTTGCTCAGCCACTTTTGCAGCTCCTGGATCCTGGAGTCATCACTGTTTGTGACAGGCTGGCACAAACCAGAGCAGTCATAGCGCTCCTCTAACACTTTGCAGTGGATCCTACAGATCCATCTCCCAAAGCATCCCCAGCTGTATGTATGAAAATAAAATCCCATGCTTCAAAAACATACCCCGAGCTGCAAAGCCTGCAGAAGTCAAATGCAATGAGAGTTACTGTGGCAGTTCCAAGATATCTGGAAAATTCTTCCTGAAGGGAGGAGCCAAATATGCCGGATTACAGCTCCTTCCTGCTAGGCACCAAGTGCAAGGCAGTTGTGATGGGATCAGGATATGGCCCCTTCTCACTCCAGTGAACTACAGCTGCAGCTCATGACCGTTACCGTATTTTAATTAATGAAAGGCAACATTACAATGAGTGACAGACTTGACTGACTTGGACATTATCACTGCAGACTTTCTGAAAAATAATTGAAAAAATTTGAAAATGTGTTTCGGTAGAAATCTTGTTTTTCTTAAGAGAAAAATAAACAGGAAGAAGTTAATTTTTCATCAGCTCTCTTAACATAAACAGAAGGAACACAAGATGACACTCCAATATATTTTATCTACTTACATATATATATACACACACACACACACATTTATGTATACATACCCATATCTATCTCAGGTGCAATCATTTGTGCAAACGCCCTTTTATCGTGCAAAGGGAACACTGCTACCGCACTGAAATATTTGCTGCCTTTAGCCTGCGGTACACTAGAGGGCAGCCCTACCAAATAGGAGCAAAGCTGCTCCTCCCCCAACCCTCATAAAAATCAGTGTTTTTCCCTCTCCCAGTTCTCTTCTTATGGAAACAGGCTTATACTTTTTTCATCTCGTAGTCATCTTCTTTTATACAGTTTACAAAACCAGCCTGATTTTTTAGCTCCTGTTTTCTGGAGTATGTCACCTAATTATAATCAAGTATTGATTATTTATTAAAATAGCTGCAATTCCATGACAGTGAAATCTGATCATTAAGCTGCTAAACAGATCCAGAGGGACAAACTCCTACACAAAGAACACCAAGCTCAGAGATTCTGCTGATTTATCTAGACCACTAAGAGTCCACTAGAAGATTTTCACCATCATCAAGCGGGGATGTGTACAGACACGCACCTGGGGAGACTGCATTCCAAATGCAGTTTTACACAAAGCTCTACCTTCTTGTCTCTCTCCTCAGCACCTAAAGCAGAAAGCATTGTACCACAGAACTTCTAAAAGTCTATGAAGAAACACTTCATTCTCCTGTTTCTGACCTATTGACAAAACCACTCTCAGCTGGTTAGGGAGATCAGCTTAAATATTACGTATTCGCGGTTTGTGAATCATTTCATACAGAGTTTTTAAGTAAATCCATGTGCTTTTCCTACCACTTCGGGACTGTGCTCTTTGATTATAGCTGCTGATACTAAGGTTTCCAGTCATCTGTATCTTAGTGGAAATCAACATGCCCTCGCTACAAAAACCAGCATGACTGAACAGTGTCTGAGCTAATAAATGCCTATTACGCACTTACAGCTCCTTTTGCAGTCTGCTGGCTTTTATCATGTGTAATAAATAGAACAAATGTATTTTTAAAGTGGTCCCTACTTCCACTAATGTTGAATGTACAATAACTTAATCCCACTAGGAGAAAAAGCAAGGAAGTTTACTTCGAAACATAGTGTATGTCCAACCAAAATTTTCCAACTTTCTCAATTTTTCTCTGAGTGCTAATACATTTAATTTTCTGCTGTCATTCTGTTTAGAACATCTGCCAGCTAAGTCTATGTGCACATTCCCAGACCTGGTGGCTTCCAATCTAAGCTGTCTCCAAGTGTTTAACAAGCCCCTGCTGTTCCGGGATTTCCAAGGAGAAATTTAACAATCCTCTAGTCTCCCCTTGAAACTCTCTTCTACAGAAAGCAAAGTGTTTTTTTTGCATCACCGTACTTGAAAAATCATTATTCCTCCTGTGTTTTCTTTAGCAATAGGAAAGATGTTGCTCAATACCCTATCGAAAATAAATTCAAAGTATTTTATTAAGAAATAAGCAGAATGGAAATCCCCTAAAGCCACAAGATTTCACGGCCCTAAGGACACCCATAGCCCTCAGTGCCCCCCCCCAGCACCCTGCCCCTGGGCCCAGGACCCCATTTCAGCCCTGCGGGGCCCTCGGTCCTGCTCCAGCGACGCTCTAGGAGGCCGGTCTCCAGCCCTGCTTCTGGCCCGCTCCATTTCGCTCCCAGCTCTGTCCATTTTGCTCCGGACCGGACTCCAGACCTGATTCATGCCTGTGCCCTACCCAGAGATCTCTGGGCTCTGCCACAAGGCCTTATCCTGCCCTTTAACAAAGCCACTTTCAGGCCCAAGCAAGCCAGTGCTTTGAGAGCAGAGTCACGCTCCTCGGAGCCGCCCGCGCCCCCCTCTGCCTCACCCTGGCTGCGCTGCGATCGGCAGGGGAGCCGTGCCTCAGGCACCCCAGGCTAACGCCTCAAACCAAAGCACAGAGCCGCTCAGGAAAGCCAGGGGCTTCATTTTGATGCACCTGTGCTTTGCAATAGGTTCCTGAAGCTCGGCTTAGCTTGAAAGGAAATTCCAAGCGCAGGTTATCAGTCGGTAGGAACTTCTCCAGCACAATGCTTACAAATGTTTGCACGGGGTCTTTGCTACCATCATTACATTTCAGCTACACCATCTAAAAGTGCCATATTTTATTACAATCCTTTCCTCTGGTCCATGCTAACTGCTAATAGCCATCTAGAGCCCTCAATTCCTTCCGTAATTTCTCAATTTCTGAAAATCCTCGCTTGACTATATTTCTATTATTTAACTTGGTAAGTTCCCAAAGCCTTTCAAGATGATGCTAATCAACCTAATTTGGAACAGTTCAAATTTAATATTAAAACGCAAATTTAGCATGCACTTATGCTATGGTAATCTTAAATGATGTGATAGTCTAAAAAGTTTTAAAACTGTTCTGAATCAAGGCCTCTGGATTTGGAGTCACACACACAGCACCGAAACAACTGAAAATTTAGGCTGTGACTTTAGAAAACCATTCTCTCGCAACTGAGTTTTATTTTTCTGAAAGAAAGCCAAAATGTTATTCTACTGTAATCCTATTACTAGAAAATGAACTTTTTTTTTCCTCTTCACTTAAACATCTACTATGCCACATACACAGCCACAGCAAAATGCAACAAATGATCTTTACCTCGCGCCAAGAGCTTTTGTGTGTGTGTGTGTGTGTGTGTGTGTGTAAACTGCTATCTTTCACTAAGCAAGTACTCATGCAAACAGAGATGATACTACATTACTCTCAAGGCCTTAATAACCACTAAGAATCTCATCACAGAAGCTCCCTACGGGACTACTGTAGGCAGTTAATATACTACCTAAAACTGGGACTATAACCAGGATCCTCAGACTTCAAGCAAACTCTCATCCTCCCGCTAAATGACCTGCTTAAGTTACTAACACCGGTTATCTGTCGTAATTTACCCAGATAACTCTGTGGAGTGGTACGCAGCAACAAAATATTACACAGCCAAGTGTATTGAGCCTTTCAAGCAGACTGCAAAGGGATTAGAAATGAGTAACTGTGCAATGACTTGTGATCACTGAGGTAAGATAATTCGTTTTGAGATATTTCCAACTGTCTTTCCTGTATAATTTGTGCTTTCATTTCATCAGTTTCTGTAACTGATGCCAAGGTGAGCACAGAATAATTTATACTGTCTAATGTACATGATAAACATAATGGCAAAAAAATTCTACTTGTAACTTACTTCACTGATGCCTAGCTTTAAAACTGGTGTTACGAATGCCATAGCATGTTTATTTTATTATCACTAGTCATATATGTGATGGAAGATCTCCTGTTATTATTTCCATTTCATATCTAAGAGTGTTCCTTCAAAGCTGTGACTCTTATGAAAAATACAACTTTTAGGAAAAGGGTGAATTCACTACATGACTTAATATAAAAATACCTAAATTCACCAGATACTGAAGCCAGGAACTCCCAAGAACTCTTAAGTCCCTTCCCATTCTTTATGCAATTTCCTAAGCCTCCTTCAACGAGCACATGCCACTACCTTTAAGGTTCACACATCTCACCCCTATATTCATTCCCCCAAGACACATACCACAGTTTGCAAGCAAGCCTTTCTTCATGATCCTGCATTTTCATTTGCCAAAGTATTATTTCAATTTTGTATTTAAGTCTAATGAAGCAAGCCAGTACTTGAAAACTACTCCTAGCTGTGTCACAAATATTTGAAATATCTTTCAGACTTCTGCATCAGTCACCACAGTGACTAAGTTACAAGGACTGAGGTTAGGGAACCAAGCAGTGCTGAGTAACTTAGAGCAGCAAGTTAACAATCTTTGTGATGATGCTGGCAGGCTAATGCAAAAAAAACGTGTGAACCAGCACTTTGAATTTTGTCTTTAACTGGGTCTAGTACATCCTTGCACAGCGTTTTTTGTTTGTAGCTGTACAAAATGGAGGCTTGTTAACATGGTGTAACTGCCTCTTTCTCATATTTAGTGTTCAGAAAATCCTAAAGCAGCTCGTAATATAGATTAAGGGATAATGTTCATAGTGGAATATACAAGGCAATAAATGACTTTAGCACATGATTGAACAGGTAAGTTGAGACTGAAAAAACAAATCTGTTTACTGGCACCACAGTCCAACACCATGCCTGTTATGCCATAAATACCACAAGAAAACAGAAAAATAAGCAGTTGCATTTTGGAGGNTTTTTTTTTTTTTTTTTAGCCTTCTGGTAAGTTACATGCTGCCACTGTGCTTGACTGCTCCATTATACAACGGGAAATGATTTTCATTACATGTTAGAAAGGAAAGATTACTTCAAGGATGTAAATTTATTGAAAAACATTACCAAATTTTATTTTAGAAATTTTAGAAGCTGAGGACTTGTTTGACCTTAACAGATTCACTAGCGTCTTTCATCTTCATCTATCCTTCATTACCTGCCAAGGGTCTGGCAGAAAATCATCACTATTATTGTAATTAAATCTCACCAGAACGTGAAATCCCACCATAGTGAAGCAATGATACATTACTGCTCACCTGCTCAATATGAGCAAGACCCGAGTGCATTTCTAGTCTTGCAAGAAGATAAAAAACAGTGGCAGCTACACACGTGCGTGGTTATTTAAACATCTACCGAAGCAGAGTTTGAACCAAAATGTCCTCTCACCTTGATGACAACCTGTGGATCCATCTCCCATTCTCTTAGGGATCATTTAAGCATTTTATAAAGACTAAGGACACCCACTCCACATCACTCTTCAGCAGTGCAGTAAATGTGCTCTGTTACAGGAGCAGAGGGTCCTGCTCTAACGTTTTCTTCCAGCTCCAGTCTCAAATGCTGAGTTACTGCACACAGCTTTGGATTTCCTTGCTTTCTGTTGGCTCTAATTGATTGGTTTGAGAGGTTTTGAGAGAAGCTGAACAAACTTTCAGCTTCTTCCAACCCTCCCACCCGAGAAAAACAATGAAATTGTGTTTCTCTGTGTTCTCGTTCAAGGTTTAGGTTGTCAGAAAAACACAGGGAGCTTTCTCATGTAGTGAAGTTGGAGTTCTGCACTGCTATGGCATCATTACAACCAAGATCATGCCATAACGAGGATGGTACAGGGTGCAGATGGGAAGACGGATGAGGCGCTGCTGAGGTCACTTGGGTTGTTCAGCCCAGAGAAGAGGGGATGAGGGGAGGCCTCGTGGCGGCCTGCAGCTCCCTCACGAGGGGAGCGGAGGGGCAGGGGCTGGTCTCTGCTCTCTGGGGACAGCGACAGGACCCAAGGGAACGGCACGGAGCTGTGACAGGGGAGGGTCAGGCTGGGGGTTAGGAAAAGGCTCTTCACCCAGAGGGTGGTCGGGCACTGGGACAGGCTCCCCAGGGAAGTGTGGTCACGGCGCCGAGCCTGCTGGAGTTCAAGGAGCATTTGGACACCGCTCTCAAACACGTGATCTGATCTTTGGGTGGTCCTGTGTGGAGCTGGGAGTTCGACTCGATGATCCTTGCAGGTCTCTTCCAACTCAGGATGTCCTATGATTTTGTGATTTGCTTCCAACTCGAATACAAAGGATCACAAGAAAGGTCATGTTGACGGAGAACCATTCAGAGCAACCAAATCAGAGATTAAGTTTTATCTGTTAAACATTTTCACTTGGTTGCTGGTTTCTTTCACGCAGAGTTCCCAAGGAAGGCAAGACAGCACAGTGATTGAGAAAGACGAACTCACCCCACAAAAACTACAAATGAATGCATACAAAGTATGACCTCAAGTATATGACTTGTAACTTTTCTTTTGACCTGCAATGCATCCAATTTTGCCCATGCTGAAGGGTAGCTAGACCAGGAGGTGACTTCAACCGGGCTTCACTTTTCAAGTCCTATTCAACAATCTGAGTCCTACCAACTGAGGGGCAGAGCTAACTTTTGTCTTTATTAATTGGACAATTTTAAGCCAACTGTTTTCAGAACCTCATCCAGCAAGTATTTCCTTAGTACTATTATTTCAAGTCACTTTTGATTCCAGCTTATCGTTTAAGCAGAAGTCAACTAGAAATCACTGTTAATTTGCTTGCTCCATACTACCTAATTAATTTGTAAGACTTCATTGTGTCATATGGCTACGTTTTTACCTGAACATAAAATACTGTGCCCTGCTAATAAAAGGATCTTTGACAGTTTAAAATAAAAGATTGTATGAAATCCCAGATGACTCACTTGTTGTAGACATATTGTTAGCAAAGCAGTGACAGAGACAAAATCACACCTCCAGTCTCCAATACAAAAGTTTACCATCTGACAACAGTAAAAAACAAAACAAAGCAAAAACACCCAATCTCTTCTCAGTAAAGCAGAAGGAGTATTTTAAGTGGTGTATCTTCTCAATGTCATACTTCTCTTGAAAAATTAATTTGACAGTTCCAGTTTGGGAACTCTCTGTCCCTATGGACAGATGGGTATAGACCGTTTTACCAAATCTGGAAATTCACTCTATAATGTTTCTAACAGTCCACTGGGATTAAGGCATGGTAGGAACTGTATGAAGTATTTTGTTGGCAGACTTGTAATATGGCATTGCTAGAAACATACAGATCAGTCCTTATTTATTCTTGTTGCTCTGTCACTTTGAATCATCAGCCAGAGATAATGGCTCCATTATACTAGATACTCTACTTGAAAAACTAAAAAGTAATCATTTCCCAGAATACAGAAGGAGGAGGAAAAAGCAATTATAACAAACAAGAAAGAGACAGACTAATACAAAAATAATGATGGTAATACTAATAAGAGGAAGTTATAGCATAAAATCTGCAAGCCTCTTACAGGCCCCATGATGCAAAGGTTCTTACAATGCATATTTAGGAACACATTATTCATTTACCAGTAATCTAAAATGGAAAAAAAGTTAGTCCTTTTTTCTCTGAAGCAGCTCTACTACCATACTAACTGTTTCCAAACACTAAATCCCAGTAATAAGCATACCATTGGAACAGTAATGATTTCACTTCTTCCAATCCTAGGGAACATTTATATTGTGAGGGGGTGCTTAAAAATGCAATATGCACTACAGGCACTCTTTGCAAACGATTCAGCCCTCTCAGACACTAAGTGAATGCAAATCTGCCATTTTCACGGTGAGAGAAATGATGCCTCAACAATGGGAAACCACTAGGAACAGCACACAAATTTTATCTTGGAGTTGCTAATATTTTCATTACTTAAACTTAATTTTAAGACTGATAAAACTCCCTGCTTCTAACCCGTATAATTTTTTATATATATATCTATACACACACACACACACAAAATAAATTTTAAAAAAACCAAAACCTAGTAAACAGTTGTGTGTTCTTGATTACAGACCAGATTACAATCATCAGTTAATCAGGATGAACACTTGTGTAATCTCTCCAGCCATCCCAAGATAAGATGACTCATTAGGACTTTCTGCTTAAGGTGTAAAGCTAAATGAGCAGCAAGAGGAATCTGAAAACTAGGTAAAAAAGAAAAATCTCAGGCTGAGGCTACAGAGAAAGTTGATTTTTTTTTTTTTTATTTGGCAAGAGGAACTCCATGCCACTCACACTATTCCTCCTCAGTAATACTAGAAACTATGCAACAGCATGTGGTTTGTAAAACAAGAAACTAGAGCAAGAAATAAGATGAAATTTTGTTTTCTTTAAGGAGGCTAACAATATTACTTTGTGGCTAAATACAACTTTTTAAAGGCATATTCATACCCAGACTGCATTTTCTCATTAAACGCATGGTTAATTCATTAATTTACCATCAATTTCCTCCGAATAAAGAGTCGTAAGTCATACACTGTAAAGGGCCTCTTGGCTGCAGCAGTGGCAAAGAACATATTTCAACACTGACATGCAGGTAACAGATGAAGTTGTTTTGCAATCTGTGTTTTGATCAAGTTCAGGGAAGGTTAATATAAACTATTTGTAACTTGTCATGCCAAAGGCTGAGCGTCTAAGGAAAGTCACAGCGTGTATCCACCCTCCTCCTAGCTGCAAAGCTCAGTGTGATTATGGGTACGCTGCACTGCTGCTCATTCTTTTTTATATCACATAAATAATATATGGCACCATCACGCGTTGTCCATAGTTGGATAACAGAATCCTATCACACAGGAAAAATTATAATGCTTTCAGTTAGAAGCTGGACTGTGAAAAATGACAAATGTTAACAGAGGAGCACAAGACCAAAAGGACTGGAGATCTCTGTAATATAAATAATACTCTAAAGATTATAGGGACTGAATCCCTCATACACTCCCTGCTTGGCCCTATTACTGCCCTAATGCTTTCTTCTGCTTTTCTCTAGGTCAATTTTGAGTTATTAAAGATTGCAAGCTGCATAACTGCTGTTATGAGGCCTACAGTACGTATGCACTTGGTTTATTTCCTATTTGGGGTCACAAACACTGTAATAAACAAACAAACAAACACTCTAATACCATCTTCTAAATAAAGTGAAAACAGATTTACTACTAAGAGGAAAAAGGCACATCCACACCCTGTGCCAGAGTCAGAGGAAAAGACAGGCTGAATGGCGACGACTCCTGCAGAGCCGTGGCAGAGGGATGTACATCCCCGCACAGAAGCACCCTGTCCCTGAACATAGGTTCTGAATTGGCAGATGGTCTGTCATAAATCTTCAGTTTTAAAACCCTTCTGATTCCCTGTGCAGACACCTTAATTGGTCACTAGAAAATTATAAAGTACTCCCATGAAACAATGAACATGCTCATCAGGAGTTATCTGTTTAGCTATGCCCACAGCAGCAGCTCAGACCACGGTTAAGACTGCAGAGGAATACAAGACTGGATTGTGATCAGACAATACACAAGGGAGGATCTATACCGCATCACGCGGAGTCTCATTTACGCCACCATGCATTCAAGACCTAGGGCCAGATTCGGTGTCCTGTAAACACCCACACTGAGCTGCTGGCCAGAGATCAGCTCCCTCTGCAAGCTTGCCACGATGTGCTGATGTTGGTCCTGTACAAGATGTACACCGCCTCTGTCCTCAAGGGAACTGTAGGCCCGTGCCCCCTCTGCACTGACCCGGACTTTCCACCCTCGGTGAAGGCACGTCAGCTCTCTCCCTTCAAAACAAGGGCAGATACGAGTCTTTTCCATTAAGAACAAACTCGAACTCCATTGCAACACACTGTGTTACTTCTGCATTTCTTTTCCCAGCTAAGGCCGGCTATTCTCCTTGTTCTTGCCCGGCTGCCCCCGCCCCTTGAGGTGCTGTCTCTTGAATCAACCATTCAAGGTGTCCTCTTGCAGATCCTTCTCATACCACACAGGTAGCACAAGGCTCCGATTTCGATCTCCTCTCCTCCCCGGCCCCCCCCATTTTTTTTTTTTAATCTGGGAAGTTCCTCTATAATCTCAAAATAAACCATTATTTCTTTACTAGTTCTGTCTTGTAACCAAGGTTCTAAGCTTTTTATTATCTCTCTGGCATGTACCCATTAATGGCATCTGTCCAACACAATGAGATATTAAAAATGACTTTTTCCACAAGCCATTCCCCACTCTGAAGTGCCACTGACAGTGCTACTCTCCTACCTGTCATTCAAGGTTGGAACCTACGCCCTATCTTAACTCAGCAGTTAGTCAGTCATGTCCCCTGCTCTGTTGCAGAAATCGGCCTGTTGCTGAGCATGACCATACTCACTCTTTTTTTTTTTTTTTCCATTTTTTCCCTCCCTTTGTTTCTTTCCCATATAAAATGTAAGGTGTTTGTCTTCACTTTCAGGCCCTGTTCTGTCCCGTCCCCAACAACTGCAGAAGTTGTTACTCCTGGCTCCAGCCCAGTATTCTAGCTTCTCACATGCTGCCTTTCCAAACCGTTATCATCATGCTTCCTTTTTGTCACTCATGTGCAGGAAGTTTCCAGGGAAACAAAAACAAAACAAAAAACTTATTTTTTTATCCTACTAATAATCCTCTTCTTAAATTCCCTACTCCGACAATGCCTCCTGGACAGTGCACAAGCTGCTGTTACACTAAGGCCACCAAGTGGAATTGCACTGCTTCATTGCACACCAAGATTAACGAACACACTATAAACTCACAGTCATACAGCTGTCAGCCCTATGACACAGACTAGAGCTTTTCTACGAATACACTCCTATCTGAGAAGAACTACCTTAAAATCAAAACAAAACAAAACGTGGTTCTTGTAAAAAATCACTGCGCTACGGAAGTTTCTTCTAGGAAAAAAACCCACAGGTTTGAGCAACTTCCTCCTTAAAAGTAGAAACAAATAAGGTTCATGAAACGGTGTAAACAGCTGTTTTTTCCTTTGATTAGCTTGGAAACCACCAGTTCAGAAGACAGCCTAGTAGGAAGCAGAAGCACTGCATCTCAATCTCAAACATTTTGCAGAGACAGAGAGGTACAGTAGAAGCCTTCTTATGTTGCCATCAACGCCAATAATCTGAGACATTTACTGTCCCTAGAATAATTCTGAGCTCAGTAGAGACTGACAAACAGAATTACTCAACATCACCTGGCAATCCGTAGCATCTGCAGATACACAGTAAGCTGAACCAGAGACTGATTCATATATGCTAAACATTTTCTGCAGACTTACATTTACACTGAAGTTGCCAGGTATGAAGTTCATATTTGTGAGTTATGCTTTTGCTCTTGCTACAATTTTTGCTTCTTAGCTGAAGTACCAGTAGTTAAACTCTCTTCTCTCCCACAGCTGACTGTTCTTCATAGACAAAGTCAACAAAAACGAAACGAAGCAACCAGACAAAAGGATTCATCTGACTGGCTCCAGAACTGCACCACCGTAAATGCAAGGGAACATGTTTTAGAGGTTCTAAGATAGCCTCCCCTCCTGGACATGAGCACATGAGCCAACTTAAGATGGCTTCTGCTACAAATGCTTTTCACTTGTGGATCCTTACCAAACAGAATACCATTATGCTCATATTACTGGTGAGACAGCGGAAACAGAGGTGATGCTGTAACTCACAGCATAAAAACGATGCATTGTGAAAGACCACTGAGTAAGCCTGTTTCTTTGCAGCTCTGTATCTTCAAGCAGCTGAAACTGAAATATAATACGTAGTGTGCCACATCAGCACTCAATACACCTGAATGGTTCATAAAATTACAATTTATGAGAGCTTTAACTCAAATGTGATGGTGTCATTTTTGCAACCAATTCCATTACGTACCTATTTCAATCTTTCAGCGATTCTAAAGGACTAAATGTTTATATATTTGTCAGGTATTCATGTAATTCATAAATCTATTAACCAAGAGTTAACTACTTAATTGCATCAGTTGCTTTCAGAAAAAGGCAGTAGCTTCCTGCAAGTGAAAAAGCAGGAAAGCAGACATACTGCAACTGTGCTCTAGCATTGCATCAGGACACCTGTAAGGGTCATGGAAGTATTTTGTAACTAACAGGAGAGGATGCTGCCAACTGACCCGTAATCCTCTTACCTTTACTCTCACTGTGACAGTAGCAAGACCAGGAGGCATAGTGCCCTTGCTATCGAAGGCTTCCACAAGAAAGGTGAAAGTTGCTTCTGTGTCAGAGAAAGACTCATAATCCAAGGACTTCAAAAGTGATAACTCGCCCGTATACTTGTTCAGTGCAAAATACTGCAGCGCTTCCTGTGTCCGTATTCGATAGGTAACATTAGAACCAAGATCAACATCCTTCGCCTAGACAATGTCATACAGGAAAAAAAAAATTACTTAACAGCAAACAAAATCCATTTTCACAAACAAAATCCCTACTAGATTAAAAACATAAAAAAGCAAGCAACTGCAAATACGTACAATTTCATTATATTACTCTAATAGTATTGGATATACTTAATACTACTGCACAAATACAAGGCAGAAAAATCCACTTGAGGTTATTAAATCCAGAGATATCTGCCACGTGAAATGAGCACAACATTCTGGGCAAGAGGCACTGGAAGCTTGTTCTGTTCTTGGTCTCTTTCCTGGGCACCTGCTATCGGCCACTGCCATGGAGAGCATGGTGGGCTAAGCAGACCACTGATCTTACCCCGTGCAGCAGCACGGATGTTTTTATTTGATGCCAGTATTTAGACAAAGAATATTAACTTTCATTAGGAGGAGGAGTATTATGCAATTGCTTTAGCTGTTAATTGACTTACAATTTACCTGCAGGCAGCTTCAGAGGAAAAACATTCTTGTTGAAATTATCTCAGGACAGATTCTTCTCATTAAAGTATGCCAACCAAAACACACCAGGAGGCTACACAGACTGCTTATGGGAAGTGAATCTCAGCTATCTTTAGAGATCTAGCTCAAGGATGAGCTAGATCAACTAACAACAATTAACTCTCACTTGTCTGGGGTTTTTTTGGTTTGTTTTTATAATCAGCAAAGAGAAGACAACACCTCCAGGTGCCCACTTTACTCCAGCTATCTTAGATGATAATCTTGGTATTGGGTCAATTGCTCCTGGAAACAACTACTTAACTCCATTAACTATAATGAGAGGTTGCACTTCTAGGTTTGACTTAAATGTTTGAATCAGTTGAGACAACGTACTACCAACATAAACAGGCAGGAACAGTATGATGAGCTTTCAAGAACAAACCAAATGCACTTAATATGTGAAACAATATTCCAAAATATGACAATAGTAGTGTTGCTCAATTTTTTTCTTTTTAAATAATTGCGCTTATTTCCAAGCAAGCCTCAACAACTATTTCATGTACCAGTCTAAAGGTCATGAATTTTTCAGTCTGTTAAGCATCATACCCTCCCCGACTCAAGTTTGCAATCTTTTACTGCAGTCCCACTGACAAGTTAACTAAGAACACGCTTTGTTCTGCAGAACATTTACAAAACATTGTCTTCACTCCATAATGCCTTCTTACCTCTATCTGCAGGAAGACAGTGCCAGGTGGTAGATTTTCAGGCACACAGACAGTGTAGGAAGCATTAGTAAAAACAGGGCTGTTGTCATCAATATCCAGCACCTTGATTGCTAAAGTTAGCGTTGAACGACGGGGGTCCACAGCTCCATCTGTTGCCTCAACAATAAGTTCGTAATAGTCTCTTATTTCTCTGTTCAGTTTAACTGCTGTATAAATACTACCGTTTGATGTGATTCGGAAAAGATTGTTGAAGTTTGCCAAACTGTAATGAACTTGACCATTAACACCAGCATCTGGGTCTGTAGCCTAAAGAAGCAGAAAAACATACCATGTTTTAATGTACATTTTAAATACCTACAAGGGAGTCACAAGGTAAGCTAAGGTAATATTCTGCAGAGTCGTAACACCTGTGTAGCTATTCAGCATTGCTTGTTCACAGCAGCTTGCCTCTCACTGATATTTTCCTGAAGATAAAACATCCGACAAAAACAAATCTATTACTCTGCAGTGACAGAAGGTAGCTCTTCTGGATCACAAATGGACTTCAGGAGAAAATACACATTTAATTGCTCAGCCTTAGACAACATCTGCAGAAGACAAACTAGATGCTTTTAAAGTCAAGGCACTGGATACTTATAATGATCAAGTATCTTCAGACTTAGGTGGTGTCTGAGGGGATTTTTTATTTTAGTGTGATTTAGGTGTTTCACAGCTGCCAATCATGGAATCCATGCTCAGATGGATGTTAGATGGATGTGGTCAGCAGATAGCTAGAATGGACATATTAGCTAAAAATCTTCATTTCACTTAAGGTTGTCACATCTAGTGAAATTTTAATCATTGCTCTCTGAAGAACTACTTAACTTTCTACAGTTTGTATATCATGTTCTTCAAAATCAAATGTCATCAAATTTCATCCTTATTCTTCTATTTGTTGATGACTGCAACAGATAAATACTTAGATTTTGTTCAATTGTTATCTTTGGTCTTGCTCATGTAGCAAACGTAGCCTCAGATTTCAGTATCAGCTAAACAATTATTGTTATTACGTAACTGCCCTAATAGGGACGGACAAAATTCAGATTCATTATTCATAGAGATACTAGAGCATAATTTGAATGCTGACCTGTTGTTTTTCCTCCTCTTAATTAAATTAAGGCATGATGAATAGGGTCATGTAAATTAAACAAAGGCCATTCTGTGAGAAAAGTATTTTCATCTGTTTGACTTCATAAATGCGGCTACAGACATCTGAGAAGATGAGAAAAGATTTTTATGTTTTGTTATATGAACAATGCTCAGGAAATTTCCATGAATGTTTAATTCTGGTGAAGGTGTTCATTTTAAAACGTTCTAATGAAACCATTTATCTTCCTAGAAATCAATTAAAAGTTAATTAAAACTGTTAATAAGAAAAATTTCACTGTGCTTTCCTCCTGCACTACATCAATGCACTAAGCAGTAATGGCTCCAACTTTATAATGACCAGTCTACGGAGAATACATCCTTTGAATCAATCTCTCTCAATGTATGGCTGATTTACTTAGTTTACAACCAAATCTATTTCCTCCATGGAAATAACTTATTTGGGGCAGGACGACGTCATAGATGACATCCTGGAAAACCATCAGAAAGTTAGTGAAGGAAGAAACTTTCAAGAATACAGTAACAGACAGTGCCACTGAAAGAAAAGCAAAGCATAGGAAGCGATGAGCAAGTCACAGAGCTTCTGGGTACGACACAAACCGCAAGATTCAGCTTCATAGACCTAATATCCAGTATGTGTGAGGTCAGTCCTCATATTTAGGCTTTTAATTAAGCCCAAACCATTTAACAGCAAGTAAATTGATGCTAACTGACCAAGAGTAAACAGTGCTTAAAAAAAAAAACTGAGATCACACACACAAAAAAACCAAGTGTAATCTGAAACACTACTACTATTCGAATTTATGAAACTAAACTGGTAATTTCTTTTAGTTTTATTTGTTAAGATTAACAATGAAGTATATTTTAGAAGAGAGAAACTTAAATTTTAGGGAAGTAAATTAAAAGACTTCCAAAAAACAAGCACACTTTGCAACTTGGCTCCTAAAAACACAACTACATATGTTTTAAACTCATTTTACATCCTCGGGCATTAACTTATTTTTCACGTTCTGCAGGACTGTTTTGTTTCCCCATGCACTATCAAATCCAATTAAATCAGCTGTTGTAGTATCACCATAAAACCAGTGAGAAGCCGACCAAACACACGTGAGGACACATTAGCTGTGTGCAGCTGCACACACCTTAGGCCAGTACTTCCACAGCACAGGGCAACTTCAAATTTCAGAAGGATGCTCTAGCTGAAACCTGGAACTGCACAAAGAAAGGTTGGCTGCACTTTGTCTACTAAAACTTCCACCATACAGATTCTCTGAGTAGCTCTTAGCCAAAACAATCGACTTCTCTCCGAACGCACGCCAGAGATGACTACTGCCTGTTTATGAAGCCTGCATCGCGCTGCTAGGGTAGCGCTGTGTGTCACCCGCCTCTGATGAACACCATGCAGAAATACAGCCAGGGAAGGGAAAAGATGAGAAGCTGGAACAAGTTGTAAAAGCACTATCCAGCCTATCTACAGGCACCTTTGTGACTCACAAGGACTCAAAAACGCCAAAATGCTACACACTGTGGCTGCCAGCCCCATGCCAGGGGCTGCCTTCTAATACACAGGAATCTCCTCTCATGCGGCAGAGGGGTTTCTACCCCGTAATGGCCCCTTCTCTGCCGCTCCTCCTGGCTCCCGCCTCTCCCCACTCCACCACGGTCCCTGGGGGCCCGGAGCACCCCACACACCTCGGGGCCCACAGGGCCGCTCCGCACTTTTCCCTCAGCCCTCCCTTTCCCGGCGCCTCTGCCCGTTCCTCCGCCCGCCTCCCCAGAGGCGCTGCCAGGGGCGCTGAGGGGCTGGGCCGGGCCCTGGGCGGGGCCGCCGGAGCTGCCTGGAACCTTCTGGAACCTCCAGGAACCTTCTGGAACCGCCCAGACCCAGCCAGGCAGCGCTGCCCTCCCCTCACCGCACCCCTCAGCCCCACCTTCAGCCCACGGGCACCCAGTACATGTATGCATTTCAAAGCGTCCGTCTTTAGAGTATCGAGACTTATCATGAAAAAGCTGTAAGAAAATGCTGTTACTTTATCCCATTAGACTGCTCTTAAAGATCTTCATTAATTGACATTCTATCACTACAAACTTGAAGAAGAGATAATGTACCTATTACAGACATAAGAGGAGTTTAGCCTATTTTCTAAAACAATGACACCTGAAGGGTATATGAAGTGAACTCCTTCCATGTGACGATCACTTCCCGGAGCCTCTCAGAGCCTGTGGGCAGCAGCTCCCTGGAGAAGTCCTCGAAGGAGTCACTGGTGGCACAGTGCTGCCTGTTCCTGTTTGCAGTTCCTGCTTTATATCGAAATGGATGCCTTCAGTCATCCTAGTGTCATCCCCATGCTCTACATTCACCACGCAGAAGCTCTGTTACCAACCAGCTCCAGCTGACGCACCTACTGCAAGCAGCTGCGCTTTCAGCAAGTCCTGCTTTAAACACCAGCCCTGCTTGAACTTATCCGTACCCTTAAAAGAGAACCTAGTAGCATCCCAATAGATTTAATACAATTTGCTCATTATCCAAGTGTACAGTTACAGAAGGGGAGAAAAGCAAAGCAAAACAAAACAAAATAATTATTTCATTCCTATACTACTTAAGTCCCAAGGAACATCCCAAAGACATAACCAAGCAGACCATGGCAGGACTGGGAAAGCAGCAAGAGCCCATTCCTGTTCCCAGTGCTTCACACCAGGCTTTTACAGCAGCTTTCAACCACAACTCATCCTCACTGAACTGCACATAAAAGGTATGGTAAGGGTCTTGAAGCTTTAGTTTGGTAAAGGGCCACCAGATGACAGCAGGTCTTAAAAAGAAGCATAGACCTATTTAACAGGCAGAAATCTGCTCTCAGCCTCGTAGATGTTGCTCACACAAGACATTTGGGCTTCACAGAGGCAGTGGAGACAGCAGGAGTGATTGCTGTGGATGACAGCCCTCAAAGGCCACAGGGGAAGACACATACCACAGAAAATGAGGAGGAAAAAACAACAACAACAAAAGGGAGCCAGCAAAAAAAGAGGGAAATACAGGAAATAACAGAAAAGATCCCAAGACAGGACAAGAGTGCCACTGCATCTCAAACGCTGGAGGCGGTGAGAATTTCCTCTAACACTAATGGCTGAGAGGATGTGAGAGCTGCATGCACTGCCTCCTCCATCTCTACTAGATGGTGCTACATGGAAGTGAAGACTCGCGTATGATCACCCACTGGACACAAGAGGGGATAAACAAACAGTCCAGCTACAAGAGCTGCATGGACGTACACTACCTGCATAACCAGACAGGGACTCAAATGAGGAAAGCTCTTTGGGGTGTATGTGTCCTCTCGTGGCACCCCTTCTTTTTGTTTCTGCAGAGGTTATCTGCTCCCCGATTAATCTCTGGGCCACACAGCCCGGGCCAGCTAGTCTGCACACAGCTGGCTTGGACCACAGCAAGTCACAGGCTTATTCCAGTTCAGACCAAGTTTAGTGGACCTGAATTACAGTGATATTCCAGGCTCTGATTGAGCTTCCATACAGAGACATCGCAGGTATGAATCCAGGCTTTGTGGGCAAAACTGGCCGTGTCAGCCTTTCTAGAAAGAATAGGACTTTACACAGAGTACCCGTTTAAAGGACCCCAGGCTCCATAAGCTGAGCTACAGCACACTACTGACTCAGATCACGAATCTGTCCCTGATGTTTTGACTGCCATCTGCTCCTGACTTTGCTAGCCAGTGCTTTTGGAAATTACTCCCAAAGAAGCATGAAAGGATCCCAGCCCTAGGATCTCCAGTGTCTCCTGCAACCACTGTCACTTTGCAGCTCCCTTGTCTCTTTGCAGCTGTGTAACAATGCAATACAAATCACAGGTATCATTTTTCTCCAGGCTACACCAACATCCTTAATCATTTCTTTTATTAGGTAAGGTCCATTAGGGGTAATAAATAATCAAGGCAAATACTAAACATTAAACTGGTCAGATTTCTTCCTATTCCCCATAGCAGAGTCTCTTTCTCACCCTAGCTTCCACACTTCAACATATCTAATCTGGCGGTGTAAAAAACAACTTTTTTTACTAAAACGAGAAACAGGATGTGTGTAGAACACATTTCTCCCCCCCTAAAACTTCCAGTCACTCTCTTCCCCCACCACAGCAGGATGTCAAGGGCAGACAACTGAATAAAGAACCTACCTACTCCTGCCTTGTTGTCCTGCTAGAAAAAAATGTTGGTTGCACCCACCTCTAATCCAAGTCCTCCATCCTCTCATCCCGACAGTTGCCAAAGGGAAGGGAAGTATCAGTTCACGTGCCCTTGGAGGAACAGCCAGGAAACCAGAGAGCAAAGGAGCCTGAAGCACTCTCAGCTGTCACACAAGAGGACTCTGGTAGCACGTGAATTCCCACCCCAAAATCTACCTACACAGCATGCTGTTTGATCACTTGCAACCACATGCAACAGACATGGTAAATTTAGCTAGAAAACTAAGCTCATTTTGCTATTATGGGTAAAAGAAAAATTGGGAATCATCCTTCTACATGCTCACAGGTTTTCCCCTGTTCTTATTCAAAGTGGTTCAAGCAGCCGTTAGGCAAACATACCGCACTAGCATTACATAACTGAAGGGTTTAGGAATTCACTTAAGTCACTGTGGCCTAACCAGAAGGGATTTTGTCAGGTTAGAGGAGCCTCCTTCACAAACACAAGATAACAGATTTTTGTGAGAGCACGTGCAGAAGTATAAATTACATAGGAAAAAAAAAAAAAGAAATAAACAGCTTACTGGCTCCTCTCGCCAATGCTTGTGACAAGAGATGCAGGAAGATGAGGTATCTCAACCTCTCCCATCTTGTTATGGTCATTTAGAGACAGGAAAAGCATGCTCCTCTGAAGAGTCTCTGGTAACTGCTGCTGCTGTTGTAGTACCGAACTCTTCACATCTACACGACTACTCTTATTTCCGCCTTTCACAAGGCTAGCTTATAAAGTACTGCCTAGTAAAACAAACCTGGAGACCTAGGAATATAAATGAACCATTACTTTATTTCCCAGAAAACATATCCCCACGTTTACTGGAGACAGCATAATGTACAAGATGATAGCCTTTATCTGTTGTGGCAAGTCTGAATTTGCATTACCAACTATGCTTCAATATTCTGAAGACAACCTCATGAATATGAACCAACAGTGTTCCAAGGGCAACAAATTATCTTCCTTCATCACAGCTTGAAAATACAATACAAAATACAAGCTGTAGAAAAACAGCTTGAAAGTACATTTCTCGGAGATCTGAATTACCAGAGTATCTCTTACAGGATCACTAACTGAAATATTATGACACATGCTCAAATGTCAACATTATTAATTATATCATTATCATTCTTTTTGAAAGAAACCTCCTACTAACATCCACAACTCCTGCTCACAATGGGTAACAACGGGATTTAAGCAGGTTAATTGAGGATTTACACTCAAACTGCTGGAGCTGGGCAACAGCAAAATAAGGGAGAGTTGTCATTCATACTTGTCCATATAGCTGAGGCAAATATGACAGGTAACCCCTCACTAATGCTGAAAGGTGAAACACTTCTTTGACACCACCCTTCTGCCTACTCCACCTCCCCCAAATTAAATTTTCCTGTAGGTCTTCTGCAGGGACAGAAGTTCCCCATCATCCCTACCCGTCCCAACAAAACCTCCGGCTGATAGCCTCTCCAGTATTCCAGCAAATAACTGCAGCTCCAGGGAGGTACGGAAACTGTGCTGGAGGATACAAAGGATGTTGTCAGTGGGAGCTGGGTTATTGTTTTCATGGAAGATAACAGGATTTTTTATTACTATGGGTTTAAAAGATTCCCAAGTCCCTCAATTGTGTCAAATAGCAAAGCACGTGTGTGTGGGAGTCCTAAATTGGATTTTATACGTGTTTTTCAGGGAGATTACTGTTTGTGCTCACAGGACAAAATTAACATCTCCCAGATGCAGTAAGAGGCCACAGCTATTTGAAATATTTCTGGTTCAGTATTTATTTAAAAATATATTAAGTAGGGAAAATCATTCATTCCAGAAAGCTTGGCATTTCTCTTCTTCTGTATTTCAGAAAGGCTTTTCCTCTTTCATTTCTTTTTGTCTACTTTTACAGTCTTTCATTTTCCTATTTTAGCCATTAAGTGCTCTAAGCAAAGGAAAAGACTAGAAGGTACCAACAGTTTTGAAAGATTTCTGTCAGCTGAACTCAAGATAATGTCAAAAGTAGTAACGAAACAGAAACACTTTGGTCTTCCCAGCGTTGTCAGTATTTTCTCACACACTCTTCTCTTGCTTCAGGCAATGAGATTAATAAATCACGCTCCTAAACATACATGCTGTCACTGTATGCCCATTTTAGATAGCTGTAGCACTCCCTTGCAGTCCAAAAACCTACAAGAGTTCATTTCTGAGGAGCTTTCTACAAAATTGATATTTAAATTACATTATTTATATGAATCAGATTTTTTTTTTTCTTAAACAGACTTGCAGGATTGGAAGATTGCTGTTTTTGTACAAGTTTCAGACAAGAAATGATGTAATGCTTTCATTGTGTTCATGCTCAATCAAAAGTATACACAGAGCTCTAACTCGATTTTGCTATGTTAAGTTCTGACGCGCCACAACACTTAATATTACACTGCAAGACGAGAGAGATGCTTAGTTACCGTGTGTGATAAAGTCTTAAATGTTCTGAATTATTGCCCTACACCAACTGACTTGATGAANTATATAATCTATATAAAGAATATACAATAATATTGGCTGTTGTAATATCAGGTGGCAAATTCAGTGATCTGTCGCTGGCTGCAGCCGTTCAGTTGGGTGTAGCTGGTCTAAAAAAAAAAAACACACGAGGAGGCAAAATGAAACTCATAGGTGGTATCCTCAAATTTTGCCAATCTTTAAATTTCAGCGCAACTCCTCCTTCTTTAAGAGAACAAACTAATGCCCCCTCACCCCTAGGTGCCTTTGAAGAACACTAGAAATTCTGGGTATATCCTCCAGGAACCTTTCTTCATAAATTAAAATTGTCTTACTGGACTACTAAATCAGTCATCATCACTACCAGCTTATCATTTTTTCATAACAATATTTAGAGTGATTCGTTAGGGTAAAGATACCACACGGTACATTTTCTAATACGGACACATTTTAGCCATTATACAAGATGGGAGAAACTTTGATAATTACTTTCATAGCCAATGTTAATTCCAGTGCATCTGGAGGGTTAGTCTGAAACCAATTAAATGTGACTCTAAATAAAACTGCATAACAAGAGCAGTTAAACGCTACAATCAAATATAAATGAAAGTAAATGAAAATCAGAAAGCCCATGGCTGCAAAAGCATGATTTAATGGACTGCTGAACCTCCTACAAAAGTTAATCACATTGTAATACTTAAAAATAGACAAGCTTTCTTTAGGCTGGCAGGCAACCAACTCCTAAATTTAGAGACTTGCACTGCCTGTTTTTACTTGAAAGATGATTAGAAACTTTGCTTTTATGAGGAGTACATTATTTGGCAATGATACGATCAAGCAATTCAGAGATTAATCAATGAATATACATAGAAGCAAAAATAAAAATCAAAAGCTTTCTAATTCACAGATGAAATATATTGTTTAAAATCTCCAAATTTAGCTGGGCTCCCAAAGAGCTCTCTAACGCATTAATCCAGCGTAAAGTTATTTTTGCCATTTCTCCACATGGCTGGCTCTCTTCAGAAGACCACCTAATTAGAGAACACCAGATCTGAGGCTGGACCTCAGTAGCCAACATTTGGATTTGAAACTACTCATCTTACCATTCAGATTCTCGGTTTTGTTCTGCTGTATTCTCTTGTTCACAAAAAAATACTTATAGGAAATTCACTTTCCTCTATCAATTAGAGATATCAAGACCACAAAGTCTGAATATTACAAAGAAAAAAAAGCACACCCGACACATATCTCAAGAAAACTCCCCAACTTGTCCTTCTACCAGGCAGTCTTCAGAAAAGGCAACACTAATCTAGACAACTGTTCCCAGTCACAGAAAAATCATCATTCCAGTTCTCTTCAATACCTTTA
>VXAL01016009.1:6261-52146 GCA_013399475.1 Chauna torquata | reverse complement strand
GGGTGCATACACAACTGCAATTCTGATAGTTGCCAATTTCTGACATAATGTTCTCTTAAAATAACTTCAGGACTAATTTTATCAACAGCATTTAATCCTACAGCCCTTGTACAATAAAATTATGTAATATTACCTATAAATAGATTATAATTGTTCATATTCTTACCAGACGGTATGAAGACTATGTTAATCCCAAATATAGTGTGAGTCAGCCAAGTGTAGAGTCCATAGAACCCAGCCATTTTGAGAGAAGCATCAAATACACCTCTAAAACAATCAAAGAAACTCTGTTAAATTTTGTTGGCAATAGGATTCTAGGAACTATAAAGATATCTTTACATACAAGTTTAAAAACAAGGTGCTTTGACAAACTGCAAAGCCATTAGTGCCACAAATCACATAACTCAAAGTGTAACCCTTATGCATTTGTATGAAAAGGACAAGCATCCATCATATTTATCATTTAAGCCATCTATAGGAGAACAACAAAACAAAACAGACAGTTTTTTACTATACAGTGGGTTCCTGGGATAAACTCCTTGAAAGAATCTGCTCAGGCATCAGAGCACATCCTCTAAAAAAGTAATCTTTTATCTATGAGAAGCAGTACCATTCTACGTATAAACTACTTTTCCTTTGTCCTTTTCCATTTCTACCTCGTCATTCATTTTCTTTATCTTCTTCTATTTCTGTATCTGCTCATTCTCATTGAATTAAAACCACTGGTCCAAGAAGTGAAATAGGTTGCTTAAGCTCTTACTTTCCTAAATACTTAGGCTTTCCAGATGAAAATAACTCATCACCTCATATTTAGTACTGGATTTGAGCCTCATTATCTTTATTTTCCTGGCTTTTAGGTTGCTTACTAGGTTACACTACTAAAAAGCAAATAAAAAGTCCAGTAATCTAATTAAATCCTGGTGAATCTATATCCAGCTTGCTGGCCACAAAACAAGGTACTCCTCTGTCAAGTGTCACAACAGCTTCAGGAGACAGTAAACAGGCATCTAAGTGCTATATCATTTTTATAGCACTAGCACACTCACACAAGTGAAATATCATATAACTGAAATGAAAACTTGTGCCTTCAGACTACAGTCACAAAAAAACATACTCTAAAACTCGTTTATCTCCCCATCATATTACATCAGTTGTTCACTACTAAGAAGGACATTGGGTTTCTTGAAACCACTATTTCAGCTTGGATCTAAGTAACCAAAGTATCCCCATCAGCTCTAAGTTCCTCTTCTCAAAAAAGCCCTAACAGTTACATCATTGCAGAACTGGTGTCACACACACCCTCTTAGCAAAGATAAATGCATTTTGTTGATGTTAATTTCACATTTCACATTTCATGCCTTTGTACACTGCTTGCATCTTTGAAGTTTTGGGAACACTGGCAGGAGGCCAGTGCAACAGCCATGCAACAGAGGTCCTGGAGCCAGTCTGCACAGAAAACATCCCGTTCTGGAACTAAACCCTCTAATAACACAGTTTTTTTTCCTCTGTTGAGCTGATAAAACCTTCTAGAAGAGGAACCTTCTCTGCAATCCCAGCTACCAGGCAGAATCTTCTTTTCTAACTACCAGCAAGAATTCCAGGACTCCCAGCTTTTGCTTCTTTGGGCTCTCTTCTTATTATTATTCCCATGAACAGTTTGCATATTTTTGCCCTCCTTTCCCACCTAAAGGCATGCATAGATTCCCAAATGACTGCTGAACCAAAATTACCTTATTTAAAATTAATCCACTGGAAGTTAGGAGTGCATAATAAACATTACACATCCATGCAGTTGTTAAAATTTGAGATTCTCTTAACAGACTAACTAGAAACAGCTGTTGTCAGCCATTTTCCCAGAAAAAATGGAGGGAAAAGTATAAAAAAGAAAGCTTTAAAGAATGACTTGAAATAACAAATCCAGCCTTTGACAGACAAATATTATGAGGTACTTGAAGAAGTGTGTCTGAATATGTGGGGCCTCAGTGAAGAGAGACTGAATACCTCACAGTTTAGAAAAGCTTCTAGAACATTAACATGGGAAGCTATAGACTAAAATATATATAATCTGCAGATTTTGAGGAGTGAAATACTTTTTAGTATTTTAGTTATATGAGAAGTAAGCATCTGGTGTAATACAATTTGCCAAGGAGGAGAGAAGATCCCAAAACCCAAAGCCACAGCAAGAACGCTAAATGTGAGTTTGCACTAAAAACTCAAGATGTTTTCATACTTCAGCTGTTCAAAAGTCCAATTTTTCTGTATTTTCTGTGACACTTAATTCATGTCAGCTCCTTCAGAGGATATCAAAGGAGTGTAATGTTTTCGTAACATGAACCTGTTTATTAAAACCATTTCTGTCAACCATCATATAGAAGTGGAAAAAAAATCTATCAACATTTTATCTAAGGATACTTTATAAAAAAAGAAGGCTAAATACTAGTTTAATCCATACCTGCAAGTTATCCGTGGTTGGATTTTAAGAATTTAGAACATTAATAGTTACAACAGGGTCTTTTGCAGTGGAAGCCTCAAGGCAGCTGGTGGGATGAAGTGCTAGCTGTACTGCAATGATCATGAGGGTACAGCAAAAACACACTTCTCCTGGTTTGAAGTAAAGATACATTTGTTCCCACTAAAGCTTTATGCTTTTGTCCAGCCAACCTCCTCAGCCATGTTGGTTGCTTAAACCTTAGATCTGTCCCGTAGAAGTCCTTTCGCACTAAAAAGGTTACCTCACAATTACTGAAACCCCTCACTGGTGACACAAAGTTTTCAACTTTTTTAATGCAGTTTACCACATCCTTCCAAAGCCAAACCAAACCAAAAAAAAACCCAACAAATCCAGAACAATTTGGATTGTTAGAAGTATTAAATCTAAATATGTAATAGCATCTATGAGAACCCACGTTTCAACATGCTGTAATTAAATCTTCAAGTAAATCCCTTTCCTTTCAATCAAACAGGAATTGTGGCACAAATACATTTCAGTTGTCAAAAGTGTTTTAAAACTGCCCTTGAAGTATCTTGTTTTGCCTGTAAAAATGTTTCCTGTATTGTAGTAGAAGAAACAAGGTCTTAAATTCTATGAGTATGCTCCAAAACTACCTTTCAGTATATAGGAGACAAGGAAGAGTCCTGGCTTGAGGCAGGTATCCGAAGTATTAACTTCACTTGAAATTAAAATATCCATCTACAACTACAGGACGGACTTACTCTTGAAACAATCAATCATTTTACATTACCCTCTAGAGACTACAAAAGAAGGGCGGACAGTCTTATTATGGTAACTACAAAAAGAAACCAACAAACAGACAGAAAAATGACCCCAATGGCCAAAAATAATTGCTGTGAATTTAACCATGTCAGGGAATAGCTTCAAATCTGTTTCTCATTCACAAGAAAGCATCCCAAACTAATCCAAAACTGAAACTAATTCTGCCATTCCATTTAGGCAGTTTTCTGAACTTTTCCATTCAGACAAGCATGGTTTTTATCCTCAGGTGAATTTTATTCAAATATAAATTCAAGTTCAGACATGCCTTTTGCTGATGTAATCATGCAGCTTGTAAGAAAATTTTATACTGTAAATCCACGACTCATTACAGATGTACTAGCAAAATAACAGAAAAGTTAATCATGGACCAACAGGTATGCCCTAGTCTGATGTCATTCTGCAACCCAATGAAATGCATTACAGTTACTGAAGTTTGTAGATAATGTCACAAAGTTGGGAAGATCTGTGGTAATTTAAGGGCACAGATAACAAATCAAAGTGGCCCTAACAAATTACAAAGTCACTTTAAAAAAAAAAAAGGCAGTTCAACCAAGGAAAAAAAGTATTATATTTTAACAGAAAAAAAAAAAATCGTGTGTAACTAGAATATGTGGAATCACCAGTAGCTCTGCAAAAAGAGCTAGTGGTTACAATGGATTAGATTATCAGCAAGTCAATATTATGTTAATGTGCAAAAAGGGAACATCATATGATCTGCATATACATTAGTAATATCTATGAGATACACCTCCAATATCAACTTTACTTAGTTAGGAATGCCTAGGCATCAGCTGCAAGACTGTTGTCCAGACTGATTTCCTAATGCTTCAAGAAAAATGTACGGATCCAATCCATAGCAAAAGCACTAAGAAAGACGAGCACTCCAGAACAGGTGATCTTTAATCAAAGATACCACCAGAAAAGATACCACCAGAGAAGAAAACTTGAGGAAAAGACAAAAGATACCAAAGACAGCTGCAAAGACAAAGTAAATGCTTCTTTATCCCCATCACGGGTTGGACAAGAAGGAACACATCTGAACTAGAAAAAGAAAGGTTTAGGCTAAATGTTGGTTTAAAAGTTCTTCCTACGTATGTCAAGGGTAGTCCACCACCAAGCTTTCACAAGCACGTTACAGATGTGGGCTGCAAGCTGCTGTGACTGAGGCACAAATCCATGTGTCCCATATAATGTGTCACAGCAGGTCTGCAACGCAGTACTATGGCAGGCAAGAAGCACAGACCTCTAAATGGCTGTATAGTAGTACAGCATCTCTCTAGCTCCTCGCATCTAGCACACAGAACTAATAAGCTGAAAGGAGAACACATCACACAGTGCTGAGGACCTGTGAGGTGCCAGTGGTGAAGTAGGAAGTGAAAGGAGACTACGCCTAATTTCACTCTCCTCTCCTTCACTTTCTTTCTTTGTGTCTACAACCTCCCTCAATCAGAAAAGAGTAGCATGGATCCTACCTTGTGGCAAATGTGGCCCAGAAGAACTCTAAAGTCTCTTGAAGACTCATGTTTTTTCCTTCTATCAGAAAAACTAAGAATCATATTTTAAAGACTCTAGAAATTCGTATTCATTTGACCTCATGGTTACGGCAGCTTAAAATTACTGACCAGAATCTTCACAAACAGCATGCTTCAGCTATTCTGCATCTGTGATACTTGATCTTAAAGATCATGTGGTATGCTAGTGTAAAATGCTGAATGAATTATCACCTGTACAAAGCATACCTTCCCAGTGAAACTACAACAGTAAATAGATTTCTTTTCTTAATACCTTATTGGCATATACACAGCTTCCTTTTATACATAAGAGCAATTCTATCTTTGAGAAATAAGAAACTCCAATTGCTGTTCACATCTCACTTTGGCATGGTATCAGGACGAGCCACTTTACTTGCAAGAGTTGTCATCTGCAAACATATAATTTATAAGCACTTCAGGTAATTTGGTGTAAAGCACATGTATTTCATTTTACTGGGTTTTGAAAAGCATGTAAAACTGAAAAAAAAAATCAAAGGAACATGGGTCACACTTCACATTCAGATTATAAGTGAAGAAACTTCTATCAAATTGTCAAATGTTTCTGCATAATGGGCCTAAATCTCTTTTTTTTTTCCAGTTATTCTATGTCTCTGAAAAACTAAGGAATTTGCTTTTAAATTTCACAAGGAAAAGTGCCTCCTTTTCCTTATATTAGTTTGGTGGGGGTGTTGAATTTTTTAGAGAATTTTGTTTGTTCATTTTTACTGATTTACTATAAAAAGTCTACATCTTCCCCTTTGCTTCTACTGGACCTTTCATTCAATATATGTTTGCATACTAAAACCAACAGATGAATTCAGATGCACTTCACAGAGCCTACAGGTAAGGTCTGTTCACCATTAGCTACATGGTGAACTGGATCCCATATGAAGACCTCCAAAAATTTCAACCTACCACTGCAACAATCACAGTTTAAAGGAAAGAGAAAGAAGAGTGAAGGTTCCTGTCTCAAGCTTCAACTCAAGAGCATTCATTTTTTGACCTCAGAGCTCCTCTGATTTTCTTTCTCTTCCCAGAGCACCAGGGCAAAGAAGAACATGTGGGCTGAAATTATGAGAATCAGTTTCCAGAAAGATTAGAGAAAGAATACAGTAAGCTCAGAAGAGAGAATTAGCGGTTACTATTCTAAGGAAAATAAAACTAAAAACAAGGCAAAAGTCGCGTTTATCTTGGAAACAGTTTGCATGATTTAGCTTTTCCCTAAATACCTTACAAAACACCTTACAAGCCATAAACTTGTTTACAAAGCAATTACAATGCAAGTTTTTTAACAAGAGCACCCTAAGCCAAGAATACTGTTAGAAAAAGACAATTTCACTCCATCATCATCATCTTTAACACCACTTACTTTTGGTATTTTCCCGCATTCTCTAAGCAGACATTACAAGGGCTATACTGTGTCTTTGTGGCAACATCTTCCTCTATACAGACCTGACTAATTCAAAATGAGGCTTTTAGAAATTCCAGGTATTCAATTTCTGTTGAGAATAAATCTTTTACAACTTCCATGGAGAGGGTTCAAATGCAAGCATTCCAAACTTCACAACACAGTTTCACAATGTATTAATTACTGCCATAAGAAGAGATCCATTTCCCTATTCTCAATCATTCATTTCTGCCCCAGACTACCCTTCCTCTGTGTACTTGCCAGCACAGTCTCTAAGTGCCACGACGGTGCAAATAAGATCAGGGAACAGATCTGCTCTCCAATGAATTCTGCTAATAACTGTTTTTTGCTGGGGTACTTTTAACTAACTGGCTTAGTTCTCTAGTCCCCATCCAGCTCATAGAGCAGTGGCAGAGCTAGCTGTGTTCACATCAGGAAACAAACCAGCACACTCGCAGCTGGTGGGCAGGTGCTCTTTGCAAAACAGAGCTGTTTTATCCCAAGTGAAACAGAGGAGCTGTTGATTTCTTTGAGGGTGGAGAGGCCTTGCAGAGAGACCTTGACAAATTAGAGGGCTGGGCAATCACCAACCACATGAAGTTCAACAAGAGCAAGTGCCAGATTCTGCACCTGGGACGGGGCAGCCCTGGCTATACGTACAGACTGGGGGACAAGAGGCTGGAGGGCAGCCCTGGAGAAAGAGACCTGGGGGTTCTGGTTGCTGGCAAGTTGAACACGAGTCAGCAGCGTGCCCTGGCAGCCAGGAGGGCCAGCCGTGCCCTGGGTGCATCAGGCACGGCACTGCTGGCCGGGTGAGGGGAGGGATTGTCCCGCTCTGCTCTGTGCTGGTGCGGCCTCACCTCGAGCACTGTGTGCAGTTTTGCGCAGTGTAAGAAGGACATGAAACTATTAGAGTGTCCAAAGGAGGGCTATGAAGACAGTGAAGGGTCTAGAGGTGAAGATGTATGAGGACCAGCTGAGGTCACTTGGATTGTTCAGCCCAGAGAAGAGGAGACCGAGGGGAGGCCTCATGGCGGCCTGCAGCTTCCTCACGAGGGGAGCGGAGGGGCAGGCGCTGATCTCTGCTCTCTGGTGACAGCGACAGGACCCGGGGGAACAGCATGGAGCTGTGACAGGGGAGGTTCAGGCTGGGTGTTAAGAAAAGGTTCTTCACCGAGACGGTGGTCAGGCACTGGAACAGGCTTCTCAGGGAAGTGGTCATAGCACCAAGCTGGAGTTCAAAAAGCATTTGGACAATGCTATCAGTCATGGTTTGATTTTTGGGTGGTCCTGTGTGGAGCCAGGAGCTGGACTCGATGATCCTTGTGGGTCCCTTCCAACTCAGGATATTCTATGGTTCTATGAAACCAACAGCAGCCATAACTATAGCTTCCAAACCAAGTAACTCACATTTTCTTCCCCCAGACACCACTAACATTGATTGTAAAAGACAAGCTACCAGTGACAATCAAAGGACAGCCATTATTTTAAAAAAGACTTAAGTATTTTTCTTTCACAGTGATCTCCAAAAATTTCAAGAGATCACAGGGAGAACAAGATCCTATACATTGAAGAATGAATTCCAAGTGCCAGGACAGAAAGAAGTCTTTGCAAAAAACTCTAAAGCCTTTCTTTGGCTCTCTGTAAGGGTTCTGTTCTTTTAGGGATAAAAAGGACCCTCATTATTTTTCAGTTTCAAATTACACATGAAAACAAGCAAAGAGTGGCAAGATATTCTCCAGCTGCGAATAAAGCAGAAGTGGCAATAAGTGTTTTTTGACAGAGTTCATCTCCAGAGCAATATAATGTGCAAATGATTTTCAGAGATGACTCTATGAAATGATTTAAACTATTCTGCTGTTGAAATAAATTTCTCCTTAGGAGTGATGCAACTGAACAAAGAAAGGCAATCGCTCCAACATATGGAGGTTAGCAATCCCACTAATCACATCAAGTGATACAGTCTTGAACAAAGCATAGGTCCTTGAGATGGTATAACTGGTGCAAATTTTACACCTCTCAAGGCAGGACAGAGCTGCAGTGACTGTACCAAAACTGCAGACTTTTAAACAGTGGGAACTAGTCCGAATAAAACATTAGCAAACAGGCTGTCTACTCTTAACAGAGAGAAGTGTCTATATTCTCTGAAGAACAAGTAATGTGTAGTCCAACTTCTAAGACATTCTGCATCTGATTATTTCTTCTTTCAAAACGTAAAAGATTTTTTTGAATATTTTTGAATGACTATTTGGGCCCATTTCAGCCACATATACCACATAAACTTACAATGATTCTTCCGAAGCAGACGCTGCTGTCTTCTGAGTTTGCGTACAATCCTGCTGCAGTCCTACCATCAGCCCTCACTCTTACTAACTCAAATAGTTTTGCAGCATCAGTAATGTGTCCCTCTCCACTTCTTTCCTAGGACATTTAAGAAAAAGTGGGACAGTAGAGGTCCCTACCTTAATCCCATCATTCATTCCTGCCCTCTGTATCTTATCTTTTTAACCAATTATTTACCTGTGCAGAAACCTTCTCTATTATCTCATCACTTCTTCATTACCCTCAAAGTCTTGGAAAAGAGATGCTGTCAAAAGCCTTTATGAAGCTTCAGTGGAAAGTAACAGCCCAATTGACTTACTATGGCCTTGTTTGCTGAGCACTTCAAAAAGCAGTGAGACAGAAATTCTCTCTGTGAAATTAAATCATATTCATCAGGTGCTGGTACCTCCTTAACTATAGTTCCTGTCCTGGTTTTGACTGGGACAGTGTTATTTTCTTCACAGAGGCTCATATAATGCTATGTTTTGGATTCGTGACAAAAATAGTGGTGATAACACACCGATGTTGCAGTTGTTGCAGAGCGGTGTTTACACAGAGCCAAGGACTTTCCAGCTTCTCGTGCTGCCCTGCCAGCAAGAAGGCTGGGGGGGCACAACAAACTGGGAGGGGACACAGCCAGGACAGGTGCCCCAGACTGACCAAAGGGATGTCCCACACTGTACGGCATCATGCTCAGCAGTAAAAGATGGTGTAAAGGAGGAGGAGGCGGGGGATGTTTGGAGTCATGCATGATGAGCCCTGTTTTCCTGGAAGTGACTGAACACCTGCCTGCCAATAGTGAAATGGATTCCTTGTTTTGCATTCCTTGCATGTGCAGCTTCTGCTCTACCTAGTAACCTGTCTTTACCCCAACCCATGAGATCTCACACTTTTACCTTTCTGATTCTCACCCCCATCCCACTGTGGGGGAGTGAGTGAGGGGCTGTGTGGTGCTGAGCTGCCTGCTGGGGCTAAACCACAACAGTCCTAATGGTACTGATGTCTGACTTCCATGTCTGTACTTCCTGGGTTCCCTGGATCATTCTTTGGTTGTTCGTTTTAACTCCAAGTTTTCTTTTGGTGAATATCATCCACTTTTAGCAATTTGCTATTGCTCATTTTGTGTATTTCCGTTACAACCTCTCCTACAGTCACTTTAATCCCTGGGAGATTTTGCTGCAGCTCCCACGGTTTTTACAGTGTGACTCCCTCCACTTATCTTCACAGCAAACAACAACACAGCATCATTTGACCTCCTCCCCTGCAAGAACCCACAGTAGCCTTGTTATTGCTGTGTGCTCCTTTTATACCCCTCACCATCTCTAAGCACTTCCTGGCCCTGGTGCACACGAAAAGTGGAATTTTGGTTTAGTGGCATTTGGGGGAGCTTTGAGCAAATCAATCAAACTGTCTTCCTCCCCTCCTCCTTTCTTTTCAGCTTATTTCTATCTGCAAGAATTTATGATCCTTCCATTTTCTTCATTTAGCTAAAATTTCAGCTTTTTCCAGGTACTTTTGCATTTCCAGTGACCTTTGTTACTTTGGTGTTTACCAATGCAGGCTTCCTTTAGCCTTACTCAAGCCTTTCTTAGCAGTTAGCATTCACTGGCACTGCACTTTGAACATTGATTACTCACCACACAACTTGAAAGGATTTATTTTAGATACCCCTTTTAGCTTCAAAAGTTTCATGATGAGAGCAACAGCTAGCTGCACTCAATACAAGATCTGTTCCAGTCTTATATTAAGATACCGCCAGTCTGTTCATATTATTACTATTATAAACCAAATGACAAGCACTGATGAGGCTATTTTGATTGCTTATGCAGAGAATAAATAATGGATCGACCTAATAATTCAATCTAAAATGACAATAAAGCAAAAAGCTAAAGCTGTGATGTTAAATCTTGCAAATGTCAGGAAATCCCGGAGTTATACACCAGCATTCATGCTGTCCTCTTACATTATAATAAATCTGTATTTTAAATAGCAGAAATCTATCTAAGGTTATAATAATATATACTGTAGCATTAAATACAAAGATAAAGAACTATCAGATATGCAAGCATGGAAACTTGCAGTATGTTATATTAAAAAAAATTCTCATAGTATCACTTTATTCCTATAAATGCCCGATACAAGCTGGAACATGCAAATAATGCTTTTTAAAAAATTGCTGGTGTTGTAGAAGACAGCAGTGTATATGCATAGTTGCATAGTTAAAATATGATTACTTGGTGCAACACATAATTAAAGGATTAGCATCTGAGATGCTATACAGTTGCATTGTTCTTAAAGACTGCACGCAAAAGTGCATGTGTTTAAACTTGCACACACACAACCCACTCCTTCCATGTGTTTACAGGTACTTTCAGACATAAACAAACTGGACAGTCACAGAATCACAAACTACAAAATACACTAAAATAAATACGTTTGGAACATACAGAATACATCGTCTGGAAAATGAAAGAAACAAACATCAGAAAGTTGACACTGCCGGATACAAAACAAGGAAGCTCTGCAATGGCCAGTCCATCTGTTTGAAAATACACTACACTAGTTTGCTCACTGTAGAGAAACGCACTGTTTCTTTCCAGCATCAGATTATAACTTACATAATCTCATGAATTAGGCGTAATAAACTTTAAAATTCCTGCAGACTTGGTGACATGCTTGAACCAAGTTATGTGTGTACAATAATTTTTTCATAGTTTCAGATATATTTGGGGGAAAAAAAAACAAGTAACCGTTAAGCAGGAGCAAATCAATTACTTTATTTTTTTCCTTGAATATCTTTTTTCCTTTGTGTTATTCCTTAAATAACTTTTTACAATCATGTGTATGTAAAATAGTATACAGACAACTGTATTTAATAAGAACAAGTGTTTTGGATACAAAAGAAAAAGGAAATACAGGTAAAGAAACTTTTTTTTGTGTATAGGACAATATTTAAGACTATTTAAATTGCGGTATGAGGGAGTCATGTGGTTACTACTACTAAAACTCTCAGTAGATAAATACTGCTATCTATCCCTCTGGGATAATCAGGTTACAATTACTGTCAGTTTGGTTCTGCAAACATACTGAAACGGTACAGCATCTCTTCTGGATTTCTAGGCTATTTTTTTTTTCAGTAACTCAATTGAAGCCTTCCTTTCCTCCACTAAATTTTTAAAAAATGTTATTTCCATCTATGGGAATATATGGGAAATGACAGGAAATCATTTCATTAAGAAAGGAAATGATTTCATTAAGAAAGAATTATTTTTAGTTCTATTCCCATCTCTTAACATACACCATCAGTAGAGTTTATAATATTTCAGTAAGTTCCTGTTAAATGCATTCTTGTGACAAAGTAGATTTCTGCAAGAGATACTCCTGTTACTAAAGAACACACACTGCATGCAAAAATTCAGTCAAAACATAATCAGATAACAGTTGGCTTTGAAACATTACTCTGAAAGACATTATTAATGTTGCAGTAAAATAAACAAGATCACATATTTTGGCTTTTCTAAGCATTAGCTTAACATGCTGGAAGATTATTGTTTTCTGTGGGAATTGTATCACCATTTCATTTTCTCCATCATTACGGTCTGGAAGCCACAGCAAACAAGCCAGATACTTAAAACAGCTGAGATATTTATTTATTCATTTTCAGGATAGCTCATTTCACATCTCTTTAAATGTTAATAAATAGAAGCTTAAAAATCATTAAGAACCTATTTCAGCCATGCAGGTACTATAGGTCCTCTTCATATCAAATCTCTCTTTGACTTGCTGGCAAATTTCAGTTAAGGACATGATTACTTTTGGACTAAAATATTTCCTGATATTTTAAGAAACTTTCATATAGCCAATGAAAAATCTGATCAAATTTGAAGTGTACATGACAAATGAAGAAAATGAAGCAAATAATGATAACCCTTCTCAAATTGAAAACAAACATTACTCATCTTCCTGGCATTACAAACCAAACTTCCACTAACAAATGTTTTAAGACATCACTCAAAATACCGATATGGGTTTAAGACCATTTCACAATGTAATTAGGCCCCACCAAAATTGAAAGCTGCAGTAACTGTAAGCCACAGCCATACCCGTGTGCATGCACTCATGTGAAAGTATCGCACACACTAAATTGCACTGAGGCCGTGACAACATGCAACTTAGTAATGTGCAATATCTCCACCAGAGCAAGCAGAATGGGAGCTTCAGGGAAGAAGGGTATGGTGCATTCAGGAAGAGAACGACATGCTGCTCAGGGAAAGGAAAATGGTTCAGGCAAAGGTGTGCATGCTACTACTTCGGAGACCTGTGAATTGGAGAATTACTGCTTCATCCATTCAGAAAAAAATCCACATAAAAGCACCAACTCCTTATTTCAGGGGTAAAATAAGAAGGACATAATTTTCCTACTTACATAGGGATGTAGGTGACTTACAAACTAACTTGATTTTACAGAAACTTCTTGAGCAAAGTAAATCTCACCATCTGATATGTGCAGATAATGATTTCCCCTAACCCTCAAAACTAAAACGTCTAAATCCAGAAAACTGGTCTTACTGGTTCTCACATTTTGAAAGTAAATCATCCTCCCAACCCTGACTGAAAGTGCTGCCAAAAGAAGTCATGCAGCCCAACCTACTCTGACATAATCCTTCTGCCGTACTTGCCAGTCCCCTCCCTATTTCCCTTTCTCTACTGGTTCCTGTGTTTGTTCCAGTAGTATTTTCAGTGAAAGAAAATAACACATTTACTACATTCATGGACAACTAAACAATACTGGCAGTCAAGGGAGACTCCTGCACACTATGAAGGTGCAATACTACTTTCATAATTCATCACATTTTTGTGCTGATACCTACCAGTTCATGTAATAAAGAAATCTAGGGGAAGAAAAAAAAATAGAGAAAAGAATAGCAAAGGAAAGAACAGCAGGACGGATAAAAGGCAAAAGGAGCATTTGTCAAGAATTAGGAGTAGTAAAGTGTGGCCACACCAAGAAAATTAAATTTGGAGTAAGAAAGGCCTGAGATTATTGGCGGGGGGCGGGGGCGGAGGCCAAACAACTGGGTATAAGAGACCAAGTCAATTAGCGGACAGAAGCTTTTTTGCTACTGAGGGATTAATAATGTTCAGAATTACTACCATTTTCTTAAATTTCTATTTCCCACTTGATTTGTAGGTGATTGCATGTGGAATTACAGCACTGAATTTGGCATTTTGAATGAGATGCTTTATTTGGAATAGCACCGGTACTTCACACATCAGTCAGAAAATCCTACAGTTGTATGTGCTGTTGGTAGCATTCTTCATCCCAGGCTTTTTGCTATGTTTTTTATGGAATCATCACACAAATATTGACCCTCCCTTTTCTCACAGATTAAAAGCTGCCATCCCCAGGAAGCAACCTATCAGGAGGAGTAAAGACAGCATATGGCAACAAAGCATACAGAGGTGCTTATTCTGAAAAGACAGGAACATTTTAATCATATGTTATTCTAATTGGGAAGGCAGATTTATGAAAAGTTTGCAAAGCCACATTTGTTCTACAGTTCAAACTCTGTCAGTCCCCTCCTAAAGGATGTCTTGGAGCCTGGCAGGACTTGCCTGTAAACACTGGGACAATGCCCTCAAAGGCAAAACATCTGGGGCAAAGGCACATGTCCAGATGACAAACACCAAATCACATTTGCATTACAGGGAAAGACCAAACCAGAAGCAGGCCACTCCGCATGTTTGTCTTTGCCTCTCTGTTGCGGAAGAAGCCTGGAAAGACTGAATTACACCCCCAGGTTGGGAAGCTCCACCCTGAGTGGATACTGAGAGAAGAGCAAAGGCACTTCTTGCATCCCTCCCTCTCCTCTGTATGCCCAAAGATTTAGACGGGCAAGAGCTTCCACCAGAAATCTGCCTGAAGGCTGTCGTTCAGGAGCTACTTGCAATTCTTCTAACCAGACAGGAGAGCTCCTCCTCTGTCCAAGGAAGCAAGAAGCCACAAAAAAACACTAGAGAAAAGATCACAGGTGCACTGCAGACTGACCCTTCCCCTCAATCCCACCTCCAGGCCCCGAGGACCTCGGTGGCCCTCCAACAGACACCCCATGCTGCACCAGCACAGCAGCCCAGAGGAGGAGGCCAGGCCCTCTCCTCCCCTCTCCCTCGGGGCTCAAGGCACAGGAGATGGCACCTCTTCATGCTCCGGGGGCTGGGGGATAGCAAAGAAGGGCTTGCCCAGCACTTGACCATCAGTAACACTTCTGTTGACCGCTAGCAGACCTTGCGCAGACTGGCCGTGCCTCCCTTTCTCACCTGTGGGATACCTGGGTGCTTTGCCCCCTCTCAGCTCCTGTCCAGCACGGGGGGCTGCACCACTTGCAGGGAGCCGCGTCAGTGGCAGGGGGTGATGGAGGACCCCTGACTCTCCAGAAACACTCTTGCCACCATCTTCTTGAGGGGACCCCAGGCATGGCATAAGGAAGGGGCTGGAGGCCAGGGCACAGGAGGGCAGCTGCAGGGCAGTCCCTGTGCCCAAGGGGCAGCCTGACTCTGGCAAGCAAAATGGCCCTGGGGAGCCATCCGCAGGAAGGGGGCCCTCAGCCCCACCAGCCCTCCTCCTGCTTCCACAGGAGGGCATCCTGCAGGTCACAGAACCCAGCACCCTACACAGCCATGTTTGGTCACATGCGTGGGCCACTCTCACACTGGCCATGACAAAGGCTTCCTGATGTCAGTGGCATCTGCCCCACTATTTGTTCTGGGCCCTATAAAAGCCCCCTGTGGCTGGCTCACCAACCGTTGAGCTTCCAGGCCCTCTGACGACAGCAAAGCATGGTTGGAAGGAAGAGGACCCGGAGCAGCAGCTGCCCACCTTTGCATGGCACAGAAGAGAATTGCTTCTCTGAACCAAAGAAGAGGAAGCCACAACCCCCGAAAAGGAAGCGGAGGAGGAACAGTGCCTATGACATAACAGCAATGCCCAGCACTGTGACCAGTTATGTGGAGCCCATGGAGGTGGATCCACCTCAAGATGAAGAACCACCAAAGGAGGTGGATCCACATCCAACACAGCTGACATGGTACAACACCAGCGTGCCTGGGCTCCCTTCTGTGAGGACACCTCAACGGCATTGCAGGAGCACCCAAAGAGTTCCATACCTGTAGCATAGCCTCCATGCCTAAAAGTAACTGGGAGAGGCCATCCACAGACACCTCGCAGGCTCACCTGGAAGACCTCCCAGTAATCAACAATTCCTTTGTTGATTGTCCAGGGTTGTGTTAGCCCTTCTTTCCCATCCCCCATCCCTGTCCCCCGTGAAGAGGTGGCATCTCTTCTGCACACAGCCCCATGGAAGAGGGAAAGACAGGACCTGGCTTCCTTCAGGCTGCTGCACTGTGGCGACAGGAACAGTCCCTCAGAGGGTCACTGCGGGCCTTTGGTAGAGGGTGTCTCAGTTTGAGGACAAGAAGGCTACCCAAAGGGTGCTTGAAGGTGAAGCCAGACCTTCTGTGGTAGCGCAGAAAGAACAGCAGCAGATCAATCAAAAAATTATAGAGCTATTCCTTTGAAGAAGCAGAAGACTTCTGGTCTGCCAAGATGTGCTGGAGTGCACTGTTAAGGTCCATTCAAGATGCTTCATTGGAGTTCTTCTCGAGAGTGGACAATAAACAACAAATAAATATATAAAACAGTAAAAATGCTGTCTTCTCTTATTTGTCACTTTTGTGACTGCATCCGGACTCCTGCGTCCCCTTCTGGTCTCTCCAGTACAGGAAAGATACCAATGCGTGTGGTGTGCCCAGCCCTGGGCCTTCCAGATGGCGAGGGGCCGGGGCACACGGCATACACGGGCAGGCTGAGGGCACTCCTTTGGTCAGCATAGGGAGAGAAGACTCAGGGGTGGACCTGATTGCTGACTACAGCTGCCTACTGGGAGGGTGCAGAGAAGATGAAGCCTGAATCTTCTCAGAGGTGCTCCGTGGCAGAAGGACAAGTAGCACCAGGCCCACGCTGGCATGGTGAACGGAGAAATCCCAGCTAAATAAAAGGAAAAAACCGTCACCATGAGGGTGCTCAGACACTAAGCAGCTGCCCAGAGAGGCTGCAGAGTCTCTGCCCTTGAGGGTATCCAAGCTGAAGTGAGCAAGGCCCTGAGCAACTTGATCTGACTGGGACTGCTCTGAGCAGGAGCCTGGACTGGAGACCTGTCAGAGTCTCTCCAAACCACTGTGCTTCTGTGGCTCTTTGAATGGCAGCCATCCTGCCTCCTCCAGATTGGAAGAGAGGCCCGAAACTTTGCAGAATGTGCCCACCACCATTCAGGCCCTTGCTTCAGAAAATCACTAGCATTGGCCCTACCACTGACCTGAGGCACACCACCAGCAGCAACTTCCCCATGGTGGGCTTTGTCCTGCTAATCATGAGGCAGGGGTTGTCCCACCTTGTAGTCCTCTTCTGTCCATACCTCACCCAAATGGATATTGCTGGAAACTGTGTCACTGGCCTTACTAAAGTCAGAGTAAATTACATTCAGTGCTCTCCCCCGTCCCACTCGTACACCCAAGCAACCTCTCAAGTTAGGCCTTAGCATGACCCACCCTTGGCAAATCCTTGCTGGCCCCCACCACCTGATATGTGTCACTGGCATTTTGCTTCCCTTCTGTCTTGGATTAATAGATTTCTTGTCAGAGGGAAGGAGAGCATTTCACCTCATGGATTGCCTTCACCTTCAAAACTCTTGAAAAACTCTTACAGCTGCATCTTTCTTTTTCCTACTACTCAAGCAGGAATTTACCATCTGAGGCATTGTGACAGAAACAGTCAGATTCACTACTTGGCTCAAAATAGGCAGGAAAACTTTTGCTCAGTTCAATCAGTGCGAACAGACAAGTATCACTATTTTTGCAAACTCATCACCAAGAGAGTTAGAAAAATATTTATAAAATCTACAAGTACTTATAGTCAGAAAGATAAAAATTGCAACACAGCTCTGAAACAGCAATGGAAAAAGTTTGATCAGGTGTTTGCCAGGTAACCACTCCAAGCTCAGTGACATCTGAAGCTACAGAAACCATCTGCCGACTGCTCTCCTCTTCTTCACCCTTTGATATTCTCCTTGCAGATACATAGCAAAGGACACAAAGCAACAGACTTCCTTGATTACATCCACATTTCTTGATGCTTCTCACTAACGCATTTCAAATAAAGGAGCAGCAGAAGTGACTTAAAATATTGGATAGGGGTATTTTAATGTCATTTGATGTACAAGCAACAGAGACATAACTACATCTCTTGCCAGGAGTATCCCTGCTCTCCACACTGGACTAGTGAGATGCACTCTTACCTCTGTGCGTGTGCTATGTCCTGCTGGAGAGTGATGGGAGCTGGAACACAGCTGGTGACTTTCAAGATTTATAACCTGATCCTCCTACACTTTTGGTCAACTTGAATGCATGAGTATTCTGAGACTGAATTCACGTTTGTGTAATGCTGTCAAAGTCTAATGATGAAAGCAACTACAGAAGTTTCATTGTTTGGTACTTCGTACTACAAATGCAGCCCCTTGATGCCATCCTACCACCAAGTATTACACACCTATTTGCATGCCTTTGATAGATGAGCTGAATAAACCATTATTAGGTTCCTACCCCTCCACCAACAACTAGTGTTCGAAAACAAAGGATAGCTGCTACATTGTAACAAAACTAAAGGCCTGTAGCAGCAACTGTTTTGCATATGGCAAACAAATCAGCCCTGCAAAGAAGGACTTAGGAAAACTAGTGGATGAAAAATTCGATGTGAACCCACAATGTGCGCTTCCAGCCCAGAAAGCCATCTGTATCCTGGGCTGCATCAAGAGAAGCATGACCAGCAGGTGGAGGGAGGTGATTCTCTCCCTCTCCTCTCCTCTCCTGAGAACCTACCTGGAGTACTGCGTTCAGCTCTGGGCCCCCCAACAGAAGGACATGGACCTGTTGGAACAAGTCCAGAGGCGGGTCACAAGAATGACCAGAGGATGAAGACAGGCTGAGAGAGTTGTGGTTGTTCAGTGTAGAGAAGAGAAGACTCCGGGGAGACCTTATTGCAGCCTTTCAGTACTTAAGGGAGTCTATAAGAAAGATGGGGAGAGACCTTTTGCAAGGGCATGTAGTGATAGGACAAGGGGTAACAGTTTTAAACTAAAAGAGGGCAGGTTCAGATTAGACATCAGGAAGAAGTTCTTTACAACGAGGGCAGTGAGGCAGGGGAACAGGTTGCCCAGAGGAGTTGTGGTTGCCCTGTCCCTGGAAGTGTTCGAGGCCAGGTTGGATGGGGCTTTGAGCAACCTGGTCTAGTGGAAGGTGTCTCTGCAATTGCAGGGGGTTGGAACTAGATGATCTTCACAGGTCCCTTCCAACCCAAACCATTCAGTGATTCAAAATTCTGCATGCATAAACACAGGGAAAATTGTTAAGTATACTCTTCATTTACATACTGAAGATCACATCAAGTATTGAGTGAATAGAAGCTAATCTAGAAGAATTACAAAAAATCCTTTGGTACAACTAAGCAAGAGAGATGATCTTTTGAATATGCCAGAAGAAGCATTCCAGAATTCAGATAAGGTAACAAGCGCAGGCTACTCCAAATGAAGAAATATGAATGACTGATTCAGGCTACCTTAATGAACACACAGACTGAGCTCCCCCTTAATTTATTTTTATTAAAAAATAAAAACGTATGACAAGCAGCTCTACATCCCACATTCTCCAGACACTATCTTTTTCTCATCTTATTACCAGTTACCGATGTACGCTGGCTCTTTCCTGCTCTTTTTCCTGCTGCTTCTCTAATGTTATTTTCTTTCTTTCCACCATTCTGAACTCTGACAAATATCTCAGGTCAGCTGTGTCACCGATCCATAAAGTTAAATTCTCTTTAATACAATCCTTGTTGCAGAGTACTAATGCTCAGAGAAGCCACATCCTATTTTTGACACTGTTCCCATCTACCAAGGGCTAACATAAAGAGAATAATTTGTGAGATGACTAAGTTTCAGTTTATAGATCTGCTAACACCTTTCAGAAGAGAGAGAACTGAGACATTAACCACATGATTGCTGAAAACTCAATAGCAGTCTCTCAAGAGAAGGGGTATTAACTTTTTGGTAGAATTCTGAATTTGTTTCCTTCCACCTGGATTGCCCCTTCAACAGTATCATTGATGTTCAAGATCTTACACAGCATCACCTAACCTTCTCACTGCCACAATGTACCCAGAAATAGCTTAATTCCAGTAACAGAAAACAACGCTCTCTTGTAAGGTACACATAAGAACAATGGCTAACATCGGACAATGAGTTTGGAAAGTAGCTTAATATATCCCTGGTTTAAACTCTATTCATGTTTTGTATACATGTGTGGCACTGTAAGAGATAGTAGATGTACAGATCTTAAAATGGAGACTGTTGACTTTGTCCAGTCCATCAACTTTTCGAAAAATGGAGCTATGACTTAAATACGTTATTTAAATCCATTTATTATGTTACCAACGTGTTAGTGTTTCACAGTGTTAAGTGAAAACTGTCAGCTTCATTCATCTCTGATGAACAAAATACATTACTGTACCAACCCCAAAATTGCTGTCTTGTAAAATCTCAGTGAAGCGTATTTAAAAACACAAACACAAAAAATCCTCCTTCAATAATTTGTAGTAATTTAGAGATGAAACATAAGAATGGTAACTAAATATGAAATACTGTGGATGCACTCTAGAGGTGCAGTACAGTACTGTTTCAAGTGGGAGAAGGAGAATGCTCCTCAGTTTTTCCCTTTGGTGTAATCTGGTTCATACACTGGAGAAGTCTTGGAGATCATGAACTAGATTTCCCTCAGATGAAACTGAACTGGAGAATGCACTCCAGAAGCATATCTAATACACTCCAGTTGCAAATGGGTACTTAGTCACAAAGATTAGACTAAAAATAGTTCAAAGTCAGTAACTCCAAAACATGTACAGCACAGATGTCAAGTCCTCCGTTTCAGCTGTTTTACTGTATGAATCTGCTCCTGCTGAGCTGCACTAGCTGTTAACGCCATTATAGCTGTAGACACAGTGTTTGCTGTGGGTTTCGGATGTGATGGGTGGATCAGCTTGCTTTATAAAATAGCAGCATTCACTATAGCATAGACCTCTACATTTTTTTCAGGCAAGCCCAATCAAATTGCTCTTAACGATCAAGGGAAGAAAAATCATCAATGCTAGGTTCTTGAAAATCTTTGAGATTTGCAACTCATGTCTTTGAAAAAATGAGCTGTTGTAAGTGCTAAGTATTTGTAGTTGAACACCAAATTTAAAAAAAAAAAAATCCAGAAAGGGCAAGAAATCAGCAACATACCTTATTGCTTCCTCCACAGATTGGCCAACTATATTTGAGGAGGGACCTGGCTGAGATAGAGGCGTCAGGCTTATCACCCACTTCACTGGCTTGTAGTACTCATCACTGGAACTCAATAGGTAGAACAGTGTGGTCAGGAAAATCACCTGCAAAACAAATTGGAATTTTAAATCATAAGGCAATAAATAGTTTCAAGAACTACAGTATGCAGATATGCTTCAGATCATTGAATTTGATGGGAAAAGCACAAAGTGCTATTCCACAAGCTTGGAACACACAGAGCTAGGAGAATAACTTCCACCCCAGCACCACAAAGGATTTAACAGTTCTATCTAGACAGACCGCATAAACCTTTTAGCCCCATTCAGCCTCTTCGCAAAGCCGCATCTAGATCAAACAAACAGATATTGATCTAGATCAACAATCTATATTGTTTTTGTTTTTCCAGTATGTTTAGCAGATCAGAATATTACTAAATAGTAATACCTATTCTTAAAAATGAACAAAACCAAGTAAATCTGAGTTGTCCGGAGAGTCACTGTGTAACTGGATACTGGATAGGAATTAAACAAAAACCCACAAACAGAAAATCTGCAGTGTATTTATTAGGCTGGCATTCCTGACTGAATATTCCTTTTATGAGTTTGAAGATTAGTCTCAGCAGAAGTGATGGCAGTTGCATTGTTTCAGTTTAAAGACCAAAAAATACAATCAGATTGTATTAGCTCCTGGCATGTTGCAGTCCACTATGTTTTATTTACTTCGGGACAGTGGGCTCAGCAATTTCTTTGGCTAAACAAACACCACAGAAATGTATCCAGCTTGAAATTGAATACTTCAGACAACGAAAACTCATTCTGTACATTCCAATGGTAAACTATGGTTTATATTTTCTTCATCTGCAAGCCCCAGTTCTTTTATCTGTCTTCCCAAGAATAAAAAGAATTCTTTCACTTTCCTTATTTCCATCCTACTGGTATGCTGGAATAAATCACACCCTAATCTTCTGATAAACCAAATTGTCTGACCTCCATGAGTCTCTTACTTTGAAGCACTTTATCCAGTCTGCAGACATCTCATGCCCTTTTTCTACATTCTCCCTGAACATGTTCAGAAAAAAAATGCAGAGAGCATAACATGCAGTATTAAGTTACCAGCCTCAACAAAGCCATCCATTTGTCATCTCTCTGTTCGTAATTCCTTTCTACTCAGTAAAATGTTACTGTGTTTTTTTTCACCATCACAGCCTTTAACTTGGAAGACACATTCAACTGTTCACCCACTGTGACCCCTTTCAAAAGCATCACCTACAGATATGGGCTGTATTCTATCTTCCCAGATGTGTAACTTTGGCCTTGGGTGATAAACCAATCTATCAACTAAAGCAAGTCATTACATCAGCACATTTGATTGGCATACTGTTAACATTCNTGGTTTAATGGGAAATAATCCAGCACCAGCAGCAGTATCAGCTATGTTTTGTTACAGCTTTGAGTAAGTAAATCTTCAAACCTGAATCAGGTTTTAGCATCCTCTGTAATGCTGCAAGCATGGTGGTTTTCTCCTTGGTAGGGCCTGCCATTTCTCCTAAGCTATTATAATGTTTCCTGATTTAGCTACAAAACTCACCACCCTGAAGCAGGCATCCAAGTGGTGTTTTGTCTTTCTTCCAGTGGAACTTGGTTACAGATCCTTCTTGCAGTGCAGCTTTCAACACAGAAAGCAGCAAACTGCTATACATACAATATACTCTTGTCCTGACACTCACAAAAAGCAAAGTGAAAAAAAAGCTCCACTGGATCTTATTTTATTAGGACAGCTTCAGCTAACCTCTTAGGATGTTATCCTTTGAAAAGTATATGGCAGCCAGGGAATGAGAAAATTAAACTGCAGCAATCAGGCGAAGCTTGATTCCCTGTGGTATGAGAAACATACAGGGCTGATTTAAGGTAGACTATAAACAAGAGCTGGGGATTAGTTCAAGTGGCAACAAGCACAGCACCTGTACTGACTGGAAAAGCTGTTCTTCCCTAACGCTCACAAAAGAAACTTGCTTCCTTAGGGACTAACGGCTACTCCAACATAGACATACCCACCTGAACTGCAGAAACCAAAATGACAGTTGAGATGAACAGCAATGGAATAAAACAGTGTTAAAGCAAACTAAAAGCTGCAAAAAGATAACGAACCTAACTCAATTCTTATTAAGACAAGATGCATGTAACCACAGCACCATACAAAATGAACTGAATTTAGATCAGCTGCATTTTGGGAAATTACTCTATTTGCTTTAGCATAGTAGGTACAGAAATGCAAAGAAGCAGCAGTCACAGAATATAGTAATTTGACATCAAGTGGTCTGCTGACTCTTCTAACAAGTAGAATAGCTTCAAGATTACATTCGGCAGCAAAAAGATATGCCTTTCCCTATCTCTGCTAGCATCTGAAAATTTTCAGATGTCTTAGACAAGATATCTAAGATTTCAGACATTACCTAAATTGTTTCCTAATCAGCAATTCAAGATTCTGCTGATGACTCTGAGGAGAAAGTCACAGAAGATAAAATAATAAGCTCTTTCCACTGTTAAACACTTTCACAGATTACACTTTCTTGCTCTAGAATTTATCCTACAGCCCCAACCGCTGAAACTTTAAATACTCTAATTTGAGGGTGAATAGACTGAATTCAAGGAGAAAGCTATGGGTAAAGACTCTATGATAAAATGGTAATTAAGCTTTTCCACATGCGTCAAGAAACATATGGCTTAATTGCTTGTGTGTCAGGTCCATTGACTTAGAAAACATTTCTGTAACTGTCTTTCACACTCAGTTTTCTGCCCAAAGGCTTTTTTTTTTTTTTAAAAGCATCAGAAATTTGTGTATTTCCTGCAGGACTGGAGATGCCCGTGCGCCAAATGAAGTTTTTCTCTTCCAACCTTTACCAGTGTGAGCACACACACACATGCACATATATACACCCACGTGCACATGTGTGTGGACAGGAACTTGCACTCAAAGCAGAAGTGAAATAGAAGTAGCACTCTTGTAATGAATAATCAGTTTTCAGTCTGTTGAAGATCTGAATACAGTCTTACTGGATTGTGGAGGGATATGCTACATACACAGCTTGCTTCCTACTGAATGTTTTGACAGAAGATGTATTTTTCAAAATGGAGGTTCTGAACAAAATGTCCATTATTTGCATGTTTTAAAGCACGATTTTTTAAACTGTTTATCAAAATAAAATTCATTATTTTAATTTTTAAGATGACTAAAACCAAACTGAAATATAATCAGCTGAAAATCTAACCATTTCAGGAGTTATCCTGTTGGAAGATATAATTTCTTTTGTGCCACTTCAAACTAGTAAAAACTTTTCTGTAGCAACTAAGAATCCTGCAAAATGAAAACATAAGAGTGCAGTTAAAGCTGTAGTAGTGTAGTGTTTTGCTTTAAACACAGGTCTACCTCGACATAAAAGAATTCCTTCTGTTTCACATTCAAAAAAAAAATTCCTTAGCAGCCCATTACATACATCTTTTGTCAAAACACAGACGTAGCATTTTCAAGAGAGACAGCTCTTTCAGCTGACACTGTTGGCTGGACCACAGCAACACAAAATGTGTTCAAATGCTGCCTACCTAGCTTTAGGGTTCACTTCATTCAAATTGTAAAAATTCCATTCCAAAACTGCATTAAAAAAGGGGAGATGGGCGAAGGATCATGGGCCAGGTAGCAATCAAAGATGCAGCAACTAAACTAGAACAAACAAAAACTCTGAAACTATTTGTCTTCACATTAAAATTAAATGCTGTACAAAAGCTCTTTCTTATCACTGGAGAATAGTGAGGGTTTTCCCAGGAAGCAGTGAACTTAAATCAAGACCTTCCAGAAGAGCAGACAATAGTTTATGCTGAAATCTCAGCTTAACGAAAAACTAAATTGTTAAAGATATTCACTCTTGAAAAGCTAATTACTGATATAAAAATCTTACTACAGCAAAAAAATGTAACTATGCCTTGAGACCCTGGAAGAACAAGAACTGTTAAGGTTACTTCTGATCTTGGAATCGCTTCTCCTCACTTGGAATTTTTTTTTTTTTCCTTAGCTTTTAAGGAAGTAAAGTGAACAACAGGTAAATCTAATAAAGTTATAATCCCAAATGGAATTCAGTAACGATACACATTGCAGAAGTTAAGAAAGCCGCAGTGCTTCATCCTAGGGTCACATCTGGATTTTCTCTGCTTATTGTATTATGCTGTTGCAGAAGGGAAAAAGACAAAAAAGTACATGGAAAAGTTAAGAAGCAATTACATTACTTCTTCAAGGACTCCAGAATGCCTCAATTAAGTTACGCTAAGTACTTTAAAGCCAGAAAAACCATATCAGCTAAATTCTCACAACAGCTAACGTTTTCATTCACTTATTACCCCAATTAATGGATTGTGCTAATCTTTATTTTGTGTAGTCTGTTTTCTGAAAATTCTAAATTTGAGTCCTTTCTCTTTCAGACATAAGCTATTAATAACCCACGCTGAACACTAATAAAACAAGTTTCATCAATTTACCTTTTTGTGTTTTAAGAAAATCTGTTTACTTTTTGTAGCAAGAATCTTTGTGAAAGACTTTCATAAATATGGTAAACCGTGGTTCTGACTAGACAGAAAAGCCTATGAAATGTACAGCGCAAAGAAGACTAAGTTACAGCACCCACCCACGGTGTTTAACAGTATTAACTAGGTAGGCACGCAGATTTGAACTGACTTCAAAAGAGGCAGTTCATATAGTTACAAGAATATTAACACTTATACATGACATTTTCTTTGCATACAAATGGAAGCAAGCACATCCCTTTATCCTGGCACATTTGGCACAGTTAACAAGATGTCAAGTTGTTCAGTGATTTTTTGGTCTTATTTCTTAAAATTTGAAGTATTTTTAATTTATCAGCTCTGCTGTTGGGATTTCAAAGTCTACGATTATCAAGAATCTACAGAAAAAACCCATATGTGTATTAAACCAAATCTTTCTTATATACGTAAGATCACTACGAATGCAAAATAGAAGCTCAAGGACAAATCCAAGAGACAAAAGAGTGTAGGACTGATGTATTTTGGTGGGGAAAGCTCTATATGACCATTTTAAAGTAAGTAAGATGTTATGATTGTTCACTCAACTCCTGCTCAGATTTTGGCTAGCTCACAGCTCACGCTAAGGCCTGATGTATGCTGGGAGCAGCGCAGTCAGGTAAAAGCAAAAGCCACATGCTGGCAGGAATGATGGCCAGGAAGGGCTAAAGGTCACTATGCATCTATTATCACCTGCAGCCTGCCTTCTGTAGCCATAATACTTGCATGTTGATTGTCTAGCAGTTTCCTCAGAATCTGCTAACTCATGAAAATGGTATAGACCAAACTTCCAAACTGGAAGGTATAAATACATCAGCTTATCCAAAACATTTTTGAAGCGGATCCAACAGCAGCTGGACTGCTAAGGCTTTCACCCTTCCTGGTGTGATAGAGGGGTCACCTGCACCATGACAGAGGAGGCAGGATGACCACACTCACTGTTGGCTAGGTAACTGTATTGTTCATAGATGCATAAGTTACTAGTTACAGATTTGAGTTACGAGTTACAAGTTGCAAGTTAGGAAGCAGAAAACTTGTGAGTTCGAAACCTCATGAATTAAGTGATGAATTAGTGAGTTTGCGTCAGACTAGTCCGTATGAAGGAGACTGAGCCCTGGCTTGTTGTATGTGTTTGTTTTCTTTCCTAATGAGCTCATCAAATGAAGTTTAATCTACAGAATACATTGTCCTGTAAATTTGAGAGATCCAAAGGGACTGTGACACATGTTCAGCCTACAACAGAAGTGGAAGAAACAGAGTAACCTTTAGGGTATCCAGTCTTTAAAAGAATTCCAAGCACCAGTATCCCAACTAGCTGTGCTAAGCCGGTTGACTGTACAGTGCCCCAGCAAGCAGCAGGACCCTGATGACAAACAAAATGACAGGACCATGCATCACAACAGCAGCATGTAATGAATCTAGTATAAGCCATTACACAGCTAAAGTTAAATTTTGTGTCAAGGCAACGAATGCATTAAGATGATTTGCAATTATCATTTGAACTTGTCATTTGCAAGTATACTAACTTCTCAGGTACTGTTTCCAATGTGTCATCATGGGTGAAGTTCTGTATTAAGGTAGAAAAGAAGTGAAATATTCCCATGCAATCTTGCTCTTTTCTTCACTAACTGAAGGAAAGATATAACTAGAGAACAATAAAATTCAGTGGCAGCGATTTTCTTCAGTTCAAGACACTCATTTAATTAAGTCTTCTTGTTATTTGTTCTTTCTTAAATATTGAAGAAAGCCCACGCAACTGCCTTAGAAATATTGTTAAACATTATTTCAATTTTGCAGCTTTGTCTACAAAAACCTCCCTCCTGAGCAAGCATCAATAAAGACAGTAAGGTTAAATTGGCAAAACACGTAGTTTTCCAACAAATGTTTTTGAATGCTGAACTAGTGACCAAGACATGGATTTCAATCAAGCTTCAGTATTTGTTTAGTTAAAACAGGAAGAAGTCCCAGGTCAGAGTCCTTAATACTGCTCACTGTCCATGATCAAGATGTTCACAAGCTTTCAGCAATCTTCCAGGTAGTACACTTTTTCTCCCTTCTAAGAGCATTGGTTTGTTTAAGGATATGCTTACAAGGACATGCCACAAGATTTCAGTAGTTATGTACGGTATCACAAGTTACAGCTCAATATCTTCAAGGCCAGAAACAAAGAGTTTTCCATGAACAGAATGATAGGAAGACTGCCAGCTCCTCAATGTGGAAATTACAATGTGGAAATTAGGCTCCATTGCCAAGGATGTCCCCTAAACAGCTGATTTGAAAGTTGCAACATCTTAATTAGGTAAGTTTAGAGGATGTTTTCAATGCTTTAGGTTTGATTTTCAACATTACAACATGTGCAATTAGGTTCCTTCAGTAAAACCAATCATGTAAACTCGTAGCATACTACTTACCACTGAAAGCACAAAATTGAGAAGAGCTGTCCCACTGTGGAAAAGGATTGTCACTAATGTTGTAACTGTAGTAAACAAGAGGCTCAAATTGCGACTCATAACTATCCATAGAGACTCCAGGATCTGGAAAAGGAGGCGAGAATGAAGACAAAGTCAGGCACCAGATTGTATTAGCTACAACGCAACCGTTTGTAGAGTCATTCTTCTCCATCAAGCCATACAAAGAAGACATTTTAAAAAAATTAAAAAAAATCTCCCCCTAACTCTAAATTGCAACAGGTAATATTAAGTGAAAACGTCTACTTTGCCAAAGAGAAGTTTCTAGGTAGATGGTTAAAAGGTTTCAGAACTTTTCCCCCAGTGCTCAAAATTATTTCATCATGTAAAACTGCATAAAATCTAGATGTGGTGGCACTTGTTTACTGTCATCAGTACGACCATCAATTGAAAGCAGATCTTGTCTTGAGAAAGAAAACTCATCTTTTCGAAAGCAGAAATGCTAAAGCACAAAGAACAATGAGCAACATCACAAAGCAAAAATAAATCTGAAGCTAGCTTCAAATCAAGTAATATAATTACTGCTTTAATAAACTTGTTTTAAATACATTTTATGTAAATAAGATGCATAATTTTTGTAATGTCTGCAGACAACTACACAAGCTGTGATTTTGTGTAGGGATGCAATAGTTAGTCAAACAGTTATGTAAAATTAATCAAACAACGCTAGACAACCTATTAAATTCTGTAGTGGCTTGAGAAACTGATTGCTTATTAGTTACAGATAGTACAGAGTAGTTTTGAGACATGCCTTTAACTAAGAAACACCCAGTACAGCCAAATTAGTTTATGTTTGGATGCAGATGCAACAATCTGAATAGGGCAGCAACTTCAGGAGACCCTAAGGTCATAAAGGAGTGGCACAACACGGCAAAGGGAGGCATCCTAAAAGCTGTGTACAACAGTCTCATAACAAATATGTCATTCAGAAGGAATATAGTAAGAATGTATTAGACAAAGTGATGCAAAGATATAAGAAGCAAGGTTACCAGTGAAAAGCCATACATTTTTTCAGACTAATGGGGCCATATGACCACTTCTACTTTGGAATCAAATAAGACATACAGAAGATAATTTATTAAGCACAAATCTGAGAGAGAATAAGCGCTAGGGGAAGTGACGAGGAATTACAACATATAGCAAAAACATGAAGTCCATGCTTCTTAATATGTAATGGTAGTTATGTATTTTAAGGCCTGTCTTTTGAAGATATTTTATTAGTCTCCCTTAAGAACACCTCAAGTGAGGTTAGAAGTGATGAGGACATTCTGCTGAAAAGTGTTCTCCCACTGGTACTTGTCCACTTCCTCTGTGGATTAAGAAACTCATTCTGAGGGTGCAGCAAGTGGTCCCAGTTCACACAGTCACCAGATAACTTCAATAATGTAGATTACACTATGAGGACTGTAAACACAGAGGACAGTGATTTTTTGAGGGAGCTGTTTGTAGCCCCCTCAAAAGTGGAGGCCTTTCAGCTGGTATCAGTAAGAATAGTACTGCCATTGCTAACAGAATCAGAATTGTTTGGGTTGGAAGGGACCTAAAAGATCATCTAGTTCCAATCCCCCTGACATTGCAGGGACACCTCCCACTAGACCAGGTTGCCCAAAGCCCCATCCAGTCTGGCCTTGAACATTTCCTGAGATGGGGCATCCACAACTTCTCTGGGCAACCTCTCCCAGTGCCTCAGCGCCCTCCCAGTGAAGAATTTCTTCCTTATATCTAATCTAAATCTACCCTCTTTTAATTTAAAGCCATTACCGCCTGTCCTGTCACTACACTCTCTGAAAAAGAGTCACTCTCCAGCTTTGTTGTAGACCCCTTTAGGTACTGGAAGGCTGCTATAAGGTCTCCCTGGAGCCTTCTCTCCTCCAGGATGAACAATCCCAACTCTCTCAGCCTCTCTTTCTACGAGAGGTGCTCCAACCCTCTGGTCATCCTCATGGCCACCCTCTAGACTTGCTCCAACAGGTCCATGTCCTTCTTCTGTTGGGGTGCCCAGAGCTGAATGCAGTACTCCAGGTGGGGTCTGAACGAGGGCAGAGTAAAGGGGGGCAATCACCGCCCTTGACCTGCTGACCATGCTTCTTTTGACGCAGCCCAGGATACGGCTGGCTTTCTGGGCTGCAAGCGCACATTGCTGGCTCAGGTTGAGTTTTCCATCCACCAGCACCCCCCAAGCTTGTCTCCTCGGGGCTGCTCTCAATCCATTCTCCACCCAGCCTATATTCATGCTTGGCATTGCCCCAACCCAGGTGCAGAACCTTGCACTTGGCCTTGTTGAACTTCATGAGGTTCATACACGCCCACCCTCTCAAGCCTCTGGATGGCACCCCTTCCCTCCAGCATGTCGAATAGCCTGGGAGTTTTATGCTAACTGTGCAAAACTCCAGTCCCAGCCTGTTACTAGAACTTGCTGTGTGAATAGGAGCTTGGTGTCATCGGTTTCTTGTTATGATGTGCAGTTTAATCATAGAACGACAATGAAGGCCTTGAAAATACTGACGGTTTGAAAACAGAAGCCCCAGAACCACAAACAGTTCACTGATGAAGAAGATATCAAAGACAGCTAGGACAAGACTGCTTTTGCTTTAAGAAAAAGCAGCAACAACCAAGAAATGGGGTGGGGGGGTAAAGGCAAGCAACAGGATAAGGCACCTGCCATGGCCTGGGAAAGTAATACCTCTCCAAGCATCACACAAAATACAGTCCAAGGCAGTCCAAGGTAAAGGGGTGGGAGCTGTCCAGACAAAAACCACTTTATGGACAAGCTCCTTAAATTGAGGGAAGAAGATGCTCCAGTTTCAGTTTCCTTACTGAAGAGCTCTTGAGCCTGATCAGTTTTGACTTTTGTGACTGACAGCAGCTACCAGTTCAAACTACATGGCATCAACATGATGCTAGTCTATCCTCACAGCTACTGTTGGATATGACTGTTAAGAACTGAGTACTTTGAAAACATCCCAATAGCAATTAGTAGATTGTAAAACAAGCCATTAGCATGAAGTGTGTTAATGAAAGCGGGTCCAGTAAAGTTTTTTTTTTTTTTTTTAAAGATTAAAACTGGCCTGATTTCTCAGTCTTCTAAATACTAACCACAACTATCTTTAATTCCTTCACACACACCCCTTCTCACTCCCACTGCTACTGATGAGCAGTTCACGACGACAGGGGCTTATTCCATCTGCTACAGAGAGCTTACATCTGGTGGGGGCTGGGAAAGTTTCTTTCAGGATAGTATGTTCCTCCAGTATAGACAGTTGTTTAACAGTTGCCCTACAAGTTTTAGGCTAAGGAGCTGATAACCTGGAGTATACAACTGCAGTTAGTTTGAATGCAGTTATCACGTGGTTCAATCTACACTAAGAACAGTTCCTAGAAGAACATTCTTGTTAGGTAGAGTCATTCATCAGAAGTGTTGAGCTAGATTATCACTAGCATTTACTATGGAGTAANACCTCCCACTAGACCAGGTTGCCCAAAGCCCCATCCAGTCTGGCCTTGAACATTTCCTGAGATGGGGCATCCACAACTTCTCTGGGCAACCTCTCCCAGTGCCTCAGCGCCCTCCCAGTGAAGAATTTCTTCCTTATATCTAATCTAAATCTACCCTCTTTTAATTTAAAGCCATTACCGCCTGTCCTGTCACTACACTCTCTGAAAAAGAGTCCCTCTCCAGCTTTCTTGTAGACCCCTTTAGGTACTGGAAGGCTGCTATAAGGTCTCCCTGGAGCCTTCTCTCCTCCAGGATGAACAATCCCAACTCTCTCAGCCTCTCTTTCTACGAGAGGTGCTCCAACCCTCTGGTCATCCTCATGGCCACCCTCTAGACTTGCTCCAACAGGTCCATGTCCTTCTTCTGTTGGGGTGCCCAGAGCTGAATGCAGTACTCCAGGTGGGGTCTGAACGAGGGCAGAGTAAAGGGGGGCAATCACCGCCCTTGACCTGCTGACCATGCTTCTTTTGACGCAGCCCAGGATACGGCTGGCTTTCTGGGCTGCAAGCGCACATTGCTGGCTCAGGTTGAGTTTTCCATCCACCAGCACCCCCCAAGCTTGTCTCCTCGGGGCTGCTCTCAATCCATTCTCCACCCAGCCTATATTCATGCTTGGCATTGCCCCAACCCAGGTGCAGAACCTTGCACTTGGCCTTGTTGAACTTCATGAGGTTCATACACGCCCACCCTCTCAAGCCTCTGGATGGCACCCCTTCCCTCCAGCATGTCGAATAGCCTGGGAGTTTTATGCTAACTGTGCAAAACTCCAGTCCCAGCCTGTTACTAGAACTTGCTGTGTGAATAGGAGCTTGGTGTCATCGGTTTCTTGTTATGATGTGCAGTTTAATCATAGAACGACAATGAAGGCCTTGAAAATACTGACGGTTTGAAAACAGAAGCCCCAGAACCACAAACAGTTCACTGATGAAGAAGATATCAAAGACAGCTAGGACAAGACTGCTTTTGCTTTAAGAAAAAGCAGCAACAACCAAGAAATGGGGTGGGGGGGTAAAGGCAAGCAACAGGATAAGGCACCTGCCATGGCCTGGGAAAGTAATACCTCTCCAAGCATCACACAAAATACAGTCCAAGGCAGTCCAAGGTAAAGGGGTGGGAGCTGTCCAGACAAAAACCACTTTATGGACAAGCTCCTTAAATTGAGGGAAGAAGATGCTCCAGTTTCAGTTTCCTTACTGAAGAGCTCTTGAGCCTGATCAGTTTTGACTTTTGTGACTGACAGCAGCTACCAGTTCAAACTACATGGCATCAACATGATGCTAGTCTATCCTCACAGCTACTGTTGGATATGACTGTTAAGAACTGAGTACTTTGAAAACATCCCAATAGCAATTAGTAGATTGTAAAACAAGCCATTAGCATGAAGTGTGTTAATGAAAGCGGGTCCAGTAAAGTTTTTTTTTTTTTTTTTAAAGATTAAAACTGGCCTGATTTCTCAGTCTTCTAAATACTAACCACAACTATCTTTAATTCCTTCACACACACCCCTTCTCACTCCCACTGCTACTGATGAGCAGTTCACGACGACAGGGGCTTATTCCATCTGCTACAGAGAGCTTACATCTGGTGGGGGCTGGGAAAGTTTCTTTCAGGATAGTATGTTCCTCCAGTATAGACAGTTGTTTAACAGTTGCCCTACAAGTTTTAGGCTAAGGAGCTGATAACCTGGAGTATACAACTGCAGTTAGTTTGAATGCAGTTATCACGTGGTTCAATCTACACTAAGAACAGTTCCTAGAAGAACATTCTTGTTAGGTAGAGTCATTCATCAGAAGTGTTGAGCTAGATTATCACTAGCATTTACTATGGAGTAAGCATGGATAGTGCCTTTCAGTGACCTTTGATATGTCCTATGAAAGCAAGGGCATCTTTTGGGACTGCTCTCCAGCTGTGGACTAAGTCCCCCCTTATGCATATTTACAATTAAAATTTCAAGACATGTTTCTCATCACTAGGATGAGAAGACATAGCAGACATTAGTCATCGCTGAATACAGTATCAGAAAGTGCTCAAGTACTCCACTAACAATCACAAAACCAGAATAAAAGTCCCTGCACCCAAGAGTTTGCAGTGGTGTTAGACTCCCAGAGAAAACACCAAATCTCAGAACACTTACCTTGCTAGAAAGAACGCATGAGAGTTAAATTATTACCGAAGAATGGACTGCATTGGCTACATAGTTAGGTAATTACTTGAAGAAATTCTTAGGGACAGAGAAAACATTAGGATATGTTGTAATTCACTGAAATATTCAAGCAACTGAAACTGGATGTCAGCCCAACCCGATCTGGAACATATGTGTATCAGTCATGCTAAAGGAACAGACAGAGAAACCTAACTGAGCTGAAGCTTACTGTGTATATTTTAATGGAAGGTCTTCTGTCTTCCTGTCTGGGAAATCTCTGAATGAGACACTGGCTGCTAGTAGAATGATGAATACGCTTGTGGAAGAAGCAAGAAGATCAATTTAAGGAGACACGAGCAATGTCTCATATAACATCAAGGGAGTTTTGATAGATCATTCACAGATTTAGCGAGCAGCAATTTGCTTTTTCAAGGTTTCAAACTTTCAAGAAGTGGAGGAAAGGGTACAAACAGAAAATCAGGTGAGTGGGGAAGGAATGAGGCTTTTTCATTTCTCAGAAATTAAATCTTAATAGCCCAGCTACATATTGCATATTTCATTCCTCTGAAAATTTGAGGCAGACATGAGGACCTACTCTAGTTCTCTTCCCAAACTAAGAAGAAGATGAAACAAACCCCGCTTTGGGAACACATCATTGCAAAAAACAGGTTAAGAACACTACTGCTTCTACTGAATATGGAAAAATTCAAAAATGAAATGCATCAGGGCTGCTAACACCAAAGCTTTTAGAAAAAAATGCTAAGTGATGATTTGGAAAAGCTTATCTTTATAAGAAGATCTTCAGGCAATCTACATGTTTATATAGTGAATTACTTTAAACTAATTAAGGTCTAACTACACCAAACTAAAGCTAAGTATAACTATGATAATGAACAGCACATTTTGAGGGGGGTACAGAAGTCTTCTGTGCTTTATCTGATACTCATAGTTAAACTCCTGAATTGATGTATGTTGTTATAAATCAAGTGAGTGCCAGTAATTCCCCAGCATAGCTATACCAGCAATTTAATTATATGCTTTCAACTCTAATATGAAAGTTTCTTCCATTATGGGAAAAGTCTGAAGTGACATACTTGCATTTGTCTTTTTTAGTATTTTTCTTTTAGCAGATGCCCTTTCTCTTACTAAAGAGGATGAACACTTGCTATGATTTCCATGAATGGGAAAAAGCTTATCAGCTTATAATTGCAATGTATATAAGACTGTCAAATAGCATTTTCAGAGAATACACGGTGATCACAGAATCACAGAATGGGCAGGGTTGGACTAGATCATCTAGTCCAACCCCCCAGCCGAGCACGATCACCTACAGCACGTTGCGCAGGGTGGCATCCAGGCGGGCTTTGAATATCTCCAGAGAAGGAGACTCCACAACCTCTCTGGGCAACCTGTTCCAGTGCTCTGTCACCCTCACAGTAAAGAAGTGCCCCCTCATGTTGAGCCGGAACCTCCTGTGTTTCAGTTTGTGCCCATTGCCTCTCGTCCTGTCGCTGGGCACAACTGAGAAGAGACCGGCTCCATCCTCTCGACACCCTCCCCTCAGACGCTTATACACATTAATGAGGTCTCCCCTCAGTCTTCTCTTTTCCAGGCTAAACAGGCCCAGCTCTTTCAGCCTGTCCTCATACGACAGGTGCTCCAGTCCTCTAATCATCTTAGTAGCCCTCCTCTGAACTCGCTCCAGCAGTTCGATGTCCCTCTTGTACTGGGGAGCCCAGAACTGGACACAATACTCCAGGTGTGGCCTCACCAGGGCTGAATAGAGGGGGAGGATCACCTCCCTTGACCTGCTGGCAACACTCTTCCAAATGCACCCCAGGATACTGTTGGCCTTCTTGGCCACAAGGGCACATTGCTGACTCGTGGTCAGCCTGCTGTCCGCCAGGACTCCCAGGTCCCCCTCTGCAGAGCTGCACTCCAGCAGGTCGCCCCCCAGCCTGTACTGGTGCTTGGGGTTATTCCTCCCGAGGTGCAGGACCCTGCACTTGCCCTTGTTGAACTTCATGAGGTTCCTCTTGGCCCAGCCCTCCAGCCTGTCGAGGTCCCTCTGAATGGCAGCACAGCCCTCTGGGGTATCAGCCACTCCTCCGAGCTTTGTGTCATCAGCAAACTATCAGTACTATTCTGAAACATTTCAGAAAGCCAAGGGGCAGGTAAGGCAGTTATTCTATGGCAAACTCTAGCCACAATCTATGCACAGGTATTTATTATACGCAAGTAGTATAATCGTAGTTTATTCTCTTCCAAAGGTGGAAGAAGTCTCACTATAGCTGCATATTCACACACCACTTCTTTACAGTTCTCTCTTTAACTGGTCTGTGTTTACAAACAATGTCAAAGCAGTTTTCGGAATCTACCATGTCTTGCTATATTCTTAAGATTGCAGGATAGCATTGATTAGAAGTGTCCAAAAGCAGAAACATCCTACAGTTTCAATTATAGCTAAGTCATTTAAAACACCTCCAGCCCATACAACACAACCAAAAAAAACCCCAAAAAAACCACCACCCATCCTCCCAAAAAACTCCCGTGTGATTTAAAATATTGATCCTTTCCAGTTCAGTATGCCATTCCAGTAACAAATTGTTCCTCTTCAAAACATCAAGATTTCATTCTCTCATAAAAACAAAAATCCCGAATACAGTAAGCTTCCATTGTTCCTTCACCTAGGATAGGTGAAGCAACTTGCTTATACACACCACGCTTAAGTTAGAGCTACGCTTATTTTTGTTATCTCCAAGTTTTAATGACCTAGACAAGCACACAAATCAGATCTTCACTGATTCTAATTTCAGATGGTGTAATATTTATGCAATGGACTGTTTATGAGCCAGCCAGCAAAGAAAATGCTACTCAATAAGGATGTGAAATCAGGATTTACAGTTATATACTGTGCTGACCAATTTACAGTCTGTCATTGTGGACACCAGTGTACGGAGAAAAAGGACAGGTGTTTCCCCACAGCTGGTAAGTAATGAGTTCATGGATATAAACAGGAAGACAAGCCAACGTGCTAGCTATATGAAAATTTTAATATTAATGTATTGCAGTCTTAAGTATTTATTCTCTTCTCACTACTTCCTCTATTATTCCAGCCCGTTTAGATTACTGAAGCACACTTATTATGTTTTCTGAGCACCATGTAGCAATGCAGTAAAGGAGATGGCTAGCACCTATCGTGTAGTTTAGTTTCTCCTCCTCTCCCTCTTGCCTAGAAGCAAACTCCATAATGATTTTAAATGAAGATATGCTATGCATGTTTCTAACTGTGCCTCAAGCTGGTACAGTCAACTTTGAGAAAGAATTAAGCAAATTTTCCCTATTAACTGAAAAAGGTTCACTACAGTGAAAAGTTTCTCTGAACTTCTTCTTGACCCACTTTTTTTTTTTTTCCCCCTCTCTCAAATGACAGAAACTGTAACCATATAAGCAGCAGTTGAGGGAAAACAAAGCACACATACCCAATCAGTTGAGACCAAGAACTACCTTGAGGCAAATAATAGCTGAAATTGCATCCACAGAAATGTTATTTTGCAAGTTAAGTATAAATAATATTCTTTGAAAATGGATAAATATTAACCTGAAGATACTTCCAGATTATGCCAACAGCTCAAGTTAAAGATGAACTGTATCACGGGTTGACTCTGTATGTTAAGTGCTTCAGACTCAATGTGGTTTTTTAGACGAACGTAGTTGCTTCAGTTCTGATTGCTTTCAATGCTTTTTCTTTTTCTCCTCACAAGGTGAAAGGTCCAATGCATTAATTCAAGGACTCACACAGTGTAAAATATTAATTTCATTCTCCACAGAACTTTCATAAAAGAGAAATAAGCTGCTTTCAACCCAATGGATAATAATTTGAGGAAAACACATGCATTTATATATTACATATATGTACATTTCACATATATATATATACACACACATATGTATGTATATCTCACAACCTCTTGGTCAATATATTTCTCATTTATAACCTAGACAAACGGGATTCTTTCTTAAAAATAAAAGCCAACAAATCTGCACTTGGCATACATTTTACATAAAAACAAGGCTGAAGCAAACTAATATTTGGTAAATAACACGATTTCTAGATGATACAGATGAAGTAAGAACAATTTTGAACAAATGACCTCCAAGAAACAGAAGAGTAGACTACAGACTATGAAGAATTTAAACCAACTTGCAGATGACACAGCTAATCCTACAATAACAATCTCACTCGGGAGGAAGTCTGGCAAGCTAGTACCAATGAAGATGCTGAAATCAGGAGGGCTTCCTCATCGCAATTTCTGTTTGTTGTAGGAATATATCCTAAGGAGATTTACAGTTACTGCATAGGTAATTGTAAATAACACCACCAGTGTTTCCATGTACTTGCACGCTATATCCTTAGCAAGAGTCCAAGGAGGAATTAATATCAGTTAAAATGAGATCAATTTGGTAATAAGAGCAAACAATACGTACCGAAAGAAATGTTTCAATGTTATCATGAACAAATGAAGCAACATCTTGCCAGTCCAGAATATCACCAAGCCAGCTGTTCTGACGGTTTATGTGCCATTTGTGTCCTTTGTGTCTTCCAGAATGCGTTATATTCTTAAAGAAAGGGACAAAGATGTAAAGATATCAGACATTTGAATAACTTAGAGAAATGTGAAAACCAAAGACTAAGATTTTCTTCATGAGGAACATGTCCAACATGCATCTAAATAGTCAAAGCCGCTTTAATTGGCATCCTCAAAAATTCTTGGAAGTAAGAAAGCATTTCTCTGTACACCTGAAAAACTGAAAGCTGACACAAATCTGTAGTTAATTATCCCATATAACTACAGTTCTGCATATTGTACCAATTCGTCTCAGTTAAACATTAGTTTTACAGCTTGACTATGACAATGGTATCTATCTTGCTCTTTATGAAAGCACACAAGAAAGAGGTAAAAAATGTGTTACTGCCTACATAATTTACTGTTTGCAACATACAACTTCTTCCAGTACAACCCGCAAAGAACAATACAAGAAGCCACCAAAGCAACTAGTCTTCTCATAATTAGCGCCTGCTTTTCCAATGGAATCATGCAGTCACACACAAGCTAAAAACTAAACTGGAAGCATGGAGGATTCCTCCGACTACACAGCTTTGTAACTGCAACACAGCTTGACAACAGGAAATGGCTGTAAACACAACACCTACTTACAGAGGTGGCTTCACCCTAATTATGAAGTTGCCTATTGTGCAACTGAATCACACCTGACCATCATCTACCATCAAACTATCTGATTAAGTCTGGGACTGTGATGAGTTTCAGAGAATGATGCCAAAATTCTACTGTTAGCAAATACAAGCCAACCTGTTGATTAAAACAGATCTCACCCTAATCTTCAACTGTAAGAGACCTTCTCAAGCTCTAAACTCTGATGTTTATATAAACATCCCTTTACTTCTGTTAGAATTTTACAAAACTTTAACCTTACCATTCTGCACTCAAAACGACAGTACCTTTTTTGACATATATAGGAAGTATTATTCCAAGTGAAGTCCATTCACTAATTTAGGTAACAGCAGTATACTTTGTTTACTGCCAATTCTCCCTAGACACATTGTTACATCTTATGATGCACAATTAGCAAAGTTCTTTAACAATCCACAGACAGAACTTCTAGGTTGACAGTTTATTCAGAGCAGAAACATGTGAATAGTCAAAAATCTACCTCCAACAGGCCTTTTGTATTTGTAAACTATATAAGAAATCTATTTTCTGTTCACCTAGTTCTATTTTCAAAGACCACTCTAGCCATTAACCCGTAGAACTGTGTATCACTTGCAGATTTTGTTATATTGTTACTAATGCCTATTTCAAGTTCATTGTTATTCAGCAATTATACTGCTGTAGCACCTAAGGTCTCCGGTGTTGATAAATACAGGATTCAAGGAAATTGTCAGCTGGTTCCTCTAACGAATTCACTAGATCTTAAAACACAACAAAACAAAACAAAACCAAAAAAAAAAAAAACCTCACACCTGAACAGACTAAAAAGACAGGTTCTCCTTTAAGAGGACACCTCAACTGCAGTTATGCCATCATCTTTCAAGTAATTTATTATTCTGTCATTATTTTACTTCTTTGAGTACACAGACTCAATGGTAATTAATCTCACAACATCTTTAGAACCTTTTAAAATATACACCATTTCCCGTCTACTGATCTATTCAGAAAGTAGAAATTAATGGTTGAATCCACATTTTGCTGGCAATTCCTCCTCAACTCTATAGCTTTCATGGAAGAGTATCACCCTGAGCTTGGGTTCTTCAGTCACCTCCAGGCTACAGGAACACTATGTAGGCCTCAGAATTAAATGTAATTACTATGCTCATACAAGCGAAAGAATGTGGAGCTTGAAAGCTTTACTGAGAGACTGTTAGGTACGGTACAGATGTCTTGCATGCTGGAGTATCATCTAGTTTACTAGTTTTCCAGATACTCTGCAGGACCCCACAAGGCTATTGCAATATATATATATTCAGAAGGAAATAGCCAGGTGGAAATCACCCAGGTATGACATGTAAGTGGACATGGAGCGCAACAGAAGGGGCAAGATTAGAAACTGAGTCTAGAGCAGTTACCTGCAGCCCACAGATGAGCAGCTGCAGCCCAGCATGCCACTACTAACATAGGGTCTCTAGTGTGCAACCCGTAGCCAGGGGAACAGACTTCAAGACCACAGGCAGCGAGCATCAATGTGCTCCTGCAGCTCTTTCTGCCATTTTGACTGCTAGGAAAAGCTGCCTGCTACTCTGCTGTACTAGAAGAGCATCTACAAGACCAAAGCCTCATTGTTCTCCCTCAAATAACAAACTGCAGGAAAGAAATCACATAAATGCAACTCACAGAGACACGACCTGTGCTGCGTACTGCAGAAACAATGTACTCCTGCAGCACATGCCCTGCTGAACTGTACAGTGCCAATATGCATCTGACACACAGGTTACAATAGTAAAAGCACAGGTTTTACAGTATAGCTGTATCAAAAGTAGGTACTCTTTTTGGTCAAGTATTCATTCAACAGTGACTACTCCTAAATGCTTACAGTCAGAAAAATGTCCTGTAGATACAGCTCATTTCTCCTCAGCAGTCCCATATTCCTCAACAGCATCATGTAGTCTACCTCATGATCTTCACGTTTCTGACAGCATTATCTTTTCAGAAGAAATAAACAATTCTTTCCCCCTATTTTGACCATAGTACTCAAACTCTTACTTCTTTTAACACCGAGATCTTCTTCCAATTTCAGAAGCACTTTAAAACTGACTGTGTAAAGAAAAGTTAATACACTGTAACTGCAATTATTTAAATATAGGGAAGCATTTCAGGGGTATAACTTTTGGATTTTGGTATTTCCATTTACACCATGGCTAATGATTTGTTTACTTTTTCCTTTACATGCAAACAGCACTGACAGCATGAAAATGATTTAACTTATAAACTTTTCACGATTCAGTGTGCAGAACCCATTATTGGCATTCAAAAAAATGCATTTAAAGTAATGTGAAAGGACAGACTTTTTAAAAAATTTCAAATCAATAAAAGTTACACAAATCATGCAGAATACCAGCTTTTTCCTAACCCCTCAAGATCACAAAAATTCAACAGAAAGCTCTGAACTATGAAATACTAAATATAAAAATTGAACAAAGTATACATTAAACTGCATACATTGCAATTTATAATATATAATTGCATACATATTCAAGGACACAGTTCTGGATGTACTCAAACTGTAGTTGTAGAATAAGCTATCTTACACGCTTTATTTATTTATTTTTTAATCAATTTTCTATTATTATGATCTTTATGGAGCACTCCAAGCTTTTTGCTAATCTCTGTCTCAGGAATGTATACTTAGCATAATTATCTCAAAGCGGTAAGTGATAGTTCATATAAATACTATTTAAATAAGTAACCCACCTTCACAAACCAAGAGTGATAAAGCCTGTCCCAGAGCTCCAGCACTTGTTTTTCAATCACAGCAGTGTTGTTCACTTTTTCTCCTAAAATCTTATGGAGCTGAAACATATAAAAATCTTTTATTACATGGGACAGACAAACTCAAAGCTAGATGAATTACACATAATTGTCAGTAAAGGCATGGCCCAAACCCAAATAACTAGAAAAACAGAGTATAAGTATGGAATACACACTTCAGACCAACATGGTTCATAAGAAAGATTTTATCTGTAAAATACATTCTGCCACACTAAGCTGAGGGCTTCTTTCTACACTGAAAAACTAATGCTGTCTCTAAAATGCTTAATCCAAAATCCTTCATCTAATTCAGAGTACGTATTTCAAATTATTTGAGATGTGTGCTAGATATCAAAATGTATATGGCAAATTCTCCTGAAGAATGTTAACTTAAAAGTAAATAATACATCAGATCTACCACACACAGCCCACATAGAAATTATAATACTGATGTTAAAAAAAAAAAAAGTACATTTTCTAAAATTGGGCAGCTAAAGCCAGATGAAAAAATTACTCATCTTTATTTGATGTATTTTCACTGGCAGTCTTATTAAAATGATGACAGATTTTTCAGCTCTTATAAATAAATATTTCTCCAAGCAGAAAGACTATTGAAATCACTCCCACCCTTCCTTCACTCATAGACTAGGGATTAAAAAGAACAGATCTGTTAACAAAACAGTTAACCACATAAAAAAGGACCACTGAGAAAAACCTTTTTATTTCTTTTTAAGAAATACACAAAACCAACACATTAAAAAAAGGCAGGGGGAACTCACCTTATGTGTAATCCATTCTCGGCCATATTGATATACGTTATTAGCTGCTGAGTTGAGTGCCTTCTGAATAACCTGAGCTTCTGGGAGCCAGCTGTTGTTTTTTTTTTAAAGAAGGAAAACAAAGTTATCTGCTACATATTTTATTCATTTCATTACACCTGAAACACATTACAAATTAACATTTTGAAACAACATCAAACAGCTAAGGTTAAATACTTATAAATATACTGCAACCGGAGTATTTTGTTCTACATGTCAAAGCGCAGACTTCTCAATAAGCAAAGCAAAACTCAATCTAGGGCATGTCATTACATTTGTAATTCACTAAGGTTCCTGAAATCTTAGTTCAATTGGTATCTCAACTTTTTCAAATGAGATCCTTACTCATATTACATTCTTTTAAATTTTCCTAGTGTTCCGCTTTTCTGAAAATACTATATAACACGATCTTTTCTAGCTGCAAAGACAACCTTCTGAATTATGTACTGAATGCAAACTGTTAATGTGGGTTCCCTGCATAAGCGAGAGGATGAATCAATAGGTTGGAGCACCAGTTATTTCTAAGTCTCTACCAAGCTGTCTGCTCACAAGTATCTTCAGGAATTCATGTTGCTTTCAAATAGTGGACTGAATTGCCAGCATTTCATCACTTGTGAATAGAGGGCACACATTCCCTGCTTTGACTCTCTTTCTACGTCTTGATTCAATGACACATGTTGGATTCCTTCAAAAAACAACAAAACCAAAACCAACCAACCAACCAAACAAGAAAGCATTGGGGAACAAAAACTGCTGCTGTATTGTTCACTAAACTCAATACAGAAGCCTTCCTGTCCGTATTACTCTTCAGGAATGTTCTGCATAGGATTTCGAAGACATTTCAGTCACACATCTCTAAATATAATCTAAGTATCAAGCTCTGACAGCTGGCTGAAGCTTGATAGATTTGATAGGAGACATACTTATTCCTAATAAATTAAAAGATATTGTTCTGGATGCTTCAAATTTGGAGGAAAAACTGGAAGTAAACATTTTAACTAAAATTCTGCTAATTACTCAGGTAGTACTCCAGTATTTTCATTATGTGAATAAGCTTCAGACAGCCAAACTTCTATTTTCATTCGTCCTACTTATTTCTACCCTATGGCAAAATGGGAAAGCCAAACAATGCAAGAGATGCCATGAAGGAATAAATAAATGCACTTTTAAGTGCTCTCTCTTGATTGTGATTACTTAAGTATTGTTAAAACACGTTATTACAGTATTTATCAACTATATCATTTCAGTTCTACCTTCTGAAAACTTCCCTTGCTCTTATCATACAGCATGCAGTTTCTTTCAATCCTATTAAGCCATTGCTGCTTTTGTTTAGAAGATGCCCTTGAAAAAAAGTCTACAATTCTTGTCCAGGAGACAATTCTTTTTCCCCTGCCATGAAGTGCCTGGACTCACCTTTACTCAAGGTCTGTTTAGCTGAAGCAGAACAAAAGCAAACCTGAACAACCCTCCTTCAAAACCACACTCTTCAGTCTTACCTATTTCCACTCTGCTGTTCATGCAATCAGTTTGCTCACCAGTGCACCCTTTTTTTTCTGTTCATTTCTTTCGTAATCTTCTCCCTAACATTTACCTTGTTTTTTGCTTTAATCATTACACAGAGAGTATCTGCCTTCCCACTGCATACGTTATACACATATACTCTCAATAGAAACAGCCCTTCCTAACCAATTCATACAGAACTCTCCCCATCCAACATTCTTTCCTCCCTTGAACTCTTTTCAGCTCACTTCAGAAACATTTCTTTCAACTTCTATTCTGTAAAAGGCATTCTGTAGATAGCTCTCTACATTGAAAAAATAATTCAGCTCTCAGCTCACAATCTTTTAGAGCATTCTTCACCATTACTTTTCTTTTCCAGGTAAAAGTGAAAGGAATATTGACCTCTTTATTCTCTGCACTATTCAAGTTTTTCTCCAAAACTGTAACTAGAGAAGTTTATACAGCTGTCCTTCTCTACCAAAGTCCAAACAGTTCTCAGATGTGATACCACATGACACTCCTCCAAAATAATGCATAAACACTGCTGCTGCCTGAGAATTCAGCTTTTACATCTGCTTGCAACAGTCACTCCCACTTCTGTTCCCCTTGGGGACTTTTTAAGTTAAAAGACTATCCGTAAGAGCACCTGGAACTTTGTTCATCCACCCTATACTATTTGCTTAACTTCAGCATTCTTACTTTGCCCATTCTGGGTGACTGGCTACCGTCTCATTGATCAAGCTGCTTGTGACTTGAATCATGTGAACGCTCTCTTGATGTACCTAAATTAAATATAGAAAGGAGAAATGTTATGTAATGCAAACTAGAACTCTACCTATATTCAGAGAGGCTGCTTTTTTTGTGTGGTGGGGCTGGGTTGGTGCCCAAGTTGTGATACATTTGAAGAATAATTCTTACAACATAGATAACCCATTATGAAGAATGAAGTGCCACTAACCCTGAAAAGCAATCAATACAATAAATAGTAGTTTGTTCTGACAATTTTGGTCATGCATTGTGTAACTAGCAACAGCAAATGGAAATTTAAACCTCATCTCATCAGTGGAAAAAAAAAAAACTAACAATACAGCTGTGCTGTCAAAGAAAGTACTAAAATACAAAGCACAGTTTCAGATATACCTTTTAAAGCCATGGATCAAAGAAGTGTAAAAATTAATGAACGCTCAGCTCTAATATGACCAATCATACTATGAAGTGCCTCACCAAATTAATTCTTCAATAAGAAAGATAAAAGACACCATATATAAATACATTAATGCTCGTTTTATGAATGTAAGGAAGCTTTAGGTTGGAATGTTTGCACAGCTTTTAAAGCTCTTAATTTTAAGTACTTGACATTAGATAAGCCTATATTTTGGAAGAAGGAGACTGACATCAGAACCCATCTGATTTTTGTTCCGTAACTGTATGCAAGCGAAACATTCAGTCTCCATTGACTGCTTCAAATATGAATACTGCTCCATAAAAAAAAAAAGGAAAAAAAGACATGAGTGACCTCTTCTGGTGAGAAAAAAAAACAGCCACAAACCAAAAATCAATTGCAATGAACATCTGATCATGAATCTCAGCAAATTTAAAGTCCAAACGGGATACCATGAGGTTATTACAGGCAATTATACAAACAAATAGACAAATACACATTAAGCATTTTGCAAATAAGTTTTTGATGCAAGGTAAATTAAAAAGAACAAAATTCTAAGTAGCTCTGCCACTGACAAGAAAACGGTAACCAGATGCAAAACAAAACTGTTTCTGTAATACATAAGCTAGTAATTGTATTACTAGAATGAATTTCAGATCTCCAAATGTCTATATATTGGTTTTGTCTCTATATAAATAAATACATA